>JARHVA010002941.1:1037500-1107500 GCA_037957365.1 Torreya grandis | reverse complement strand
ACATTGAAGCTTGAGTATGAGTGTATACATATCCACATTGGGATTGCTAAGTGTAATATTTAGTTATCATTATTATTATGGGTTTAAGCATTCTAAGCTAATCATGATGCCTTAAATATATGGATTTTGGTAAATTTTCATAATAATTTTTTATGATGGAAGATTTTAAATTCTTTGAAGTATTCTACAATCATTTTACATATCATATTGAGTTATAAAAAATCTAAATCCTAGTAAAGTTTTGTATAAGGTATATTGTAGTTCTTTAGATTATTTATGGATGTAATTCTATATATTTTTAACTTGTAATGTATTTTATGAGTCATCCCTCATGTTAAAGGATAACATATAATGAAAGGTAGGATATTTTTTTGTTGAATATTAGTTAACATAAATGATGACATATTCATTAGAGAGAACTATGTTATAGACTAGACTCAACTTCATTTGAAGACTAAAAATATAATGAAAACTTTGATCAAAGTAATGTTATGGTTGTATGAATTATTTATTCAATGTACCTTCTAGTTTAAATCCAAGTTTGGTCTTATATTAGATAAAGTACATATTATATGGTCTATATGATTGATACATGTGATAGTGAATGTACACCACACTATTTTTTACTAGTTATCAATTTTTGCATCATCATTATTTTCACCTTCATGAAGGGAAGGGCCACTTCTAGTGTGGAGGTGTATAGGGGAATTTTAGATTGGGATTGGAGGAAAAGTGATATAATGATGTTTTCTCTTATTATAGTTGAATTCCATATTGATACATAGATATACTCACAGATATTATTTGATTTATGACCTATACTTGGAAGCTCTATTATATCATTACCTTTGAGTATTTTGATATTATTGTATAAACTAGAAAAGGTAGCAGTGACTCCAACTTATATGGTCATTTATCTTACTAAATAAAAATAGTGGCTATATTTATTTATTATAGGCATTATGTTGTACAATATAATGTACTTGGGATTGATTTATTACTCTAAGATGTATTTATAGTCTCTATATTTATGTGTTGAGGCATACTTATATTGTACTTACATGTTAAAGATTGTTTAATATTTACTAATGCAAATGTTGTATTTAATGTACTGTTATATTAAATATTTTAGATTATAACTGAGAGTGATAATATATTTTTAATGTACATATAGTAGATTTATGTTATTAGTAAAAATTTGAAATAATTTAAATGTAGTATACATACTTTATTTGTTTTACCTTATGGTTATTAATGTTTAAAAAAATAATTAAGTGGGATTTTGAGTAACCCTAGAAGGGTTCTAACATTTGGTATCATAGTAAAATTTTAAATGCTTAAACTAAATGAATACACTAATGTTAAACTATTTATCTAATTATAATTAGTATAATGGTATATGGAAAATAAAATGCTTGGGGTAATTCTAATTAGATTCTTCAAGTTGATCCTAATCATTTGGTAGTCAAGCAAGCTAAAAAACTTAATCAAATATTTGCATTATTGAATGAAAAATAGTAAAAAATAACAACCTGAGAGTAGGTAAATTCATGGGAAGGATGAGTAAATTGAGAAAGAAGATCCTAAAGAGAAACTAGGTGATCAAGAAGATCCCCAATAAAAGTACAATGTTGAGGAATAACAAGTTACAATAGTGCAAGTAGTTATATAATTTATGAGGGATATAAAGAAAGTAAATCCATTTATGTTTAATGGTATAGTTTTGGGTGATGGAGCTGAAGTTTGGATCATAGAGATGGAAAAATATTTTGAGATTTAAAATTATTTAAAGGTAACCAAGGCTATTTGGGGAATTTATCTACTTACTAGTAAAGCAACAACTTGGTGGGCCAACCAAAATTTATAAATGGGACATTAATCCACCATCACCACTTGGGAATAGTCTGTAGCCTTTTTTAGGGCATGGTGGTTAGAATAGTTATTATTTCACCAAAATTTCATATATTTTCAAAATCTAATGTAGGATAGTTTTCTATAAATGTATACTAGGAATAATTTACCAAGATCCTTAAGTATGCTCCCCAATACCATAAGGATGAATTTTTTTAATCATAAAATGTATCATGGGTTTGATGCTAAATATTGTTTATGCAGTGGATGTACATGGAATAAATTTCACAGATCATGTTTTTGAGAAGGTTTTTAGATAGGAGTAGACTATCAAATCTCTTTTAGAGGTCATAGACAAGTATCGAAAGAAGTTTGGTATCCGAAAAACAAACTTCAATTAGAAAACTGGAAGCTCAAAAAAAACTCCAAGAATAGATTTAATAATCAGAATTCAAAGTTTGGAAATGCTTCAAGAAATAAGAAACCTAGTAATGGGTTCAAATTAATGTTCAAAGGAGGTAACAAAGTTATAATATAGAAACCACCTAGAGGATGTTTCAGCTATGGAGTTGATCACTATGTTAAGTACTATCCTAGGTGGAAAATAGAAGGCAAGTTTAACGCTCATTCTAATGCTTCAATGTAATTAGAAACCTTTTAGAAAAGAATCCATGTATTTGTTGACAATCAACCAGACATGTTTCAAGCCTCTTCCATTCAAGTGTTATGTACCTTATTTTTTCATCCTATTTCAATTTTAATAGATACTTGAGCCACAATTTTTTTTCTCTTTTATTGTGTTTAATAAAACACCTAGAAAAGTTGGTTTCATGTCAAATGTTTTATAAGTGTAGTAAAATAATGAATCTAAGGTCAAGTTAGAGAGGTGTCTTGTTGAATCATAAATTAATTTACCTAAATTCACCATAATAGTTGATCTACATGCAACACTGCTAGGATGATATGACATGATCCTAGAAGTGAATTAGATCTCTAATCACAAAGCAAAGGTTGACTAATTTTTAAATAATATTGAATGCCTAGATAATTTGTGGAATCAAACCTAAATTCAAGGAGAAAGGAGCTAGAATTAAGACAAATTTCATCCATTAAATTTAATAAAGCTTAATGGAAAAGATGTCAAGTATTCTTAGTCAAATTTGATGAAATCAAAGAAATCAAGGAGCCCATAATTGAAGACTATCAAATTCTATAATATTTCAAGATGTTTTTATAGAATAATTACCTAGTTTACCTCCCAAAAGGTAATTTGAATTCACTATAGACACTATTCTTGTATCAAAGCCTCAATCTAAGGCTCTGTATGGAATAAAAAAATGTAATTACTCGATTTAAGAGCCCAACTTAAGGAAATGTTGTCCAAAGGGTTGATTCAACCAAATTTTTCACCATGGGGTGCACCAACAATGTTCCTAAAAAACAATGATGAAACCCTTCACCATACATAGATTGTAAGATGTTGAACAAGAAAAACATTAAGAATGGGTATCCCCTACCCTAAACTAATGATATTTTTGATAAAATTCAAGGTGAAATAACCTTTTATATGATTTAACTATGATTAAGGTACCATTGGTTAAGAATTAGGGAGGAAGACATTCAAAAAATAGCCTACAGGATAAGATATGAGCACTATGAGTTCACAATTTTCCCTTTTGGGTTAATGAATGTTCTTGAAGCATTCATAAATCTCATGAATAGTGTGTTCAAAAAATATCATGACAAATTTATGTTTGTTTTTCTTGAAATTTTTTTATCTATTCTATAATAAAATATTAAATTGAGTATTATTTTTTGGTTTTAAAAGGATGGTATAAGTATATGATCTATGGAAAGTTGTCAAAGTTTGACATACTCCAAATAAATTTTTAATAATCAAGACATGTTATTTATATAGATATAATCTATGTAGATTCAATGAATATTAGATCCATCATGGAATGGCCATCACCCAAGAATGTGCAAGAGGTATGTAATTTTATGGGTTTAATAGGGTATTGTAATAAATTTGTACCAAATTTATCTAAGATAGCTAATCCAATCACCTAATTGAAATGAAAAGAGAAATTTTTTATATGGAATTATAAGTTCAAATAATCCTTTAAAATCATGAAGGAGAGGCTTACTTTAGCACTAGTCCTATAAATTATAGATTTAAATGGTAATTTTTCAATTGTATTGGATGCTTTCATAGATGGTTTGGGTGGAATGCTCTTTCAAGATGAATCTTTTATGGCAGACAAATCCAAGAAACTAAATCCCTATGAGGTTATCTATGCACCACATGACTTTGAATTAGCTATAATAGTTAATGTTTTATAAGTATGGAGGAATTGTTTGTTAAGTAAACCATTTAAGCTTAAAATAGATAAGTTAGGGCTCAAATACATATTTTCCTAACCCAACTTGAATACTAAGAGAAAGTTTTAGTTGGATTTCATAGTATGATTTTAATAAAAACTATATAAAGGTTAAAGTAAATAGAGTTTTGGATGATCTTACTCGTAGAAGCTACAAAGTAACAATGGAAACTACTAGGAGTACCTTCCAAGACCATGTTTTGAAGTTCTCTCTAGGAGACAAATTCAATGAATGGGTCAAGAAAGATATATCAAACAATCCACAAGACCTTAGATATAAATGATTCCAATTAGATAACTATGGAATGTTGAGATTAAATAGAAGGATTTATATGCCTAATAGAGAGAATTTAAGGGTGATCATGATAAAGTATTTAACATAATGCTCCTTATTTAGGTAATCCTAGTTTAACTAAAATCTTCATAAAGTTAAAACCATTGTATTTATAGAAAGGAATCAAAAATGATACAACAAATTTTATGGTAAGTTGCTTAGATTGTTAGTGAGTTAAGGTTGAACATGTGAATTCTACTAGATTTTTGTACCTACATGACTTTCTAGATTGGAAATGGTAAGTCATTAACATGGACTTTGTCCAAGGGCTACCAATTTTAATAAACTAACATGATATGATTTTGGTAGTTATTGATAAACTCACAAAGATAGCATATTTTATTATAAGTAATTTAAAGCATGATGATTGAGTATTAGCTAAGATTTTTTTGAAATAATTATATAGATTTCAAGGGTTTCTATAGAAAATCATTTCTGATAGAGACACTTGTATGACCTCAAGATTTTGGAAAACTCTTAATGTTGCCTTAGGCATAGAATTGAATTTTAGTACAACCTACCATATACAAATAGATAGGAAAACAAAAATAGTAAATTAGGTGTTGAAAGACTCATTATTAATGTATTGCATGGATCAATAATACAAAGGGGAGGAATAACTTATACTATTTTAAGTTTCCTACAATAACTCATTTCAAACAAGTTTTAAAATGGCTCTTTTTGAAGCATTGTATGGTAGGAGGTTTAGAACACCTATAAATTGGGATAAGTTAGAGGATAGAATGGTTTTTGGACATAATATGTCTATTTAAATTGAAGATTAGTTGATTTTAATTATGCAAATATTGGATGAATCCAATAATAGGCAAAAAATCCATGTCGATCTAAAAATAAAAAGAAGACAATTTTTTATTGGAGAAAAGGTTTTCCTATGAGTCAAATCCCAAAAGAGTTCTCTTAAGTTTGGGAATTCAACCAAACTATCACCTATATAGGTGGGACCCTTAAGGTTATATAAGTGATAAATCATGTAGATAATAATCTTGCTTTACCACTAGATTTATCTCAAATACATAATGTATTTCATATGTCATATTTGAAAATGTATGAAGTTGATCCTTCACATGTTCTTGACTAGAATGCATTATAGGTTATTGATCCAAGAGTGTTAATAATAGAGATAATTATAGTACTTGAAAGATATACATTAGCATGTGTAATAGATAAGTATCACAATGAAAGGTCCAATGGGACGAGTATTCTAAATATAGTGACACTTGGGAGGATATTAAGGAGTTTCAAAAACTATTTCCTTGTTTATCTTCTTAATATGTTCTACATAACAATATAAATTTTCAAACATTTTTATTTTATTTTAAATAACATCATTGAGATTATGACCTTTTTAAGGTGGGAAGGATGTCATATCATATCCTTCCTAGACTTTTAAGAAATTTTGTACTTATTGATTTGATTTGTTCATCAGTAGAAATAAAAATATTTTATTGATTTGACTAAATTTTAATTTATATTTTAATACATTATTATTACATGATGATGTTGGCATGCACAAATATACATGTACCAATTTTTTTAGTAGTATTTTTATATTTTAAAAATGTATATTAATATTTTTTGATGGTGATATAATAAAAAAATGTTTAATATATTATGTTGTGTATATTTCATTTATATCTTTTCATATGATTTGGACTAACTAACTCTTTATCTAATGAGGTAGATGCATGATAGTGTAGTCCTCACTATACAAATAAAATGGATGGCATCATAGGATAGATGATGGTAGTTTTAGGTAGATAAAATGAAATATATAAAATGCACACACACACACACACTTGGTCTATTGTATGATATCATGTTTTTACTTTGTGTGTCTTATTTGAGTGGTTCCTTGTCTATGTATTTACTTAAGATGATTATTGTTGATGTTTTGGTTCTTATTATGATGTGGTTGTTGAGTTTCATTTATTTATGTGAATAAAAACCTTAATTTAATTATTTTACATAAATTCATTAAATTTTCATAGTAACATATAATTCAATTGAAGGCTTTATTTTAAAAACATCTTCAAAGTATAATGGAAATTGGAGAGTTTAAATTAACATAAAAAGTAATTTATCCCATTCAAGAGTCCTTAAACACAAAGAGAAATTACACCCCCCTTATGGAATATTTTTATACATTAAAATCTAGTTAAATATAATGAAAAGTTTCAAGGAAAAGGTATGAATTTTAATACATAGGGTTTGAGATGATTAAAAAATTTCATTTTTTTATTTTGAAGTCAAAGGCATTATTAGGGATGAGTTTGATTTGGATTTGAATTATCCTTACATGGAATGTTGAGTTCATGGAGGTATCAAGATAATGTTCTTTTTTGCATTTTGATAGAGATTAAGGGGAGCACATATTTATTTTGGCTTAGTTTTTTGCATTCGTTTAGCATGGAAAATGCCACTTGGAACAAACAATGGCATTTTTTGTTATGGCATCCATTAGGGTTTTACGCAAAAGTATATGCATAAAAATGGAAGATTTTTTACATAAATGACATTGACAAATGATAAATAAGGATTTTCTTGGGCTTTAGGAAGAAGAATAAAAAAAATTTAAATGGTTTTGAGGGCTTCCAAGGAGAATATGACCTCCATTTGCAACACATAGGCAAGTAAATTATCCTTTTATCATTATATATATATTTTTAACATGTTTCCATTATGATTTTCATATTGTTGTCAAAATTAAAACTATGTGAAACCTAGTTGTAATGTGGTTTTAAATGGAATGGAGGTTTTGATTATTTTGGGGTCCTATACATTTATATTCTTGTTAAAAAAATAGATTTTGGGTTTTTATTTGATGGTTGTAGCAAGGATTTGGGGATTTGTTTTGGAGTTGTCTTAGACTCTTATTCATTATAAAAATATTCAAATTATCTCACTATACATATATATTTTTAAAATAAAAATAAAACCCCCCATTATGGGCATGGGCATGAGGGTTTACCATCTCCCACAAGGCCATAATAAGGATGGATTAATGATTGCTTGTCTTGTTACTGGAAATGAATATTTTAGTAATATTTTGACTATATACCAATGTATTATTTTTTGTTGGAAATTAGTTCTCTTTACCTATAGGCACATATGGTGCTACTAGGATTTATATAAAAACATTATGATTTTATTTTTAGACCTTTATCTAGTGGTTAGAACCACCTACAGGCCTAAAACTAACATCTTCAACTTCAAAAAACATTAAATATGAGATTTAGCTTTTTTGTTTATCAATGTAAGGTTAAACATTAATTTTTATTTCTTAGTTTTGGCCCCAAGGCTTAAACATATTGAAGTTTAATTAGAAAAGGTCTTGAAATAAGATAATTTGAGTTAAGTTTGTATTGTGAACAACACCAAATTAGATTGATTGTGGATATGAAGGAATTATTTGACTGAATACCTAAACAATTTAATATTTATTAATATTTTTACTAAGATGTCAAGAGTTCTTAGATGTGAGTCATAATTTTTTATTGATTTGGACATGTACAAGTTAGATATTCATTATGTTTTCGAAGAGATAATAAGGTTTTCTTGATTGTGTGATATGATCAAAATAGTTTGGTTTGTATATATGTAGATAGTTCAGATTTATTGAGGTTTAAATAAGATAAGAGATTTAAATACATTATTATGAGTATATGGACTTGAATTTATATTATAGTGGCTAAGTTAATAGGTTTTGGTGAATGATTAATCAATATAATTACCATTTGAACATAATTATTTAAAATACTTTAATAAGTGCATGGATGGTTTTATTATATGATTATGATCAAATCATAGTATTCATTTGGAGTTGTAGTCTTATTATGAAAGTCTTAAATTTTAGTTGAAGATGGTTTCTAAAATTATAAAGAGGTTTATGAAATTTAGGTGTTATTAAAGTAATATCTTGTTGAATTGATGCATGACTTGTTAAGAGATCTTTTAGAGTAAAATTTTTATTATTGTGCATTTAGGTTTATAGTTAATTTGGTACTTTCATAAATAACCCAAGTGCAAAGAGGAATATGTATAATGTATAGTTTTCATACTTCTATTTGCATTACACCAATTTGAGAAACTTAGAAGTTATATTAAATCATGGTATTGACTCCTTTTGGAAACTGAGTAAATATACTATAATGAGACTATTCTATATATTTTTTTATGTTATTACATGCTTTTAAATACTATAAACATTAAATATTGAGTATGAGTGTATACATATCCATGTTTGGATTGCCTAATTGGTGCATAAGTGTAGTTATCATTTTTAATATCAGTTTAAGAATTCTAATCTTACTTTGATGCATTAAATATATGATTATTTATAAATTTGCATAAGAATTTTGTAAAACTGAATATTGTAACTTATTTGAAGAATTGTATGATTATTTTACATCTCATATTGAGTTATTATAATGTTTTATTATAATAAAGGCTTGTATAAGGTATATTGTAATTTGTTATACTATTTAAGTATGTAATCTTATATGTAGTTACCTTTTAAGGTATTTTATGACTCTTCCCTCACATTAAGGGATAATGATTAATTAAAGGTAGGAGGCCTTTGTGTGCATTATCAACTAACACAAAGGATGACATATTCAACAAAGAGTATTGTGTTATGGACTAGACTTAGCTTCACTTTAAGATTAAAACTATAATTAAAACCTTGGCCAAATTAATGTTATAGATATATACATTATTTTTCCACCCTATCTTATAGGTTATATGCATGTTTAATGCCATACTAGGTAGAGGACATATTCCATGGTCTGTATGATTGTTTGATGTGACGGTGACAATAAAACACATTGTTTTTTATTATTTATCAATGTCCACATCACTATTATATGCCCCTTCATGAAGGGAAGGACCAATCCTAGTGTGGAGGTGTGAGGGGGACCATCAATTTGTAATTGGAGGAAAAATGCTCCAATGATGCTCTCCCTCATTATAGATGAAATCCAAATCAATACAAAGATATGGATATTATTTGATTAACAAGTTATACTTAAAAGATCTATTGTATTATTACCTTTGAGTAATTTTATATTATTTTATGAAATGGAAAAGGCAACATTGGCATCAACTTATACTATTATTTATTTTACAAAGTAGAAACAATTATTTTATTTATTATTTATAGGCATTGTTTTTAACATTTTGTACATTATTGTGCTTAGTATTGATTTATTACTCTAAGATGTATGTTTATTTCTATATTTATATGTCAAGAATACTTCTAATTTATTCCCATGCTAACGAGTAATTAATACTTAATAATGCAAATGTTGTATGTGATGTAACTTATGTAGTAGATGTTTTAGATGGCAACTAGTAGTGTATAGTATATTCTATATGTTTATATAATATATTTATGTTATTAATAAAAATATAAATTTTTTTAAATTTAGTACACATACCTAATTTGATTTACATTCTAATTATTAATGTTTTAAAAAAATGAGTGGGATTTTGAGTAATCATATCAAGGTTTTAAAAATTTATATTATTAGTTCCACTTACCTTTTCACACAATTACTCAATTATTTAAATGACCAATGTCTCTTTTAGGTCCTAAAGAATAGGTGACTTGTTATGGGAAGGTAGGATCCATTTGATTTTCATTTATATATCCTTCATGGGATGGTATTTATACTTCACTAGTTATCTCAAACTCTATGCTTGTAGGGTCAGGTTTCTTGTACCATGGATGTAAAAAAATCTTAGATTTGTAAAACTAATTATAATGTCTTATTTGAGATAAATAAAATATAGTTTCCTTTGTCTCACTCTCTTTTATCTCCCTTATTTATCCTTGATGGATAGATTTGATTATAAATCTCTTTGTTCTTTTTAACTTTTTTTGTTAATCTCTTTAAGACATGCTAACATTATGATAGTATTAGCTTTCAAATTATCCCATTTTAACTATCCATTCTTAAATAGAAGTTCAATTTGAGTTATTTTGATATGCTCTCTTGGTCATTTCTTATTTTTTAAGATTATTCTTAGATATGTTTGTGACATTAAGATTTTATTCTTTTCAGGTTATCTAGACCTAATCTAGCCCTTCCATCTAGTCTCATTTCATAATTTAAATTTTATTATCATGTCATCCTTTAAGTCATCCAAAAATAATCTAGAAATTAAATCATAGCTAACTATACCCTTTTATATATTTTTATTGTTGTACCTTACACTATTTTTCAACATTTGAGGTCTTATGGACCCAATCTAGTCTTAACCATTTTGGCTATCCAACTCCCCTTGTGTTCCCCAAATTTATTTGAGAGTTTCACATACTTCCATTTTTTTCTCATTTGAATTTGCATGCATTAATTATATCCATTTGATCATTGTATTGTTAGGGTTACCATATGTAGTTTCTATGCCCACTCTGATCAAGACTAAGGTATTTGACATGCATTATATTTTAGTAAAATTGTAAGTCAAGGTATGTATATTATAATTTTATTTTCATTTATCTTCATCTATTATGATCATATTTTTTTCCTATTCAATACTATTTTATTTTCCCAAATCATCATCTCATGTTATATTATCATGACACATGATGAGCTTTGGGTGGGGCATATTTATACACCTTATTTTCTACATATAGAGGATTTTTATTACATCTTCCTTTATTCATATCATATCATCTATTTATTTTCTCTTAGAGAGTTTATATTCTGAATTTCCACTCCTATTATTAATATTCGTGTCCCTCTCCCTAACATAATTTTATTAGCCCATGACTTTATGTAATGTTCCTATTTTTCAATGTCATAGGCCAAGCCAATGAAGTATTATGTCTATTGGTCATTTTTATACTTCACCAAGTAGGTAACTAATGTCATCTAAGTTTGAGTTGTGGTTTTTTTAGGTTTTGAGTTACATTTATATGTTTTTATTTTAAGTCTCAAAATAAATAAATATAATTTGATTTGCTCATGCATGTAAATCAACCTTAGTAAGAATAAGATGAATTGAGGGTTAAGAGCTTACACTTAAAGAATGCTAGTTTGAAGATATCAATAAGAAAAGATAAATCAACAAGGAAAACATAGTACATGGAGTCATGAGTAAGGATAATTAATTATTATTCTTTTCATAGTGAGATTCACCTATAATATCTCCCATAAAATACCACTTGAGCCAAAGAGAGACTAATGAGTTTACAAATCAACCCAAGAAAAATAATCCTAACCATATACTATTTATTTATCTAATTTAGTGGATATGTAGTATTTCAGTATCTTCAGATGATATTTATCGATTATATAGGACCTTAGTCTTGTAAACTTGGAAAACTTAGACCTTGTCTATTCCTCTCACTTATGTACCTTTTCCACTTTCAAAATTATAACATCTACTCTATCTTATTCCCCTTGGCTTATCTCTTTGTTTGACTAGTCTTATGTTAATGACCCAAACCTTCTATCTTACCCAGATTGCTTAAAAACTACTTATCTTCCACCTCTACAGGTTTTGAGTCTACACATACTTTCTTATTTCATAGACACTAACATCTCATATAGACACCTACATCGATGTAGGTTTCCTACTCTAGTGCAAGTGTCTAGTGACATAAAGTCATATAATTTTCAAATGAAATGTATCTTAATAGTCAACCTAAGTGATTTAATTCAAGTTATTCATCCAAAGGGATTGATATAAATATAATATTAACCCCTATTCATTATTGACCTATCAAAACATTAAATCAAGCACTCAATAATTCAAATCTTTCCTATTTTCTCATATTTTCATATCAGTCATAAGTACAACACATACATAGGTCTAAAGCACTAAAGTAGAATCCCAAAAGATATGTTTTATAAGTTACTAACTAGGTCACTATTATACTTGATTTCCACATATTTCATGATTCACACGCAAGGCAACATGTAGGGGAGAACCACATTAGTCTGAGACCCTATTTGAAATATTAGATATATAAGCAGTGTTAATTGATAGATGAGTATTTGGGGTTAGATTGACACCATGTTCTGAATAACCCATTTCTCACCAAGGTCACTATAAATATGAAGAACTATGGTTTTGAAATTTCATGAGGATATACATTCTATGACCCAGATACGAGTGCACCAAAGTAATGGCAAAGATAAACCTAGAAGCATCCAACTGGTCACATCCATTTCTAGTAGATATTCCATATAGGACAACTATATCAAGTTTAAATAGTAGTGTTAATGCAACCATCTAAGGCTAATACTAGTGTCCAAAGATATAGAGGCACTCAATCTAGAATTTAGCAATTGTTTAAAAATCATCTTCCATTCTACTTCTTACATATTTTAAACCCATAAATCTATTAACATTAGAACCAACTAAGTATGCTACTTATTTTTCATTTTCATATCTATTATATTTTTACTTACTATATTTATCGTATTAATGAATTCAACATATGTTATATCTTAGCATCTAATTGGCTTGTTATAAAGTTTATCACCCTTGTACCTTAGGCTATCTATATCCCATTTAAACCTAGATAACCCAAATCTAGATTTTTAGGGTTAAACATTTGGTGAAATTGATATTTAAACCCTAAAACCCTAGGTCAATTAGGGGTTTTAATTTTTTATATTATTGATCTGTAATTGTTACGCCATATGTGTAACATGGATGCATACATCATCCATTCTATGTTCTAATTTGTCATGGTTTCTATGGTTTTCTACATTAGTTTCCTTTTTAAATATATTATTAAAATTCATGCCAATAATGAGAGTATTTTGAGTTGAAATTTTTTTATCTCTCTTCAAAATTACTTTTATAATACACTAGAGTAAGTGCCTTATCAACCTAACATCATAGGAGGTGGGCTTATTAATAGATCAAGTAACATGTATCCCAAAATTTTAGTGTTCAAGCTCATAAAGTACCCTAATATCTCTTAAGATATATTAAATGACATATTACATAATATCTAAGTATCAAGTGATATAAAATTGGTTTATTTTCTAGATATTATGAAAAATCTAACATATAACCCAAACATTATTACCCTTGGTTGTAAAAGGGTGTCCTAAAAGAATACCATTTATCAATACTTGCCTATTTAATACCTACTCTATCTTCTCTCCTACTCCTAAATAACAAAATGTTTTCTTAAAAATTTAAGATAATGGTCAAGGGTGGTATTTTGCCTCTTAGAGTCAATTATATTATTTTTTAGCACAACTATTATATTTTATCTACATGTATCTAATTCATATTTTACACTTTATTATGATGAAAGTCTCAAATTTTTATATCATTATATCATATATATTTTTTTGAAATGAGATTGGTGAAATCTAAGCATTCTCACGTTTTTCTCTATTTTCCATATTTTTCACATCCTTTTTTGGCACACCAAGGTTTGTTTCAATATTGCACTCTTTTAAAATCTATGATTTTATGAGTATCTAAGAATCTTGGTTTTTAGGTTATTGTATTTAGTGGATATATGTAAGCTCTCTTGTGTTTGTCATGTTATACCACAAATTTTGGTCATATGAATCCATGAGAAGGAAAATAGAAAAATCCAAAAAAATTAGAAACTAAGATATCAAAGCAAAAACAAAACTGAAAATACAATTTTAAAATGAAAAATATATTTCAAAAGTAAAAAATCACAAAAATACATAATCATATCATTGTCATGTCCTATCCTAATTGAATCCTAAACTTTACAATTGGCCTTGTAAAAAATCTTGAGGTCTAATGGAGTGGTGTATGCTAGTAGATTGAAATATGATGCTTTATTTATGTCGCATCATATCCTACTCCTTGAATTTTAAGAAATATTGGACTTATTGTTTGATTTTTTGATTTGTATAAAAATAAATATTATGTTGATTTGCCTAAATTTTAATTCATATTTTAGTACATTAGTATTACAAGATGATGTTAACATGCACAAGTATACATGTATCTGATTTTGTATTAGTATTGTGATATTTGAAAACTATATATTAATATGTTTTGATGAAATTTTAATAATATTTTGTTGAATATATTATGTTGTGTATATTTAATTTATATCTTTTCATATTTAAGACTATCTCTTTTTCTAATGAGATGGATAAAGGATAGTGTGCACCTTTCTATATAGATAAGAGGGAGGGCATTATAGTATATAAGTACATGAGTGATGATAGATATGGGTAAATATAATGGAATATATAACACACACACACACACACACACACACACACACACACACACACACACACACACACACACACACACACACACACACACACACACACACACACACACACACACACACACACACACACACACACACACACACACACACACACACACACACACACACACACACACACACACACACACACACACACACACACACACACACACACACACACACACACACACACACACACACAAAAAAAAAAAAAAGACACATCCATGCATTAGCATAATAAAATACATATATATAGCTACTAAAACAAGATACTTAAATTAAAAACATGATATCACAAAAAATACCATGTGTGTGTGTGTGTGTGTGTGTGTGTGTGTGTGTGTGTGTGTGTGTGTGTGTGTGTGTGTGTGTGTGTGTGTGTGTGTGTGTGTGTGTGTGTGTGTGTGTGTGTGTGTGTGTGTGTGTGTGTGTGTGTGTGTGTGTGAGTGTGTGTGTGTGTGTGTGTGTGTGTGTGTGCGCGTGTGCGCATGCGTGTGTGCGTGTGTGTGTGTGTGTGTGTGCGTGTGTGCGTGCGTGTGCGTGTGTGTGTGTGCGTGTGTGTGTGTGTGTGTTTGCGTGTGTGTGCGTGTGTGTGTGTGCGCGCGCGCACGCGCGCGCGCGCGTGTGTGTGTGTGTGTGTGTGTGTGTGTGTGTGTGTGTGTGTGTGTGTGTGTGTGTGTGTGTGTGTGTGTGTGTGTGTGTGTGTGTGTGTGTGTGTGTGTGCACGCATGAATAAACTAAAATACCTTAATAAGTGCATGGATGATTTTATTATATGTTTATGATCAAATCATAGTATTAATCTAGATTTTTAGTCTTATTCCAAAAGTCCTAACTTTTAGTTGAAGATGGTTTGTAGAATTATAAATAATTTTAAGAAATTTTGGTGTTATTAAAGTAAGATATTTTTGAATTTATTCATGACTTGATTGAGATATATTTTAGAGTAAAGGATTTTTTTGTTGAGCATCAAGGTTTATATTAATTTATTACTCTCATAAATAGCCTAGGTGCATAGATGAATATGTAGAATGTGTAGTTTTCATAATCTTATCTTGCATCACACTAGTTTGAAAAACATAGAAGTTATATTGAATCATGACATTGATTCCCTTGGGAAACTGAGTATATCCACTATAATGAGATTATTTTTTATTCTTTTTTTGATTTTATTATGTGGTTTTAAATAATATATACATTTAAGCTTGAGTATGAGTGTATACATATATACATAGGGATTACTTAGTGTAATATTTAGTTATCATTACTATTATGGGTTTAAGCATTCTAAGCTAATCATGGTGCCTTAAATATATGGATTTTGATAAATTTTCATAATAATTTTGTATGATGGAATATTTTAAATTCTTTCAAGTATTGTATGATCATAGTAATTCTCATATTGAGTTATAAAAAAACTAAATTCTACTAAAGTTTTGTATAAGGTATATTGTAGTTCTTCAGATTATTTATGGATGTAATCCTATATATTTTTAACTTGTAATGTATTTTATGAGTCATCCCTCATGTTAAAGGATAACACATAATGAAAGGTAGGATCTTTTTTTGTTAATTATTAGTTAACATGAATGATGAAATATTCATAAGAGAGAATTGTGTTATGGACTAGACTCAACTTCATTTGAAGACTAAAAATATAATGAAAAATTTGATGAAAGTAATGTTATAGTTGTATGCATTATTTCTTCAATGTACCTTCTAGTTTACATCCAAGTTTGGTCTTATATTAGATAAATTACATATTATATGGTCTCTATGATTGATACATGTGACAGTGAATGTACAACACACTATTTTTTTATTAGTTATCAATTTTTGCATCATCATTACTATCCCCTTCATGAAGGGAAGGGCCACTTCTAATGTGGAGGTGTGTAGGGGAATTTTAGATTGGAATTGAAGGAAAAGTGATACAATGATGTTTTCCCTCATTATAGTTGAATTCCATATTGATATAGAGATATACTCATAGTTATTATTTGATTTATGAGCTATACTTGGAAGCTCTATTGCATCATTACCTTTGAGTATTTTGATATTATTGTATAAAATAGAAAAGGTAGCAGTGACTCCAACTTATATGGTCATTTATCTTACTAAATAAAAATAGTGGCTATATTTATTTATTATAGGCATTATGTTGTATAATATAATGTACTTGGGATTTATTTATTACTCTAAGATGTATTTATAGTATCTATATTTATGTCTTGAGGCATACTTATATTGTAATTACATGTTAAAGATTATTTCATACTTACTAATGCAAATGTTGTATTTAATGTACTATTATATTAAATGTTTTAGATTATAACTGAGAGTGATAATATATTTTTAATGTACATATAGTAGATTTATGTTATTTGTATAAATTTGAAATATTTTAAATGTAGTATACATACTTTATTTGTTTTACCTTATGGTTATTAATGTTTAAAAGAATAATTGGGTGGAATTTTGAGTAACCTTAGAAGGGTTATAACATTTTGGTATCATATCATAGGTTTAAATGCTTAGACTCAATGAATAAAATAATGTTAAACTATTTATCAAATTATAATTGGTATAATGGTACATGGAAAATAAAATGCTTGTGGTAATTCTAATTAGAATCTTCAAGTTGATCTTAATCATTTGTTAGTCAAGCAAGCTACAAAACTTAATTAAATATTTTCAATATTGAATGAAACATAGTACAAAATAACAACCCGATAGTAGTTAAATTCATGGGAAGGATGAGTAAAATGAGCAAGAAGATCCTAAAGAGAAACCAGGTGATCAAGAAGAACCCCAATAAAATTTCATTGTTGAGGAATAACAAGTTACAATAATGCAAGTAGTTATATAATTTATGAGGGATATAAAGAAAGTAAATCCATTTATGCTTAATGGCATATTTTTGGGTGATGGAGCTGAAGTTTGGATCATAGAGATGGAAAAATATTTTGAGATTTAAAATTATTTAAAGGTAACCAAGGCTATTTGGGGAACTTATCAACTTACTAGTAAAACAATAACTTGGTGGGCCAACCAAAATTTATAAATGGGACTTTAATCCACCATCACCACTTGGGAATAGTTTGTAGCCTTTTTTAGGGCATGGTGGTTAAAATAGTTATTATTTCCCAAAAATTTCATAGATTTTCAAAATCTAATGTAGGATAGTTTTATATAAATGAATTCTAGGAATAATTTTCCAAGATCCTTAAGTATGCTCCCCAATACCATAAGGATGAATTTTTTAATCATAAAATGTATCATGGGTTTGATGATAAATATTGTTTATGCAGTGGATTTGCATGGAATAAATTTCATGGATCATGTTTTTGAGAAGGTTTTTAAATATGATTAGAATATCAAATCTCTTATAGAGGTCATAGACAAGTATCAAAAGAAATTTGGTATCCCAAAAAAAACTTCAACAAGAAAATTGGAAGCACAAAAGAAACTCCAATAATAGATTTAATAATCAAAAATCAAAGTTTGGAAATGCTTCAAGAAATAAGAAACCTAGTAATGGGTTAAAATTAATGTTCAAAGGAGGTAGCAAAGTTATAATATAGAAACCACCTACAGGATGTTCCACCTATGGAGTTGATCACTATGTTAAGGACTATCCTAGGTAGAAAATAGAAGGCAAGTATAAAGCTCATTCTAATGCTTCAATGCAATTAGAAACCTTTTTAGAAAAGAATCCATGTAGTTGTTGACAATAAACTAGACATGTTTCAAGCATATTCCATTCAAGTGTTAGGTACCTTATTTTTTCATCCTATTTCAATTTTAATAGATACTTGAGCCACAAATTTTTTTATCTCTTTTATTGTGTTTAATAAAACACCTAGAAAAGTTGGTTTCATGTCAAAAGTTTTATTAGTGTAGTAAAATAATGAATCTAAGGTCAAGTTAGAGAGGTGTCTTGTTGAATCATAAATGAAGTTACCTAAATTCACCATAATAGTTGATCTACATGCAACACTGCTAGGATGATATGGCATGATCCTAAAAGTGAATTAGATCTATAATCACAAATCAAAGGTTGACTAATTTTTAAATAAGGTTAAATGCCTAGATAATTTGTGGAATCAAACCCAAATTCAAGGAGAAAGGAGCTAGAATTAAGACAAATTTCATCCATTAAATTTAATAAAGCTTAATGGAATATATGTCAAGTATTCTTAGTCAAATTTGATGAAATAAAATAAATCAAGGAGCCCATAATTGAAGACTATAAAATTATATAATATTTCAATATTTTTTTATCGAATAATTACCTAGTTTACCTCCCATAAGGGAATTTGAATTCACTAGAGACACCATTATAGGATCAGAGCCTCAATCTAAGGCTCCGTATAGAATAAAAAAATGTAATTACTTGAGTTAAGAGCCTAATTTAAGGAAATTTTGGCCAAAGGGTTGATTCAACCAAATGTTTCACCATGGGGTGCACCAGTAATGCTCCTAAAAAAGAATGATGAAACCCTTCACCATATATAGATTGTAAGATGTTGAATAAGACAAACATTAAGAATGGGTATCCCCTACCCTTCACTAATGATATTTTTGATCAAATTCAAGGTGAAATAACCTTTTATATGATTTAACTATGATTAAGGTACCATTGGTTAAGAATTAGGGAGGAAGACATTCATAAAATAGTCTTCAGGATAAGATACGAGCACTATGAGTTCACTAGAAGTTACAAAGTAATAATGGAAACTACTATGAGTACCTTACAAGACCATGTTTTGAAGTTCTCTCTATGAGACAAATTTTATGAATGGGTCAAGAAAGATATAGCAAAGAATCCATAAGACCTTAGATATAAATGATTCCAATTAGATAATTATGGAATGTTGAGATTAAATATAAGGATTTATATTCCTAATAGAGAGAATTTAAGGGTGATCATGATAAAGTATTTAACATAATTCTCCTTATAGGTAATCCTAGTTTAACTAAAATCTTCACAAAGTTAAAACCATTGTATTTATAGAAAGGAAACAAGAAAGATACAACAAATTTTATGGCAAGGTGCTTAGAATGTTAGTGAGTTAAGGTTTAACATGTGAATTCTACTATATTTTTGTACCCACATGATTTTATAGAGTGGAAATGGTAAGTCATTAACATGGACTTTGTCCAAGTGCTACCAATTTTAATAAACTAACATGATATGATTTTGGTAGTTATTGATAAACTCACAAAGATAACATATTTTATTCTAAGCAATTTAAAGCATGATTATTGAGTATTAGATAAGATGTTTTTGAAATAATTCTATAGATTTTGAGGTTTCTAGAGAAAAACATTTTTGATAGAGACACTCGTATGACCTCGAGATTTTGGAAAACTCTTAAAGTTGCCTTAGGCACACAATTGAATTTTAGTACAACCTAACATATAAAAATAGAGGGGCAAACAAAAATAGTAAATTAGGTGTTGAAAGACTCATTATTAATGTATTGCATGGATCGATAATACAAAGGGGAGGAATAACTTCTACCATATTAAATTTTATACAATAACTCATTTCAAACAAATTTATAAATAGCTATTTTTGAATCATTGTATGGTAGGAGGTTTAGAACACCTATAAATTAGGATAAATTAGAGGAAAGAATGGTTTTTGGACATAATATGCCTATTTAAATTTAAGATTAGTTGATGTTAATTATGTAAATATTGGATGAATCCAATAATAGGAAAAAAAATCCATGTCGATCTAAAAAGAAAAACAAGACAGTTTTTAATTAGAGAAAAGGTTTTCCTAGGAGTCAAACCCCAAAATAGTTCTCTTAAGTTTGGGAATTCAACCAAACTATCACCTATATAGGTGGGACCCTTTAAGGTTATATAAGTGTTAAATAACATATAATATAATTTTGATTTATCACTAGATTTATCTCAAATTCATAATGTATTTCATATGTCATATTTGAAAATATATGAAGTTGATCCATCACATGCTCTTGACTAGAATGCATTATAAGTTATTGATCCAAGAGTGTTAACAATAGAGATATTCAAAATACTTGAAAGATATAATATCACCATGTGTAATATATAAGTATCACAATGAAAGGTCCAATAGGACTAGTATTTTAAATATAGTGACACTTGGGAGGATATTAAGGAGTTTCGAAAAAAAATTCCTTATTTATCTTCTTAATATGTTTTACATAACAATATAAATTTTCAAATATTTTTATTTTATTTTAAATAACATCATTGAGATGATGACCTTTTTAAGGTGGGAAGGATGTCATATCATATCCTACCTGGACTTTTAAGAAATTTTGTACTTATTGATTTGATTTGTTCATCAGTAGAAATAAAAATATTCTATTGATTTGACTAAATTTTAATTTATATTTTAATACATTATTATTACATGATGATGTTGGCATGAACAAATATACATGTACCAATTTTTTTAGTAGTATTTTTATATTTTAAAAATGTACATAATTTTTTTTTTATGGTGATATAATAAAAAATTGTTTAATATATTATTTTGTGTATATTTCATTTATATCTTTTCATATGATTTGGACTAACTCTTTATCTAATGAGGTCGATGCATGATAGTGTAGTCTTCACTATTTAAATAAAATGGATGGCATCATAGGATAGATGATGGTAGTTTTAGGTAGATAAAATGAAATATATAAAACACATAGACACACACTTGGTCTATTGTATGATATCATGTTTTTACTTTGTGTGTCTTATTTGAGTGGTTCCATGTATATGTATTTACTTACAATGATTATGTTTGATGTTTTAGTGCTTATTATGATATTCTTGTTGATTTTCATTTATTTATGTGAATAAAAACCTTACTTTAATTATTTTACATAAGTTCATTAAATTTTCATAGTAGCATATAATTCATGTGACGGCTTTATTTTAAAAACATCTTCAAAGAATAATGGACATTGGATAATTTAAATTAACATAAAAAGTATTTTATCCCATTTAAGAGTCCTTAAACACAAAGAGAACTTACACCCCCCTTATGGCATATTTTTATACATTAAAAGCTAGTTAAATATAATGAAAAGTTTCAAGGAAAAGGGCTGAATGTTAATACATAGGGTTTGAGATGATTAAATAATTTCATTGTTTTATTTTGAAGTCAAAGGCATTATTAGGGATGAGTTTTATTTCGATTTGAATTATCCTTACATGGAATGTTGAGTTCATGGAGGTATCAAGATAATGTTTTTTTTTTGAATTTTTTATAGAGATTAAGGGGAGCACATATTTATTTTGGCTTAGTTTTTTGCATTTTTTTAGCATGGAAAAATTCCACTTGGAACAAACAATGGCATTTTTTGTTATGGCACTAATTAGGGTTTTATACAAAAGCATATGAATAAAAATGGAATAATTTTTACATAAATAACAATGACAAATGATAAATAAGGATTTTATTGGGCTTTAAGAAGAGGAATAAAAAAGTTTTTAAATGGTTTTGAGTGCTTCCAAGGAGAATATGACCTCCATTTGCAACACATAGGCAAGTAAATTATACTTTTATCATTATATTTTTTTGTTTAACATTTTTCCATTATGATTTTCATATTGTTGTCAAAATTAATACTATGCAAAACCTAGTTGTAATGTGGTTTGAAATGGAATGGAGGTTTTGATTCTTTTGGGGTACCATACATTTATATTCTCATAAAAAAAATAGATTTTGGGTTTTTATTTGATGGTTGCAGCAAGGATTTTGGGATTTATTTTGGAGTTGTCTTAAAGTCTTATTCAATATAATTTTTTTCAAATTAGCTCACTATACATATATATTTTGAAAATAGAAATAAAACCCCCCATTATGGGCATGGGCATGAGGGTTTACCCTCGCCCACAAGGCCATAATAAGGATGGATTAATCATTGTTTGGCTTGTTACTGGAAACGATTATTTTAGTAATATTTTGAATATATACCAATGTATTATTTTTAGTTGGAAATTAGTTATCTTTACCTATAGGCACATATGGTGCTACTAGGATTTATATAAAAACCTTATGATTCTATTTTTATACCTTTATTTGGTGGTTACAACCACCTACAGGCCTAAAATTAACATCTTCAACTTCAAAAAACATTAGATATGACATTTAGCTTGTTTCTTTATCAATGTAAGGTTAAAAATTGATTTTTATTTATTATTTTTGGCCCCAAGGTTTAAACATATTGAAGTTTAATTAGAAAAGGTCTTGAAATAAGATAATTTGAGTTAAGTTTGTATTGTGAACAACACCAAATTAGATTGATTGTGGATATGGAGGAATTATTTGACTGAATACCTAAACAATTTAATATTTATTAATATTTTTACTAAGATGTCAAGAGTACTTAGATGTGATTCATAATTTTTTTTATTTGGATATGTACAAGTTAGATATTTGTTATGTTTTCAAAGAGATAATAACGTTTTCTTGATTGTGTGATATGATCAAAATAGTTTGGTTTGTATATATGTAGATAGTTCATATTTATTGAGGTTTATATAGGATAAGAGATTTAAATACATTATTATGAGTATATGTGCTTGAATTTATATTATAGTGGATAAGATAATAAGTTTTGGTGAATGATTAAGCAATATAATTACCATTTGAACATAATTATTTAAAATACTTTAATAAGTGCATGGATGGTTTTATTATATGATTATGATCAAATCATAGTATTCATTTGGAGTTGTAGTCTTATTATGAAAGTCTTAAATTTTAGTTGAAGATGGTTTCTATAATTATAAAGAGATTTAAGAAATCTAGGTGTTATTAAAGTAAGATCTTGTTGAATTGATGCATGACTTGTTTAGAGATCTTTTAGAGTAAATTTATTATTTTTGTGCATTTAGGTTTATAGTTAATTTTTTGCTTTCATAAGCAACCCAAGTGCAAAGAGTAATATGTATAATGTGTAGTTTTCATACTTCTATTTTGCATTACACCAATTTGAGAAACTTAGAAGTTATATTAAATCATGGTATTGACTCCTTTTGGAAACTAAGTAAATATACTATAATAGGACTATTCTATATTTTTTGTTTGATTTTATTGCATGGGTTTAAATACTATAAACATTAAATCCTGAGTATGAGTGTATACATATCCATGTTTGGATTGCTCAATTGATGCATAGGTCTAGTTATCATTTTTAATATCAGTTTAAGCATTCTAATCTTATTGTGATGCGTTAAATATATGATTTTTTTATAAATTTGCATAAGAATTTTGTAAAACTAAATATTGTAACTTATTTGAATAATTTTATGATTATTTTATTTCTCATATTGAGTTATTCTAATGTTAAATTCCAATAAAGGCTTGTATAAGGTATATTGTAATTTTCTATACTATTTAAGTATGTAATCTTATATGTAGTTACCTTTTAAGGTATTCTATGATTCTTCCCTCACATTAAGGGATAATGATTAATTAAAGGTAGGAGGACTTTATGTGAATTATCGACTAACACACAGGATGACATATTCGACAAAGAGTATTGTGTTGTGGACTAGACTTAGCTACACTTGAAGATTGAAACTATAATGAAAACATTGGCCAAATTAATGTTATAGATATATACATTATTTATCCACTATATATTATAGTTTATATGCATGTTTAATGCCATACTAGGTAGAGGACATATTCCATGGTTTGTATGATTGTTTGATGTGACCGTGATTATAAAAAACATTGTTTTTTATTATTTATCAATGTCCACATCACTATTGTATGCCCCTTCATGAAGGGAAGGACCAATCCTAGTGTGGAGGTGTGAGGGGGATCATCAATTTGTAATTGGAGGAAAAATGCTCCAATGATGCTCTCCCTCATTATAGATGAAATCCAAATCAATACAAAGATATGGATATTATTTGATTAACAAGTTATACTTAAAAGATTTATTGTATTATTACCTTTGAGTAATTTTATATTATTTTATGAAATGGAAAAGGCAACATTGGCATCAACTTATAATATTATTTATTTTAAAAAGTAGAAACAATTGTTTTATTTATTATTTATAGGCATTATTTTTTACATTTTGTACATTATTGTGCTTAGTATTGTTTTTTACATTTTGTACATTTCTTTACTCATTTGAATTTTCATGCATTATTTTATATCCATTTTATCATTGTATCATTAGGGTTACCATATGTAGTTTCCATGCCCACTCTTATCAAGACTAAGGTATTTTACATGCATTATATTTTTGTAAAATTGTAATTCAAGGTATGTATATTATAATTTTATATATTTAATTCATTTATATTCATCTATTATGATCATATTTTTATCCTAGTGAATACTATTTTATTTTCCCAAATCATCATCTCATGTTATATTATCATGACACATGATGAGGTTTGGATGGGGCATATGTATACACCTTATATTCTACATATAGAGGATTTTTATTACATATTCCTTTATTCATATCATATCATCTATTTATTTTCTCTTAGAGAGTTTATATTCATACTTTCCACTCCTCTTATTAATATTTGTGTCTCTCCCTAACATAATTTGATTAGCCCATGAATTTATGTAATGTTCATATTTTCTAATGTCATTGGAAAAGCCAATGAAGTATTATGTCTATTGGTCATTTTTATACTTCACCAGGTAGGTAACTAATGTCATCTAAGTATGAGCTGTGGTTTTTTAGGTTTTGAATTGCATTTATATGTTTTTCTTTAAAACCTCAAAATAAATAAATCTAATTTTATTTGCTCATGCATGTAAATCAACCTTAGTAAGAATAAGATGAGTTGAGGGTTAAGAGCTTACACTTAAGGAATGCTAGTTTGAAGATATCAATAAGAAAAGCTAAACCAATAAGGTAAACATAGTACATGGAGTCACGATTAAGGATAATTAATTATTATTATTTTCATAGTGAGATTCACCTATAATATCTCTCATAAAGTACAACCTAAGCCAAAGAGAGACCAATGGGTTTACAAATCAACCCAAGAAAAATACTCCTAACCATATACTATTTATTTATCTAATTTAGTGGATATGTAGTATTTCAGTATCTTTAGATGATATTTATGGATTATATAGCACCTTAGTCTTGTACACTTGGAAAAATTAGACCTTTTCTATTCCTCTCACTTATGTACCTTTTCCACTTTCAAAATTCTAACATCTACTCTATCTTATTACCCTTGGCTTATCTCTTAGTTTGACTAGTCTTATGTTAATGACCCAAACCTTCTATCTTACCCAGAATGCTTAAAAACTACTTATCTTCCACCTTTATAGCTTTTCAATCTATACATACTTTCTTATTCCATAGACACTAACATCTCATATCGACACCTAAATCGATGTAGGTTTCCTACTCTAGTGCAAGTGTCCAGTGACATAAAGTCATATAATTTTCAAATTAAATGTATCTTAATGGTCAACCTAAATGATTTAATTCAAGTTATTTATCCAAAAGGATTGATATAAATATAATATCCTCCATTCATTCTTGACCTATAAAATATCTAAGGTAACTTATCAAAGCATTAAATCAAGCACTCAATAATTCAAAGCTTCCCTATTTTCTCATATTTTCATATGAGACATAAGTACAACACATACATAGGTCTAAAGTACTAAATTAGAATCCCAAAAGATATGTTTTATAAGTTACTATCTAGGTCACTATTATACTTGATTTCCACATATTTCATGATTCACATGCAAGGCAACATGTAGGGGAGAACCACATTAGTCTGAGACCCTATTTGAAATATTAGATATATAAGCAATGCTCATTGATAGATGAGTATTTGGGGTTATATCGACACCATGTTCCCACTAACCCATTTCTCCCCAAGGTCACTATAAAGATGAAGAACTATGGTTTTGTAATTTCATGAGGATATACATTCCATGAACTAGATTTGAGTGCACCAAAGTAATGGCAAAGATAAACCTAGAAGCACCCAACTAGTCACATCCATTTCTAGTAGATATTCCATATAGGACAACTATATCAAGTTTAAATATTAGTTTTAATGCAACAATCCAAGGCTAATACTAGTGTCTAAGGATCTAGAGGCACTCAATATAGAATTTAGCAATTGTTTAAAAAACATATTCCATTCTACTTCTTAGATATTTTAGATCCATAAATATATTAACATTAGAAGAAACTAAGTATGCTACTTATTTTTCATTGTCATATCTATTATAGTTTTACTTACTATATTTATCCTATTAATGAATTCAACATATGTTATATGTTATAATCTAATTGGCTTGCTATAAAGTTTATCACCCTTGTACCTTAGGCTATATATATCCCCCTTAAACCTAAATAACCCCAATCTAGATTTTTAGGGTTAAACATTTGGTGAAATTGATATTTAAACCCCAAAACCCTAGGTCAATTAGGGGTTTTATTTTTTTATATTATTGATTCGTAATTGCTACACCATATGTGTAACATGGATACATATATCACCCATTTTATGTTCTAATTTGTCATGGTTTCTATGGTTTGCTACATTAGTTTCCTTTTTAAATATATTATTAAAATTCATGCCAATAATGAGAGTATTTTGAGTTGAATTTTTTTATCTCTCTTTAAAATTACTTTTATAATACACTAGAGTAAGTTCCTTATCAACCTAACGTCATAGGAGGTGGCCTTATTGATAAATTAGGTAACATGTATCCCAAAATGTTAGTGTTCAAGCTCATAAAGTACCCTAATATCTATCAAGATATCTTATATAACATATTACATGATACCTAAGTATCAAGTGATATAAAATTGGTTTATTTTGTAGATATTATGAAAAAACTAACATATAACACAAAAATTATTACCTTTGGTTGTAAAAAGGTGTCCTAAAATAATATCATTTATCAAGACTTGCCTCTCTCAAACAAACTCCTAATTTCAATCAATAAATCCAACATAAGTGTAATCCATCAATTTCAAATACATATAATGATGTTATTTCATTTTTATACTTGTTAGACAAGTCACCACCTTATAAGGTCATTTTTGTGAGAATATTATGGATGACAACCTTATCATTTAATGCAAAGGCACCACATGTGGTTCTCATTTTAAATTACATAAAATGTACCAAACATAATATATCACTATAAAAATAAGATCCACCATCCCAACCTATAATATATACCTATTTTCCACCCTACATCTAGGTGCATGTTTATGATAAAATGATAAAATGAGTTATTTTTAACAATAGTTCAAGGCTCAACATTTAAACAAAATATTTCCTCTCCAAAATTGGCATTATACCTTCATATTTAGAACAATATAATTTTATCATCAAGGGATTTTATAATATTTCATGATGATTATTGGGAAAAATAACATTGAATATTATTGTGGGTCCCCATTTGTTATCCACTTTGTGCCAAGTTATGCCAAATGATTTGAACTATAAAATTATCTTGGAAAAACCTTAGATAGAAGATATGTATGTGTTTCCCCCTAATTTTCACACTTAATTAGAATTTATTAATCAAATATTCATTTACATATGTCTAATGGATCCTAATCCATTCAAACATTGTGAAATGGTCTAACAAACAAATAATTCTACACCATAATCTTCTAAATATGAGTAGAAATTTGATATACTAGTATTAAAACTTAATAAAAATGTTCTAAGGTATCAAATATATAGTTCTCACATTTACCTAAGTCTCCAAATTCATTAATCCAATAGTTAATAGAGTGTAAGCTTATATCTCTCCCTCATCCTATAGAGGTTTTTATGAGTATACCTCTACCTAATGGATATAATTCAAATGTTTATTGTAATTATCATTAAGGACTAATGAATTATATGAACATATGTTTTATCTTGAAATATAAGATCCAAGATCTAATTGATACTCAAATATTAGACTTGATGATCATCCAAAGGAATCAAGTTCACAACCTAGTGATCAATACAAATATGAAACATTTAACAATTCCTCGCATGATCATTCAAATAATAATTTATAATTACAATAGGTACACACTATGCACCAATAGATTCAAAATAAACAAATTAAATAACATCCAAATAAATAAGATTTTAAAATCATATTATTCATGGATAGTGATTATTTTTTGCATAACCATATTGATCCTACACAAAAAAAAACACCTACTTTCCATATATGTCATTTACAGTAGCTTAGTTTTGATCTACAATACTCACAAATAAAGTTCAATTAGAAATAATCTTTGGAAAAAATAACACTACTAATTACTTGTGGTCATAAAGTAATTCAAACATAGGTTTGAGTTATGCCTACCACATCTTCATATGCATTTACACTAAAAACTATTTGGTTATACCACATGTAAGATAAAATTTATCCAAACCATTGAGGTATTTCTTTTTCTCATGAAGGAAAATTAATACATATTCCAAATGATAGCATTATTTATTATACTATACATGTAAAGAGTGAGGAAGAACATGATAAGTAACTTTTAAACTTATCCAATCATGATGTAAAAGATCTATCTTAAGGTTTTAGGCACTAAGTGGGGAGATAACTATGACCATACATCAAATGAAATCATAGGATAGTCTCTTCAAATATTTTAAAAATACCAAAAAACTCAAAAACATTTAAAAAATCCAAAAACATTTTTCGCACATGCATACTCTATTAGCTCCTTGGCATCTATGTGTTAGTTCCATGTTGATGGATGGAAAATAAATTACTTTTACATACACATGTGTGTCATGATTATAAGTGAGGGTGATATAGGAATATATTTATGCATGATCTATTCATATTTTAGATGTTGGGATTTCCATCTACTCATGTCATATGGACATTGAGGGAATATGCTTCTTTTGTCTTCATACACACAAGTTATATTGTTCAATGATCATCTTTATATTATCATGTTTTGAGATCATATATGTACTTACACATGACTTTATCCATGATTACATATTTCATAGAGTACTTGATATGATATGCACTTGACATTTTTTACTAACACATTTGATCCATTGGCTATTATCCTATGTTTATGTTAGTTTCTTATGTTTTATTTTATGTACTTCATTAAGTGCATTGCCTTGTTATTGTCTTCCTTATTTGAGAATTTAAATATGCTCCTTTGTTTGTGACCCTTGTGCCTATGTGTCCTTTATTTAAAATTTGAATATGTCATTTTTTGTATGGAAATTTGAATATGTCATTCTTAATTTTTTGGACAATCAACTAAGTCATGTTCCTTAAATTTTATGGAATTTGAACATGACCCTTATTTTTGGTCTCCTAGTATAATTATATGTTGATTTGATTTTGAGTGCTCTTATGTGTGTGATTGCTTGTTGAGCTTGTATTGTTACTATTTATCATGCATCTTAGGCTTTCATATAATGACATTGTTTTATGCACTTCAATGATAGACTTACTTAGACATGTTATTCTATATGTTACATGGTTCCAGTCATAGATTATACAATTGTTTTCTATTTTTGACATGAGGTAAATACAAATTTTTATTTTTACCTTACCTTAAATATAGGTCACATTAGTGAGGGAATGTAATAAATTAATGTTCTTCACATTTTTAATAGTTTCAAATTTAGCTAGGACATGTTTTCGTAGCATTTTCTCTACAATTTATTCATATTTGGAATAATTTTTAGATTCAATGGGGTCATGTCATAGGCATGGATTCCACACATTAATAGTTTTATATTAAATGGGGGATCATTCAGAAGCATGTTCTTCACAAATATTCAATATTCATCATATCCAAATTTAATGGGGGCATGTTTTGGAAACATGTCCTCCACATTAACACTTATTTCAATTTTCAAATTCCTTCATATATAGTGGGGGCATGATTTGGAAGAATGTTATCCATAATTATTAAAATTGGCAATCATTTTAGTTATTATATTTATCCATATATAGTGGGGGCATTCTTTGGAAGCATGTTATCCACACTTCCATAATTTTTGAATTGGCCAAAGCATGTAGTTATATAATTTAGACTCATAATTGTGGTAGAATTCAATACATTGGTACCATTGTTATACACAATTTCAACATGAGACATATCTAAGGTGAATATTATATGTAATTTATGCCTAATATTTAAAAATCCAAATCAATTTTATATTTAAAAACATTCTCAAGGATTGTCATCACCTACCAGGATGTAATTTTATGAGCTATATTAAACCAATATACTATAATAGTTGGTTCACTTTAGGTAAGATTGAGATGATTAAATTAATCAATCTTACCAAATTTTTAGGTTATACTTGATTGTGTCATCTAAAATGACTAATTTAATAGTTTGATTTGACTTGGTTCACTCATACTCACCAGGTTATAATTATGATTGGGTTGAATGGTTGAGCTAATCTCAACTACTAGGTGGCAACTCACCTTTTCTCTAAGGTTGGGGGCATGTGGCTTCCAATCTCTATTTATCTATATCTCCTTATATATATATATATATATATATATATATATATATATATATATATATATATATACATATATATATATATATATATATATATATATATCCTTTAAATGATACATATTTCAAATCAACTTGCCAATAGGAAAAGTTTTTACATCGATATACAAGTGTACTCCTAAACCTTGATTTTTTAATTTCAATCAGTTCAAATGATTTCAATTTCAGATTATATACACCAATTATGTACTATAACATGTTCTTAGTTTAAATTCATCCACCATAAAATCACTTAAGTTGGACTCAATTAAAGGAAAGATGGGTTATACACACCTAGTACACATTTCATCTCCTTTAAAACAATAATTTCATTACTAGATTAAATGGGAGAAATGCAGATGATATTTATGGATTATATAACACCTCAGTTTTGTACACTTGGAAAACTCAAACCTTGGTTTTTCCTCTTAGTTTTGGACCTTTCCCACTTTTGAAACTCTTGCATCTACTATATCTTATGCCCCTTATCCTATCTCTTATTATGACCAGTCTTATGTTGATGACCCATACCTTATATCTTGCCCACAATGCTTAAATCTTGCTTATTTTATACCTCTACAAGTTATGAGTCTGTACCTACTTTATTTTTCCTTGGCCACTATCATCTCAAATAAACACTTATGTCAATGTAGGTGTCCTACTCCAATGCATGTGTCTACTACCCTAAATTCATGTAATTTGTAAATGAAACATATTCTAATGGTTAGCTTAAGTAATTTTATGTAGGTTATTTATCCAAAGGAATTGATATAAATATAATATCAACCCTCATTCATTCCTAACCTATAAAATACCTAAGGAAACTTATTAAAGATTTTAATCAATCACTAAATAAATTAAAGCTTGCCTATTTTCTATTATTTTCATATCTGTCATAGGGACAACACATACACAAGTATAAATTAATGAAAGAGTAACCCAAGGGATATATTTTCCAAGTTAAAAGATAGGTCACTCTTGTAATTTTTTTCCACATATTACATGATTCACATACAATCCAACACATAGGGGAAAACTAAATTAGTTTTAGGACCTCTTTAGAGTATTAGATATGTAGGTAGTGCTCATTTATAGAGGGGTCTTTGGGGTCAACTCAACATTGTGTTCCCACTAACCCATTTTCTCCCAAGGTCATTATTGATATGAATAACTACAATTTCATAATTTCATGAGTGGTATTCCATGACCTAGATATAAATTAAATAGATAAAAGGTGAAGAGCAACCTAGAAGTATCTAGGTGGTCTACTCCTCTTCCATTATGTATTCATATAGGACACATATGTCAGGTTTAGATAGTTGAGTTGATATAACCATCCAAATTTGATGTTAGTGTTTGAGGCTCTAGAGGATCTCAACCAAAATTTCATGACTAGCTTAGAAACCTCTTCTGGTGTACTTCATGTTTTTCCTAGATCCAAAATTTTGTCATCATCAAAACTAGCTAAGTACATTATTTTTTTTCCATAATCATATCTAACATAGTTTTACTTACTATTTTTATCCTATCTTAGTTTAATGAATTAAACATATGTCATATCTGAGTTTAGCATCTAATTGGCCTACTACAGAGATATTTTACAACCCTTGTAATTTAATCTATCTATATCCCCTTTAACCCTAGATGACCCCATTCTATATTTTTAGGGTTAAATAATATTCTATTATATTTTATGCTTAGATTAGTGTATGATTATTAGTGTATGTAATGTTTCATGCATATTCTATTCCATTTAAATCTCTTGGTTAGAATCCATAATTTAGATATCTCTTGGTTACCACATAATGGCATTATCTTTCTTTTGATTACCCTTATTGCATATATGAACTAGGTAGGTATTTATTCTTCATTTTTTTACATAGATTTTATAATAGTATCCTTGAGATCCTCATTATACATGGTCCTTTTCTATAGCTCAATACTAATTTTATGGAATTATTTCTTTAATATGTGTTGGATCTAGTATGGTCTTATATATTTTCCTATTATATAGGATATTCACATTGTTGACCATATTTTACCTATATACACCAAACATGAAAAGGTACACAAAATAAGAAAGATAAACCAATATGTATAAAATCACATTAAACCTCAATATAATAAAATAAATTAAAAATTACAAAACCTAAAGAACTAATAGGAGATGCCTCAAAAATACCCCCATAACAAATATGAAAGGTGCCCCAAACTAGTTGTGAATCTATAAATGTTTACATATGTAAGTATTTCATCTATATTAATAATACCATGAGAAGCATGAGTATAGGAAATATAATTTATGTCAAGAGGTAAATAATCATAGCATATGAATTTTAATACTAATTAAAACTCATAGACAAAATAAAATAAAATCCATAACACATGAATCCATAAAATAAATAAACCAAACACATAAATGAAACCCAATGTTAAAGTAAGAAGAGGAATGGAAAGAGATTTATACTAACATAAATATTCCATTAGAATTCTTCATTTTTTAGATCATGTGGCCTCTATATAATTTGTTTTTATTATGTGGAAGCTACCATGGGATTTTGGGATGGGATGCAACAAGTAAAGGCAAGGATAAAAATAAGAAGAAACTAGAACATTAAGTAAAAGTATATAAGAATGGTTAAATTTGTACAAGAATAAGGGACCATAAGAAGTAATTTAGAATAAATAGGATCGTCTGTAAGCATATTAGTAATGAAATAAACTAGAACAATCAAGTCAAAATAAAAGATAATAAAATATGAAAGCAAAGGAAAAAGTACATAACTTTAAATTTTAAAAAGAATAACTATATAACATATCATATATATAAGAACTTGAAATCAAAGGAGGCCCCAAGTGGGCAAAAAATCAGAGAAGAGTATAAAATAAAAATAGTTTCCCATAGGACACATGCCAACTAATGGAAGAAAAAATCCAAAATATGGAAACAAATAAAATAGGAAGTGGTTGGAAAGTAATACAAAAATAAAAGAAAACTATGTAAAATTAATATAAATAGCTTACATGAAAACATAGGGGTTAGTGTAGATACTTAAATTTGGTCATTAATACTTGATAATGATATTTTTGACTCACATTTACCTTAATTAACTTGAGCCCTTGAATTGGTCTTCTTTTACCACCTCACTCTATCCTAAGTACTTGTATGGGCCCATCCCTTATAAATTATTCTTTTGTATCTACATAAATATTCTTAATTTTTAAAAACCCCATTAAAAATATTTACAAATATTTCAAATTATTAAGGTCAAGTGTTACCCTTCCTAAGTTAGAATTGACCTGCATAGCTCAGGATCACCAATCAATCCCAAACTTTATAGGTTGATCTTACTTTTTAATGTTGTGGGTTTTGGGCACGCCCCATATTTAATGAGTTAACATATAAAATTTTAGGATCTCAATGAAGGTAATCTATATTCTAGGTCACAATTTGAAGGTATGGGTTGAATAATTGGGTGGTTAGATAGTAGGTTAAGTATGTGGGTTGTTAACCGAGTGTATGTGTGGATCAATGAAACCTAGAATAAAGATAAAACATAGATGATTTCGATGGATGGAACTTATTGTAAAGTGGGTAGATCTCATTAAAAAAAACTTCAAAAAGGGGAAAGGTAGGGAAGAGAATAATTCTTTATGGTCTAAATAAGGGTTAATTTTTGGTTGGTTTCTTTATGGGTAAGTGTTTTAATACCAATGTTTGCAATTAATAGTTATTTCACACTCACATGCAAACATAGCAAGAGGATATGGGGAAGAATCTATATAGTAAACTCTAGGATCTCAACTAAAGGTTCTTACCATTTAGAGATACTATTGCACACCCTTATTCATCAGATTATAACTTGAATCAGAGAGGTATCTAAGGTATCTATGGATTATGTCTTAAAGTCTATATCAAGAAAACACTTATGCACACTTAGAGAATTAAAAAATCTACCTAATTACATGATATCAATGATACTTGATAATTATCTAATAGTTTTTTCACATTTCAATCAACATACATCAATAATAACAATAAATAATTATCCATAGCTTTCTTACACTCCAAATTTTTGAATCCAAAAACCAATAAAATAAAACATAGCTAATCACATAGAATTGGAATGGAAAAACATTGACATATTTGCATGATAATTAAAAAGACTTCTTCCTATATTTATAAATTTTCCAATCCCTAAATACAACAAGGTTACAAGTATAAATAGATAAATGGAGGGGTAAAATCATCCCTCAAATCCATGAAATATTCAAAGTTACATGTCAATAATTAGAATGTGAATTCTAATTGATGCAAGGATTGCATGTAAATTTATAGTTGATCAACCATGTTTCCAAAAATAGGCTTGTTTTTACATGGTAATGCAATGTGTGCATGCTTACAAAAGTATTTAACCATTACATGCATATTCTACATATAAATATAGTTTCATTTCATCAATTAAATCTACATGTATCATACATACATAATTAACCTCATAAAAGTAATTTTTAGTTGAAGTTGATGGTTGCATGGTCAAACCATAAGTAGGAGGAACATAAGTGGTCAGTTGGGTCAAAGTAGATGGTGAGGGCCCATAACCTTTTTATTTGCCTCCAATTCCTAGTAGTGTTTTTAATCAATTTCATGTTGTAACCTTTTTATGTCCATATTTGGAAGAGATGGCTTATGTACTCTATTTACTTGTACCAGTAAGCATGTATTTCAACTTTGGTGACCTTGAAACTCACCTAAAAAATATCTACTTACATAACCTTATTCCTAAAAAAATTAAGTTCTAATTTAATTTATTATAATGTAAGCCCTTGAATACTCTGCTTAAAATTAGCAGAAGCCTACTAAATTAATTAGTCAAAATAAAATATACTTATTAACTTTCTTAGAGAGTATCTTGATTGAAAGAGTTTCAAGTCATAAAAAAATTCCAATGTTAGCTTCTCATGTTCTAAAATATTTAGGATCAAATATTTTGCACTTCAAACCCAATCCCAAGCCTCCTACATCCATATGACCACTAATTTTAGTGCATTATCTTCTTCTAATGGTGTCATCAAATCCAAATGGATATAATCCTTATTATTTGTATATAATATAAGAAAATTAAATTTATTTTCATCTTCCTTAAGATATTTAAATAATTTAGTTGTATCAATAACATGAGGAGCTATCTCAACTCTCATTAAGATAATAGGATCCAAGACATTATACAATTAAGTATCTACGTTCCAAACATCATATTCAATTTATATAGGGACATGAATAATTTATTGTTGTTACGTTATATATCTTATCTCTTATTCTAGCTCTCATTTGGCTTGTTCAATCCCCTCAAAGTATTATCAAATATTCAATTTGGGTCATAAATCAAGACTTGAAATCTTCATTTTAAGTAGACTCACCTAGTCTCCTATTATTTATTTTTGACAAAGATAAAACATCCTATCTCTCCTCTAAAACTAAACCTCTAATAGAGTCATTCTCAATCTTCCTCTTTTTGACCCATTAGATGGCTCATATGGATTTTTCAAAGATATAACTTACCATGATAAAAAAAATTATCATTAAATTAGTCCTTTTGGAAGCTTATTACTCTAAATTAGTATCATATTGATGAATCACCAATTGGGTAGAGTAAACTATATGAGTGTCCTCAGTAATAGTCTTAGTCAAAAGGTCCCCTGAAGATTACATTAAATCCTCTGCTTGAAAGGTGTTTGGTAATGATGGACAAATGATTTTATACCAATCTATATCACCAAGATAGGGTATTAAATTAACATTATATACATGGTTTTTATTTCTATATTTATTTGATGAAACAATAGAAGTAGACTGGGTAAAACTAGAATAAGGCATTGCCAAGCCTAATTGGGTGGAAGAAACATGCATCTGGGCACTTTAGATGACTCCTTTAGTTTTTTTGAAATGAAACTTTTTAGGCTTAGGAGTGGAATTGGGAATGGTGACTGGGGTGACAATAGTAGAAGTGGAGACACTAGGGGCTTGATAAACAAGATCAACACTATAAATAGCTAGAAATGTGGAAAAAATAAGACTAGAAACAATAGGTTCCAATGAAAGAAAATGAGGAAGAGAAATAGTAGTAGCCAAAGGGACTTAAAAAATAATAAGGATTGAGGTAGTTGAAGGAGAAATGTCCTCACCTAAATTTTATATATTTAATGGTGATTTCCCTTTTAGTCCTTGAAGGATTAAGACATTGGAATTTTATAGTTTATCATCCTCTTCTTCATCCTTAGGTTCCTTCTTGATGAACATCTATCCATCGTCTATTGGCCCTTCTTGAAATGAATATTGAGCACTTATATCCACAAGGGTTCCAAAAACTCTAGGTTTCTTCTTATAAAAAATTGTGGTCTTACGATCTAAGGAGGAAGTCTATTGAGTGGAATAATAAGTAATAGATACACTTATGGAAACTAGAATTGAGGAGGTAATATGAAGGCTTTCCTCTTCTACATTAGAATAATCAATACAAACTGGTTCCTCTTATGCTCCAAGACCACTAAAAATATCTAAAATTTATTCCACCTCTTGATCTTGCTTAATATCCTTCATTACAAGTGGTGGTGTTTGATATGGTCATTATTGTGATGAAATTAAAACCACTAGGCTTTCCTCCACACCCTACTCTTGTTTGACTATTTTCATCACCTTAGGTGTGGCCTAGAGGAGGTTATTTTTTCTTGAGGCTATTGTGAATGCTAGGAGGTCCAATAGTCTATAGTTAACCATCTACCAAGAGGATATATCCTAATATGTGCCTCTACAGTTTTTATAAAAGTCTATCCTTGAATAATTATCAAAATATCCTCACTCAAACTAGTTACCTTTGCTCTCTCCAAAACCTCATCATCATATTTTACATTAAAAAAATGAAATCATGGTCATATGGTTCATGATGGTATGGGATTCCAAGGCCTTGTATGTGCTTTTGGAATAAGATGTGAGGATCTTAATCCCTATGTGGAAAATTATCTAATTAATAGTACTCTCTATTTTTTCTAACTTCTCCAAAATGTTTCTTGATGGTATAGCACATCCATCCAATCATCAAGGATGAACCATGAAATAGTCCTTTCTTCTTTTTCTTCAAGTCTTCATCCATTCTCCACCATAGCTAGTAGGTAATCTCCTATTCAACCATATTGTCAGGGACATACTTTGGGAGATTTAAAGGATCAACTTTGTCCCCCATGACCATGATCATCATGTAGTTATAATATAGCTAATAATTACCCCTTATAAATATAGGCTAAAATATTTTATGCTAAGTTTTAAATCATGATACCAAATGACCCATCAAATGATATAAAACATGCCCATTTGTCTAAGTAAAAATGTTAGATGATCTTGAATTTTATGGTCTCATAGACATCATAGATGGCCTTACAAACATCAAATGACATTCATGAGAATGTCAAATTTAAGATCATGAATTTCATATATTCCATGGATCTCAGATTCAATTCATTCCATCCAATCAAGAGGAGTGATGAAGCAAGAGCCATCCAATCAATATCTAAGTGAGTACACACTATTGGTTCAAGTCTTTATTAACATTAAGCTTTGAATATGGGAGTACCACATGGTAGCATTGCATGGCTCCCAATATTTGACCATGTTTACCTCAGGGATGACTTGTAGGCTGTTGATCATGATCTAAGTCCCCAAGATGATGATACTTGTCATCCTCATAGGACTCATTTTGTATTTTAATATTTTAATGTTATCTTTGCTTTGTTGGACCTACTTTGGGTGATTTCCCATGAACTATTGATGTTTGATCCAAACACTTGTACTTGATTGGTTCCTTTGAATAATTGAATTCAAAAACCTATGTTTTAAACTAAGGTCTCATTGTATTAAATAATACAACAAGGCTTTATGATAAAACTTAGGCTTAATCTCATATTTAATATTGAGGCCCATCTAACCTTTGAGCCTTCCTCATGTCATTTGATATTTGATTTTACTTAAGCATGGGCCATTGATCATGATTCATGTGATGACATGGGATTGGCCCAAAGGGTGAATAATTTAGGATCCTTGAACTAATCCTTCTTGCCATCCAATCAAAAGGAGAGATGAAGTAAGATCCATTGATCTAAATCCAATAGCGATATCATTTAGACCAAATGCTAATAAAATATTAATGAAGATAAACAATGGGGATCTAAGCATGATCTATTGATAAAGGCTTCTTGAAACTTGTAACTTATCACATGAAGAGCAACTATTAGCAACATTAGGTAACCTTAAAGTAAAACCATAAACCAGTAGGCCAACTTTATCGAAGTGGATGATCTTCAAATTCTAAAAATGTTCAGAACATGCCATGTTTTTAGTGTTAAAGTTCAAAGTGTCTCAAGGGTCCCAATTTTCAAAAAATGGGGGTATGTTAACCTCAACATCTCCCACCTTCCATAGAGATTAATATAAGTCAACCTCTACCCAAAAGATATTATATTAATTCATATTGTGACTATAACCAAGGCCATGATCATTATAATAACATATGATATACCTTGAATCATACTATACAAGACCTCATTTATGACCAAAATATTACATTCCATTATCCTCCAAAAGATTTAGGTTCATAAATCAATGATCCCTAGAATCAAAAAATATTTAACAATCCTTTTAAGGAACATTATAGGAAAGATCTTGAAGTGAAAATTGCATATAATGCACATCTTCCTCCATCACATAACAGTAACCTATTATACATTAATATTTGTACTTGTACATGCACATTACCTCCTATGGTTTATTGACCTTCTATTACATTTGATGATAGTGAAATCATGGATGATGACTCAAGTTTTCATTTATTATTGTTTTGAGCATACCTAGATAATCAACCTATACATAGTGTTATGATCAATAATTTTTCTATTAAGAACACATGCACCATGATACTACTTACATATTTAAGATATACACATGATGATTTATACCTTTTGATAAAAACCATTAGAGCGTTTGAGGGGACATCACAACACATTATTGGTGAAATTTATTTACCTTTATAGGTTGGTCCAACACATGTGGTTACCACTTCATCACATATACCATATACAAGAGTATTCAATATGTTATTTTGATGACATTGGATACATAAAATACACACAATACCTTCCATAATGAATGGGTGCATTAAATACATTCATACCAATAGTGTAGTCATAGGTTTTGGAATTCCATATGAACATCCACTTGAATAAGAGAAATTTATTCCAAGATAACTAGTTATAAAAACTACTAAGATTAATCTTCCAAGAAATGGTAAGAAAAAAGAAAACCCTTTCCTAGGTGGATCATACTAGAGAGGCCTTTGCACTAGAGTCACACAATATATTCCATGGAATAACCATTGATGCCTATACACCATACTCAGTTACCTATAATAACAAAACATGTTCCAATTATAGATACTCTAATGAAAACATAGTACTAAAATATATTCTCCATGAACCCCTACTTGTATTATCTCTTTATGACCACAAAGTCCTATTATACATATAAATGATATCACATATTGTATAGATCTAGCTATGACACCTTTACATGATCCTTGATAGTAACACCAGTTTCATTAACCATATCCTGATATTAGATCTACCTATGATCATCCCTTGGATGGTATCATAGGTTATCCTTTTTCCTTTAAAATATTTTAAACACACAAAAAACATTCAAATAAATAAATAAATACCAAATTATTCAACATTCCCATTGTTTACTATCTCTTTGAATTTTTTTATTTTTTATTTTACTTTATGTTAGTAAATATCATATCATTGTATTATTATATACACATATTTCACTCATATTTTATTATGATATATGCATACCAAGACACATGATCTATGCATTTTTAGATTTTGGACCTTTCCTCTACTCACATCATATAGTATCTTGGGTGCATCTACTTATTTGATCATGATTGATACATATTACATATAATTTATGATCATTTATACATATAATTTTTGATATTATATGTTAATGCTACACATTTCTATACCCATGCTCATATATTTAATAGTTTACTTGATATGCTACCCTACATAACGTTTTAACTAACACATATATGAAATGAGTAATATAATATGCTTATGTTGGTTAACTATACTTAATTTATTCACTTTGTTGCTTACTTGAGTGTCTTACATTGATTTATATTTTCTTGATTACAAAACATTTGAATATTTTCCTTACTTTTTTTCCTATGTGACATTGTATGTTGATTGGACATTTTAAATATGTCATCCATTCATTTATATTATATAACATTTGAACATGTCCCTCATATGAGGTATCATTGGACCATTAATTTACATTGGATTGAGTTCTCTTTTGAGTGTGCTTAGTTTATTGATGATCTTGTATTTTTACCCCTAGACATTATCATGATCTATATCAAGCATAGTAGGAATTGATATGATCACATAATATGATCCTAATTAAAATATGTACTTGAACATGTTATCTTTATATACTACATGATTCATACATAAATTATATAGCTACCTTATTATTTTGAGGTAATGTGCCTACCAATTTATATTTGCCTCACCTCAAAATGGATGGCATATTAGTGGGGGTACTTCATAAAAAGCATGACCTCCATATTTTCATAGTTTATAAATTATAGTGGGGGAATTTCATTATTGGTTTATTTTCAATGATGTCATGATATGTTATGGAGGTTTCTAGGTGATTTGATGAAGTTCCTTGATATTCTAAGTGATAATGACGAAGTGTACAGTGTTCTTGTCCTAGTATGCTTGAAAGATGTTTGGTTGATCTTAAGTTTTGGCATGGTTTGAGATGATTAGGAATGAGTATGATTATTTTAAAATGTGTAATGGGTCCTATAAGAGTTTTTATATGTTTTGATTTCTTGTTTGTATGAGTGGATTTCATCTAATAGTCTATTGTTTTCATCTAGAATTTTTGGGTTTAATGGTAGAAAATCTAAATAGGCAATTCACTGACATCACCATTACCGTGTGTGGTTAAGTAATAATAATTTGGTCATATGGTTTTGATAACATTATTCCATAGTTTATATGTTCAAAGTATCAAGTCTATATATGAATTAAAACAAAATTTATGTGAGTGTAAGTTTAGGCTCTCAAGCATTTTGATAGTGTTTTCCCATACTTAGCCAAATTTCTAATGTGGCGAGATAAGCTAAGTCAGCATTTTTTTGGTGGTATATCTCACACATGTGGAAGTTTCAAGAGAAGGTGATCATATGGGGTTATTTATTTTTGTGCCTAGTTTACTTTTTCTAACGTTTAGGTCTAGAAATGAAGCGCATCAAAATCTATGCATGTGCAAAGTTGGCCTTTCTAGATAATTCTTGACATAGTTGGCTTTGTGAAAGAAAAAATTTGAGTGAGATTTTTAATGTCATTATCTCTCACACATGTGAGGGTTTCAGGAGAATATTGACACATTTTTTTATTCTCCTATGTTAGGAGATAATGTGGTCCAATTTTTATAACTTGTGCTTAAGCGAATAAAAAGATATGAAGGTGCAAAATTGACCTTACAAACAAATTTCAATGGTCCCCATACTTAGATAAAAATAAGGACCAAATTAAGATCTAATGGTTCATGAATGATATTATAATGAATATCTATCATGTGAATAAATTAAAAGAGGTCAAAGTGTTTTTTGGTTATCATAGATAGAGATCAAGCTTCTTCTAAGATATTATGGTACATAAGGGATTGTATAGTTTTGATCCAATGATGCATGTTGATCAAAATGGTAAGAAGTGCAAGATGTCTAACAGTATAAGTTATTAGAAGACACACAAGGGTACCAAGTGTCATTATCACTATGATTTTTATAAATATCTAATGATGAGTTCTATAATATAAATACCTAACTGATCCATAGAGATCGATGATGCATAATGAGTAAATATTGCAAGGTTACATGAGATGAGGTCAACTATTCAAGGTTTAATGTTCGGTAGTGGTACAATATGAGTTAAAGTTTGAGATTATTAAAATAATATTGATGGTGTGTGATTTATATAAATTATTTAGGACTCAATATGGTAACATGGTGTTTGAGGTTTAAATGTGATCGTTCGCATTTAAATATTTGAATTTTACAAAGGGAAGAAATAGTGCTCTATATTTTGTCCATAAGTTTTGATCTAGGATGAACTCAAAGGTGATATAAAAACAAAATTTGAATAATAATCCATGGTGAACATAATGAAACTAATTTAAAGATATTAATGTATGTAAAATCAAATATATTGAGCTCCAAAGTTGACTGTGTGTTTGTGCATGTTCTACAAGTAACCTGATAAGGGTAATTAAGCTATTCATGATGGTATTTAGATGTTTCATGATGAATTAGCTATTAGATAATGTTTTAGAATCCATGAGTATATTTTAGGTGTATTAGTAAGGTTTGATAAATCATATTTAGTATGAACAAAGGTTTATAAGTTAACTGTGTATTCATTCATGGTGACTATGTGCATATAATATTGTTTGAGTAAATTGTGCTTTAGTAGAAGAGTGTTTTGGTAACTATGATCATTTGAAAATGTCAAAAATATCATGTGTAATGGTTCCATGTATTTTTAATTGGTCCTATGTTATTATTTTTATCAATGATGTGTTAAATGGATGAATAGGTCTCCATGAGACCTATAAGAGCTACACGGGCCTAATTAAAAGGTGTAGTTGTTTAAAAGTGACCCATTAATGTTATGGCTGACCTATGAATATTGTATTGAGATGTGTATTTGTATTATATATGCATTAAGGGTTATTGCATGCTTAATGGTTGACCAAGTTGTTGATATTAATGAATGCTCTATATATAGTGAAACGAAAATGTGATGGTTTTTAGAATAGTGAGAGATTTGAGAGTGACTTGGGTGTGGAACTTGAATTTGAGAGCATATTTTTATGAATAAAAGGAAGTAGTGGTTTCTCAATGGATGAGTTAAAGACAAGATCATATTTAAGACTATTTATATGACATGTAGATCATAATTATGTTGGTAGAATAGTGGTCTTGTAGATTGAGTATGAATGAAAGTGAAGAGTGATAATCAGATGTTCATCATCAAGTGTTGAAGACATCAATTAATATGTTGATGTGTTCATAGGTGTTGTTGTGGAAGCTCAAAATCTAAGGGGTTATAGGCTCCTTGCAAGGTGAAACTTGCTAAACATCTAGTTATTGTTGCAACTCAACTAGATAGGTGTGGTAGCACCTTGTGAGATTGTAGTCTCACTAAATAAGGGATTGTAGTTCCTTGATCAGTTGTAGCTGGTATAAATTAGATCTTGTTATTGTAATATAATATTCCAATTATAGGTTCTAGTGTATTTTTTCCCCCAAGAGGGTTTCCCACATATGTCATATGTTATGTGTTTGATCTTGCATTATCTCTCTTGTTCATTACTATGAATGATGTGTATGCTTCATGAATGCTAGTTTAATTGACTAACAATTTAAAAAGTTTGTAATTGAAGTTGAATTATATAGGATCACTAATTTAGCCCCCCCTCTTAGTGATTATATCCATAAAAATTTGTATGAGAATAGGTCCTTTAGTAAAGGATTGGTAGCTTGAAGGTGATCTAAGGTACAATATTGGTATTCATCAAAGAGGTTTCTCTACTAATCAAACACCAATGTTTAATGGATCCAATTATGATTTTTGGAGTGCAAGGATGAGGACCTACATCATGTCCCTAGGGTTTGATGTGTGGCAGTCTATTGTGGATGGTTATGTTTTTCATACTACATCTCTATCTAATAATGCAGACAAGAAGCTATTTGAGAATAATTCTAAGGAAATGAATGCCATTTCTTTTGGTCTTATAGAGATTTATTTCACCAAGGCAATCCATTGTAAATATTCTAAAGAGATATGGGACAAAATTTAGATCATTTATGAAATAAATTCAACTGTCAAGCTTGCTAAGTTGTAGACTCATAGAAGGCAATTTGAAAGTATCAAGATGAAGGAAGAACATTTGTTGGCATCTTTTATACAAAGATTTTATGAGATTGTGAACATCATCAGAGGTCTTGGAGAGAACTTTAAAGAGGATACTTTAGTTTAAAAGGTATTAAGGCCCCCCTCTCTCTCTCAAGTTTGATCCTAAAATATCTACTATAGAATAAAATCATGATCTTACGTAGCTGAAGTGGGATGAATTTCATGGAATCCTTATTGCCTATGAGATGATGAAGAATGATGATATACCACCGAAGAAGGAAGTAACATTCAAGATAGAGATGAAATCTAAGAAAAATTTCCAAGGCAATAAACTCAAGGAGGATGACATTTTTGATATTGATGAGGATGAACTAATTTCTTTGTTTATAAGGAAATTGAAAATATGATCTGGCAATTATAAGGGTAATCTACCCTTCAAATACTACAATTTTGGAGAGATAGGACATTTTTATATAAATTTCCCTCATAAGAATTATGAAGACCAAGATGAAGACAAGAAGACATATAGGTCTGATAAGAGGAAGAAAGGTTTCATAAAGTTTGACAATAAGAAGTTCTTCAAGAATAAGAAGAGTCTCTAGACCAATAAAGACTACAGCTCATCAGATGAGAGTGAAGATAGTGACTTAGAGTGTGATCATGAAGATGATGGTCCTATTGAAGTTGAAGCACTATTCATGGCTAAGGAAAGTAGTTTCTCACATTAAAAGGAGTCTACTTGGAGTGATTCACATGATGATGAATGTGAGATGGACTATGAGACTTCTTTGAAAAATACTTTTGAAGAACTAAAGATTGAGTAAAAGATCAATAAGAAGATGAAATATAAACTCATATAATATGAGGATAAATTTAGTGTGTTTAAATAAAGATTGAATGAAGACACCAAGGAATATGAATATATTATCAAACATCTCAACTGTCAATTGAAAATTCTATCTACAAGCCTAAAAGCCAAAGAAGATGAATGTTCAAGGTATGTAATTTAAAATTAATCATTAAAATATGAGTTAGAGAAGACATCTAGTAATGTGAAGTCATTTATGAGATTTCAAAAGAGATTAAGTGATATAGATAATATTCTAAGTGGTCAAAATCATGTTAGTGATAGAACTAGTCTTGGATATGAATACGAACAAAATAATGTAACTCGAGATAAGATGAATACTAATGTGAACAAGGAAAACCATAATTTGAAGATAAATCATTAGATAAATAATGAAGTTGCTAGTAGAATGAAGACAAATTAGATCAGACAACTAAATGCCATGAGGTATTCAAGTTTTAATGATTACTATTATACATGTAATCAATTTGGGCATAAAGCTAGAGAATACAAGAGACTTTTTAGAAATGAGTTTGCATGAAACTATGATGGGGGTCATCAATCAAAAGGTGAAAATAAAGTCAAGTTATTAAACTATCTTGATGTGGGACACTTTAACAATCATTGTCCATATAAGGCTAGAGAAGGTGAGTTATCTCCCAAAAGAGGAGGTTGTCTCATTGTCATCACATAGGACACCTTGAAAGTTTCTATCCAAATAAGGTAAGACAAACTATGTTTTCATCAAGGACTATTATTTGCTACAATTGTGAGAAGATTAATTATATTGTTATGTATTAGAGGCAAAGGTCATCAAGTTAAAATGAGTCCAATCATGCTCCTAGAGTGAAAGAAAGAAGGAAAATCAGCTCATGGAAGCCAAAGGTGGTAAGTGTGAATCATGATGAGACTGTAGTCCAAGGAATATATTTTATACGGTAGATAATGCTTCAGAAGTTTAAAAGTGCTAAGGGCTCTCATTGTCTATTCATGATGTGAAAGAAGAGACCAAGCTCAAGAAAAATACCAAGGTACTAGTTGAGGCAAGTTCTGAGGTAAGTATGGATCCAAATGAACATCCTACTATTGCTGAGCAAGTCTCATTCAAATAACATGAATTATCAGTGACTAATGATGAAGTTCCAAGATTCAAGGAAAATTCTATAAATGAAAAGTTATTTCATGAATCTCTATTATTTCCATGTATTGTCAATCCAATTTTAGAAAAACAAAATAGTTATCATTATTCAAACTAAGAAGAAGAACAAGAACAAGAAGTGTTATATCTATAAGAGGATTTTAGTGGTTATTGAGGAGATGTGGGTCACTCTTGGCTTCACTTTGTTGTAGAGCATTATGGTGAAAAAAATGTTTGTATCCATGCTTCTTAAGAGACTATTTTTAGTGAAGAATAAAGTGTTGTTGTGGTGTTCTTCAGATAGTCCTAGAAGGCTAGAGATGAGTGTTTTTAGCTGGGGTAGGTTTGTTCAGGTGAAAGATATGTTGTGGTGATGTCAGAGTGATGTTATAACTATATAATGTTAGTCTATAGGGTTAGATTGACATTTTTTTTCAAGTGGAAAAAGAGTATTTGTGATTATTTTAAGATGATAATTTTTTATATAAATGTATGTTGACCTTATTCTATCATGATCTAGGTGTTTTTTTAGTCTGAAGGTATGTTATAGTCAAATTGGAGATTTTTGTTTGCTCTCAGGTTTCCTAGTTTATGCTTAAGAGTATGCAGGTCCTAAAATGTGTTATATGATGTATGGGTTCCCAAAGTTATGAAGGCTCAATTTTTATTCCATAAGTTTATGATGGTTATCTCCAAGTGTACAAGAAGTTTTAGAGGTGGACATTGACTAGAAAGAGGTTTGTTGACTTTATCTATTATGAGATTCTAGGGTTTTGATCTTTGCTAGAAAAATGGTTTGAATTATGATTTGAAGTCTAAGGATTATTAATAAGTTTAATGGGATAAATGGGTTTTCAAATCAAGCTTCACATATATTTGAAGATTTTTGGTTCTCAATTTATTCAATTTTTTGTCAAGTTGGAGGCATAATTAGGTAGCTAGTTTATGAAGGAAGTATGTTGTATAAGATGAGATAGGTGGTTCAAATTGGTATGATTGAGTGGGAATATGATATATATATATATATATTAAGTTTAAAATCTTGAAGATATGTCTAATAAAATTTGTGGGCTCTGTAAATTCTAAGTAGGGCTATAAGGAGTTTAGACAGGCCTAGTAATGAAGATGTGATGTTTTTGCTGAGTTTATCCAAAAGAGAAAGGCATGTGTGTTTCAAGGAGATTTATTAAATTTTATTAGATCATGTTTTGTAACTAGTGATTTCCATCAGTTTTAATTATTTTGTGTGTTATTTCTTCATTGGTTGCAGTGCTTGGTTTAAGGAGAATGTTGGCATATAGCAATAAGGATATTATCAAGACAAGAAGAGGTAGGCTCAAGGTAAGGGGGAGTTTGTATCATATTTATAGGTGGTCTTCTTATATTCATGTTATTTTTATGTCTTCAAGATCAGTTGGTTCCCACTTTGTCATTATGTCAAAGGGGGAGAAAATTCTTATTGTGGAGTACTTGAAGAGAGAAGGAAGGTGAGATGTTTATTGTTATATGTTGTGTGTTGACATCAATAAAAAAGGGGGATATTGTTTGAGAGTTTTAAATGATGTTATGGTGATGTCATGGAGGTGTCCATGTGATTGGATGAAGTGTCTTGATAGTCTAAGTGATAATGACAAAGTGTGTAATGTGCTTGTCTTAGTATGCTTAAAAGATGTTTGATTGATCTTCAATTTTGGCATGGTTTGAGATGATTAAGAATGAGTATGGTGATTTGAAGATGTGAAAAATGTCCTATAATAGGTTTTATATTATTTGATTTCTTGTGTGTATGAGTGTATTTCATATATTAGTCCATTATTTTCATCTATACTTTTTGGGTCTGATGGTAAAAAATCTGAATAGGTAGTTTGCTGACATCACCATTGCCATGTGTGGTTGAGTCATAGGGAGTTGGTCATATGGTTGTGATCACATTAGTATTTATTTTCTATGCACAACAATTAAATTTTAGTGATGAATCACAACAAAATATATGCAAGTGTAAAGTTGGAATCTCAAGTATTTTGATAGTGTTTTCCCATAGCCAAATTTGAAATGTGGCAAGATAAGCTAAGTAAGAATTTTGATGATGGAATATCTAACACGTGTGGAAATTTTAGGAGAAAATTATCACATGGGTTTTTTTATTTTTGTTCCTAGTTTATTTTCTCTAACTTTTAGGTCTAGAAATGAATTTCATTAAAATTTATGTATGTGCAAAGTTGGCCTTTCCAGATAATTCTTGACATAGTTGGCTCTGTGAGAGAAAAAATCTGAGTGAGATTTTTAATGTAATTATATTTCACACATGTGAGGGTTCTAATAGAATATTTAACATGGGTATATATCCTATGTGAGGATATCATATGGTCCTATTTTTATAATTTTCACTTGAGCAAAGCAAAAGATATGAAGGTTCAAAGTTGACCTTACAGACAAATTTCAATGGTCCCCATACTTAGTCTATTTTATACAAAGATAAAGATCATGACCAAATGAATATATAATGTCTTATGGGTGATAATAAAATGAATATATATAGTTTACATTAATTTAAATAGGTCAATGTGTTCATTGGTTATTAGAGATAAAGATCAACCTTCTTCTAAGATCCTATGGTGCATAAATGATTGTACAAGTTTGATCTAATGGTGCATGTTGAGCAAGATGGTAAGAAGTACATGATGTTTAACAATATAAGTGATCATAATTCATGAAAGGTTTTAAATTTTAATTATCATATGGGTTATTATAAATATCTAATGGTGAGCGCTATAATATAAAGACCCAATTTATTTGGAAAGATTGACGGTGCATGATGAGTCAATATTGCAAGATTACATGAGATGAGGTCAATAGATCAAGGTTTAATGTTTGGTAATGGCACATTATGAGTTAAAGGTAAAGATTAATAAAATAATATATATGGTTCATGATATATCTAAACTAGTGAGGAATCAAGATGATAGCATGGTGTTTGAGGTTTAAATGTTACCATTTGCATTTGAACATTTGAATTTTGCAAAGGGAAAAACTAGTCCTCTATATTTTGTTCATAACTTTTGATCCAAGATGAATTCAAAGGTGATATAAAAATAAAATTTTAATATGACTCCATATAAAATATAAATAACCTAATTTGAATATTTTAATGTATTTACAATTAAATATATTGAGATCTAAAGTTAACTATGTGTTCGTACATGTTCTACAAGTAACTTAAGAAGGGTAATTAAGTTGTTCATGATGGTATTTAGATGTATCATGATGAATTATATGTTGGGTCATATTTTATACTCAATTATTATCATCTATATTCATTATTAATGTTTTACTAATTATATGAATTATAAACAAAGGTTTAGAAGTTAACTATGTATTCGTTCATGGTGATTATGTGCACAGAATGTTGTTTGAGCAAATAATGATTTAACAAAAGAATGTTTTGCAAATTATGATCATTTAAATATGTTAAAATATTAATTTTTAATGGTTATATGCATTTATAAGTGGTTCTATGTTCTTATTTTGATCGATGATGTTCTAAATGGGTGAATAGGTCTCTATGAGACCTATAAGAGCTACAAGGGCCTTATTAAAAGATGTAGCTTCTTAAAAGTGACCCATAGATGTTATGTATAACCTATGAATATTTTATTGAGTTCCATATTCATAATATATATTCATTAAGGGTTAATCCATGCCTAATGGCTGACCAAGTTGTGATATTCATGAATGCTCTATATATAGTGAAACTAAAATGTGATGGTTTTTAAACTAGTGAAAGATTTGAGAGTGACTTGGCTCTAGAATTTACATTTGAGAGCATAGTGTTGTGAATATAAGGAAATGGTGGGTTACCAATGTATTATTTAAATATAATATCATATTAAAGACTATTTGTATGACCTATGTGTCATAATTCTATTGGCAGAAAAGTGCTCTTATAGATTGAGTATGAGTGAAGGTGAAGAGTGATAATTAGAGGTCCACCATCAGGTGTTGAAGAAATTAGTTCATATGTGGATTTTTTTATAGGTTTTTTTGTGGAATATCAACATATATGTGGTTTCAACCTCCTTACAAGATGAAACTTTCTAAAGGTCTAGTTTTTATTGCAGTTCAACTAGACATGTGTGGTAGTACCTTGTAGGATTGTAGTCTTACTAAATAAGAGATTGTAGTTCCTTGATCAATTATATCTAGTATTTTTTTCTTCATAAGATAGTATTACAATTATATTTTCTAATGGTTTTTCTCCCCCAAGTGTTTTTCTGACATATTTCATGTGTTATGTGATTAATCTTGCATTGTCTCTCTTGTTCATTTCTATGAATGATGTGTATGATTCATGAATGTTGGTGGTGATTGACTAAAAGTTTGAAAGGTTTAGAATTGAATTTAAATTAAATTATCTAGGCTCACTGATTCACCCCCTCCTCTTAGTTATTTTACCTCTAATAGTCATAATAACATTACCTCTATACTTGTACATTTTCATAGTTTTTAGACTATAGTAGAGGCATGTCATAATATTATGACCTACACACATATACACTTAGTATATACATATTTCATTTTTCACTTGTCATAAATACATTAATCCATACTTACACAAACTCTTGTTCAATTCTATGATTTAAATATACACTTGGGTCAGGATCATATACATTGCATTGATTTCACATAGAATGTAGATAGTGTTTTTCATATCTATGACACATACTCCAACTTAAACATATTATAGGTGTATTTTACATATTATTTCACAAAAAATTATAAAAATTACAAATTATACTACTCACCAAGATGCATCAATTACACTATAATATATTGTTATCGAGCATTTTATGTTATAGTAGTGGGTTGATTTGGTAGGTTAAAATGATTAAATCATTTAACCTCACTAGATTCATATATTAGAGTGATTAAATCATCCAATCACACCATTTTTATAACATGAGTTGATTAAATCAAACACCCTCACCATATTATATATATTCACACTTGAGTTATGTGATTTAGATATAATGATTTCAATATTTATGTCACAACTCATACATACACCAGATTGGGGGATATAATGATCTAGTATCCATCTTTAAACATCCAAAGTTTAGGTCTAAAAATTTTTCATATCCAATTCTTCATAAGGAGGCATTTTTTCCAAGTCAAAGTATTAATATGCAACATGGTTACATAGACACATGTGTATTGCTTCCTTTCTCTATTTATTTTCAATCATTCCAATTATTTATAAGTTAAAATAATATGCACCAATTTATACTATAACTTTCTTTTGGTTATAGGTCATACAACATAAAATCACTCAAAAAGGGCTTAAATAAAGGTAAGGTGTGTTATAGACATCTAAGTATGCATTTCTTTCCTTTAACATAGTGATTTAATCCTTATGAATTACTAATTTAATTGGGAGTGGTAAATTTAGATACTAAAATTGAATATTTTTAACATCTTAGTCTTCTACATTTGAAAAATATCAATCAAGGATCTACCCTTTAATTCTATTCCTCCTTGTTTTATGAAGGCCCAAATTCACCATCTCATTATGCCTAACTACTTATCTCCTATTCTGATCCATATAATTCTAATGACCTAAATTTCATATTCATACCTATTTTCTATCCCTATAGACATTATTGGCCATAGCAGGACACTACAGATGATGGTAGTGTTATATCCTTATCTAGTGTCTAGCAGTAAACAATCATACAAATTAAAAAATGATCAAAACCCATGGGTCACCCTAACTGTAGTATTAAACCATACCATGAGATATTTTCAAATGGTGTAGTATAAATACAAGTCTAATACTTCTCATTATTCATCAATGAAATAATAATAAAACACCTATAAAATCTAAATCAATCAACTACATAATCACTCTACTATGCCCTACTCATCCCTATTTTCATATCAATAATAATAGTCATATTACAAGTCTAAAGCATTCAAATAATAACCCATGAGTGATATATATATATATATATATATATATATATATATATATATATATATATCAAATTACAAGATAGATCATTGCATGCATATTCATATATTATATTTCACCCTTGATCATAGAATTTCCCACATATGTTGGAGAAATACATAAGTCTAAGGCTTGGAGTATTGGCTATGTAGGTAGTGCCCACTAATTGATGGGTATTTGGGGAAGCTCAACACCATGAGCCCACTAACCCATTTTTTATAAAAACTCATTCCAAGGGTGAAGAGATAGGTTTTGATTATTCAATGAAGAGTAATGGCTTATATCCCATATCTAAATATATTAGTATAAAGGAGATATAAAACCTATAATGGTGAAGTTGGTCATATTTAGATCCAATCATTATTCCATGCTAGACACCTGCATCATAGTCAGACACTAGCATGGAAAATAATGTATAAATTTGATAGTAGTGTCCATATCCATAGAAGTACATTTTCCAAAATCTAATGATTGATCTAAAACATTGATCCTACATAATTTACACTTATTTCTAGTCTAGATCTATCTGGACACAATAGAATAACTATGTACCAATATTTCTTATTTACTACAATATCTTTCAATAGTTTTAATTTATTATTTTTATCAATATAAGTTGTATAAATTAAAAATATTATTTTTCTTGGATTTATATTAATTATATTTCTATAGATTAGTTTATCACCCTTATTTATAATTACTTCTATAGTTCTTAACATTATATCCCCCACATATCTAAACTTAGGTTTAAACACATATCTCACTATGATGACATACATTTTCATATATGATATGATATTTAGTTATTATATATTGATACACATGATATAATTAACTTAATTTTAAGATGATTGACTTTTAAGATACATTCCTCATCTCAAAATGGGGCATTTAAGTGACATTTTTATACAAAGAAAAACATCTATGAGAAGAAATCAATTTTGGGTATAGAATACAATTTTAGATAATTTAAAATGGTTTAAATTTTAGTTAATGATAAAAATTATGTGGATATATTCCATGCATATATATTCACATTATAATAACATATTAAAAATTCATACATATTTGGTGCTTATACATGACCATATGTGTGTAAGGCTCAAACATAAATTAAAAAGTTTACATATACATATAGCTATAGATTTTAGATTTATCATACAAGGGACATTAAATAGATTAATGCACACTATAATATTTTTTATATTAAGTGGGGCACCATAATAATAATGAACACATTTTTTGCTAAATAAAAATTCATGATAATGTCAAGGATACCCTTCCCTTTTTCTATGATCTTTTTTCTAGAACCCAAGTTACACCCTATTGAAGGATGATTTCTCAAATATCATTAAAACTTGGACTAACATTAGAATGGTCTAAGGTTGTGGGACACCTATACTTAGACCAAAATTCTAGATTTGTGAGGCTAGCTCCTCTGAATATATGAATTTTGGATCAATTGTTAAACCTACTTGATTATTGTGATGAAAAGGGGAATAAAAATTATTAAAATGGATCTATTCTACTGATGGTGATACACCTATATTGATGGTTCATCTACTCTATGTGAGCTCATACAAAACTAGAAATCAATGTAAATCATGAATTCTATAATTCCAAAGGATTCTTATGCAACAATATTTTACATAGAGGTTTCATAAAGTGATCAAAATATGAAGGCAATGATGGAAGGCCTAATTAAAGTCACTAAATAGTCAATATATCCACTATTATCTCAATCAATCAACATCAAACACTGTATACAACCTACAAAAGATGGAATACTAGTGACTATGTGAGATTAAGACCTGCCAAGGGAGAAAATACTACCATATGTGTAAATCAAACTAATATAACACACTAAACCTATATATGAGAATCTTAAAATAGTCATTTTATTCACTTAAGAGGTTTATAAAGCTCAATATTAGTAGACTTACTTCACACCCAAGAGAGGGATCCTGCAAATGGGCTTAAAAGCCTAAACATATAGAATATGAGAGAGAACTAGCCAAAAGATTGACATAAAAGAGAGAAGAAGAAGTCAACTCAACATTAACTCATGTCAAATTTAGTTACAATATTTATCAATAGTCCATCAAATATCTTTATGTTTGATTCCTTGCATGAACTTTCCATGAGCTCCTTGGCATTGATGGTGGGCCCTCTTTTATCTTATTCAAACTCCTTTTTTAGCATGTTATGCCACAAGTTTGTAAATAAATACACTTGAAATGAAATCAAGTCAATTGAATTATTCTTATTCATGATTTAGACTTGAAACATGCATTGATTTCCTTCTTAGTATAGTTAACTCATGATTGATTGACACTTAGGACTAGTCAACTCCTTATTTAATCCTCTTTTACAATAAATTATCACTTGAAGACTAATTTTGTAGGTAGTTTCCACCTGAATACCATATATGTGTCATGATAACTCCACATGAATTCATTTTATAGCCCTACAATGCCAATTTCATCTTCACTTGATTGATCAAATAGGCCTACTAGGACAAAAAGGCCTAATATCCTAACTTCTTGCCCCTGATAGCTCTTAGAACCTACATGAAAACATTAAAACCTACAATTATAATGAGATTTAGGCCCTAAACAACCCCTCATACCATGAAATATGTCCTTTTGATGAAGAAACACCTTAAAATTAGTCAAAGTAGTTGATAAGGTCAATCTACCTTGAATTTTTTGTAGACTCATTGATTTGAATGAGATCATAGAGACATTTCTAGGCATCGTTTTGAGAATTTTATAATTTTATGAGGAATAAAAAGTTCCAAACTTCACTCTCCATGGATTGGAATCCACTAGACTACCTTGTACCTTTGTTTTCAATACTTTTTCTCCAAAAAAACTTATTATCTACCATGTTCATACAATTTCATAAAACAATGTAGCATTTTTAGGACCCTCTCTAGGTTTAATTCATGTTTGAAGAGGTTTTATCATGATTCATGAGGTTTTGATTGCAATAAATTTGACTTTTCTCAAAACTGATATGTAAGAGGGTTTTGGAGGTGAACCTTCTTAATGATGTTTCATTATGTCCAAAAATCCAAAAAAAAAAATATTACCATAAATATTTAGTAAATATACCCACTCAAATTTATTGATAATCTTGGGTTCTCATGCAAATGGTGTGTAAAGATATGTACAAAATAAAGTTTTCCTATAGGATTCTACTTGCATTTTGGACATGATTATACTCTTAGATATTGTTAATAAAACTAAAACCATAAAATAACCTCAATACATAATTTATTATAAGTTAATATTGTTCCTCAAATCATTCTAATATGGTTTGGCTAAACTTTCCTTCTGGTGAAAGATATGAGCACTTTAATAGTTGGTTCGAATGGGTGTCTTGAATACAAAGTTTGAGTTTTATATTTGGGAGTGAAATTGAATATTCCATTGATTCTCCATGATTTAAATAATCCTAATTTTACCTTAAAAATCTCATCATACTATCCTCAATGTGTCACTTTCACTTTAGTGTTTGAAAGTGGTTTCATGCAGTGTAGGCCTTATAGGCCTAAAATTGGCTTTAGGCCTATTTTGGAATAATTTGAGTTTAAGAGTTTGTAACACATATAATAGGATATTATGTATTTTTTTTCACATTAATTAACACCTTATATGTCTCACTTTTTTTTTTCCAAACTCCATTTTGCCCTAATACCTCTTAAGATTGCCTGCATTGGTTCTTTGCTCAGATTGTGTTTTTGCTAAATAGAAGTTTGAAAGCATTTTTTTATTAAATATAAGATTTAAAAGAGTTTAAAACCTATAAAAATATGTTATCATAATTATATTACTCTTTTTAACTGGTATCAAATTCATGAAGTGCTCTAAATGCCTTATTTTTATTACTCAAGGGTTTCAAGTAGTCATTAATTAACACCTATTTTGGAATAATTTGAGTTTAAGGGTTTGTAACACATATAATAGGATATTATGTATTTTTTTTCACATTAATTAACACCTTATATGTCTCACTTTTTTTTTTCCAAACTCCATTTTGCCCTAATACCTCTTAAGATTGCCTGCATTGGTTCTTTGCTCAGATTGTGTTTTTGCTAAATAGAAGTTTGAAAGCATTTTTTTATTAAATATAAGATTTAAAAGAGTTTAAAACCTATAAAAATATGTTATCATAATTATATTACTCTTTTTAACTGGTATCAAATTCATGAAGTGCTCTAAATGCCTTATTTTTATTACTCAAGGGTTTCAAGTAGTCATAGCCTATTAAACCCTCATAGACTAAGTTTTCCTATATTATAATTTTTAATGAGATTATAAAAATTTAAAAAAAATTAAAATTTCTTGTAACATCCTCTATAAATTTAATACCTCTTCAACAACACTCAAAATAAGAAAAGAGTCCTAAGAGCACATATGCCTATCTTAACTTTCTTGCTTAGCTAGCCCACAAGAGCATCAAACTTGAAAACCTAAATATGATTCATTTTCATATATAATAATAATTTAATAAAATAATTATATCATGTACTATAAAAATATCCTCTAAAAAGCTCATTTGTCACATTCATGACTACTAGTAGACATGTGGGTGACTGTGCTAAAACAATGAGCATTTACAACTTTGATATGGTCTTAAATATGGGATGAATATATTTTTGTAGTATAAATTATGAATTTTACCAAAATTTAGGTCTTTATTCCTCCTATATATTCTTTAAATTCACCATTTCCTCCAAGACAAGCTTTCAATGTTAACTGAGTATTGACTATGTACAACCTTCATGACTATGTTTTCATTTTTTACATTTGTATTGCACCTAAGAATGATTAATAGTATTTATATAGGCCATAAAAATCCTTATTTATATTATTTACACCTTCTACGAGTCATTTATTAGCCTTGTATGTTCCATCAAAGAATCATTTCCTTTCATTTTTTCCAAGATGGTTTCCCCTATCAATAGTGTTGTATGTGTTGATTTGGGAGTTAGAAGTAATTTTAAAGTTTTGATATAAATTTCACCTTTAATTATCACCTTGATACCTTCTAAGTGTTTTTAAACTTCCTCTCACTCTCTTTCTATTATATTCACTCCTTCAAACTGTGTTCTCAAACCTTACACTATCCAAATCCATACAACAGCCTGTATAATCACTTTGATGAGTTGGTAGACCTTTTCATGATATTTATAAAGGTTTGGATATTTATATTAGTTAATTTAACTCATAAAAGTCACTTCATAATATTAACCTTGATTTAGATGGTCTTGAGTTGCACCTTGACAAAGCATATGGCTGTATGAGATGGAACTATCTTCAAGTATGGTTGTAGGTGCTGAAATGAGGTGAATGACTCTAGATCAGTGTTTGGAGATCATTTATTCATGTTTTTTATCCATTACACATATTAATTTCCCCACAAAACCTCCATTTTATCATATGACTATATCTAGACCATTCTTCTTCCATCTTTTCACTATCTTGGAATAGGCCTAAATTAAAAAGGTTGTAGGTAGTCAATTTACAGTTGACCTTGACCATCATTTAGATTTGATTATTATTTCATAAATATTTACCTCATATACATCATAACCTATTTATAATAAACATACAATTGAACAATAAACACCATAATGGACCACTTTACTTGAACAATTTTCATTCTTAGAAAAAGGTCTGCCTTCCATGGCTATAGATGAGAATTTATGAGGTAAATGGTTATGTTTCTTTTGAAAATTAACCTCATATATTGATATAACCACAATAATTACACATTAATCTCAAACCTAGGCCTTATATCCAATGATATTCAATACATATAAATAGATTTCCTTATAGTCTTGGTCCCAGTGAGAGGTTAGCATGTTTCAAGAACTATTAAAACCTATTATAGGTGCAGATTAGAATTGAAATATGACCAAATCTAAGTTTTATATCTATTCATGGTCTATCCTTGTTTATATTATAATTATCACTCTTTAATACACTATAACCTCTATATTTATGTCTCTACTTTCTTGAAAATATGTTTTTCCTCATGATACTCTTGACTGTAGCCTTGGGATTTGGCTTTTGTACGGACTAAGTAGAAGTTTCTTAGTCTTAAAAACACACTTGGAAAACTAAGTGGAACATTATATTGTTCTTGAATTTCTCCAATATCTCATATCTCACTTCAAGTGATCCATTAACCTCTCCTTCTTTTAATTCTCTATTTCATCCTTTAATTGTATGGTTGTAGATGGATACTTTATGTTGATTGTATGGACTATGTTAGGGTTTTAGACCTTGGAAAGAAACACAAAACATGAAAATGAGCCTTTAATTTAATATAAATTTATGATATGGGAATGAATCAATACCAAATACATTTAAAGAGATGGTGGAATCTTTCCTTCCTTTGTATATTCACAAATATATTTATTGTACTTTTTATTAGGTATAGGTGGTGTTTTTACCTCAGTTTAGCAGTGTTGGTAAGGAAACATAACCCTAATATTATGATTAGCATGAACCCTATAGTCCTTGAATTTTTTTTGTAGTTTATTCATGAGATCTATATGTATTAAAGTGGTAATGAGTGAATGGATGGTGTGAAACCATGAAATTGAAGATGAAAAGGAGATTTATTATAGTGATAAATGGTAGTGTAAGATAGTGAGGATAGAGATGAACCAAGATGGAGGTGAAAAAGGACTTGAGGAGTATGTCAAGACTAATTTGAGGGTCCAATTAAAGAATGATCATATCCTCAATAATAAGTATCACTTTGGATACCTTTGAAGGAGGTATACACTATATAAATGAAACCTAGTATTTTGCTAAAACCTTAACAAAGGCTAAGAAACCTTAACAAATGCTAAACTAGGAATACATGAAAACTATTGAGAGCACATGGATGATATTATTGGGATATGAATATTTATGAAAATTTAGTACATTAATATAAGACATATTAATAATAATTAAAACCCTAAAAACAATATTCTAAGAAATATTGATGTAAATTTCTATCACCTAAATTGTATGACTGTCTTCTATACTTGTAGACTACAGATTGAAATATTATGCCTTCATGAGATCTATTTTAATCATACATATATGGATAATATTTGAATAATTCCATTTAAATGTGAATAATTTTCCTAAGAATCTCCATAGTCTTGAAATTTTTTGCCATGATGGTTTGATGAAGAGAAAACATAGAAAATCAAATCCCTATTTAGATGAAGGAGATATAATGAGTGCCTTGAATTCAAATGGATAGTTCATGAAGGATAATAGACCAATTTAAGAACCAATTTCAATATATAGAATCTATTTGAGACTAATTTATTTGGCCAAAATTTTAAACCTAGATTTTCTCTCTCATGGTCGTACCACTTGCAAACCTGAAGGGCTCTCATTATGTGTAAACAAGTTAGGTGACTAGAAGGAAATAGATTTAGGCCTAATTTGAATCCTTTTGCCTTAAATATATTATATAACCTATGTCATATTATCATATTCATACTTTAATCCTCTTCTCTATGGAATGGGTCATACAATTATGTATTTATGCATGAAAACACATTAAAAAGGCATTATATTGCATATTTATTCACAACTAAAGCTTGAAATACGAATTTTACGGTATGAAGAGGATGATCACGAGTCATTTTCATGTTATAAAAATAAATAAACATTGTTACACCTTTATGTGGACAAAATTTTCATGTAGGATCCTTTTGAGGTCTTTTTTGGACTTGGACTTACATGAAAATGTATTTTCAAGGCATGAAACTTTATGGCTAAGGATAATGACATAAAAATGAAAGTATTTGGATATTTTAAAGTATTTTTGACTCCATTTTATCATTTAAATGTCCAAAAAACTTGATTTTTAGTCAAAATGCACTTAGTAGACCACCTTGTAGAGGTTATTAACAATATCCTTGAGAAGTTTTGAGTTATAAGGGGTGGAATTTGGCCTTAAAAGGACAAATTGACAACATTTTTGGTGAATCACATGGGTTGACCATCCTGATAGTCAAAATATCCTACTAGATTTCACATGAAAATGACAACTTTGAAACATAATAACTTAACTTGATGACTCTCTTGAACTAGTAAAGAAACTTTTGCACTTAGTAACACCTCTTTTTACTATAACAACAATACACAAATGAAACAATACAAGGAACTACAACTAAACTAAGAAAAAAAAACTAACCCAAGGAAATAGTAAAATAAGAAAAACACAACAACAAGAAGGTAATAGACTATTACTTATGCTATTATCTTATTAAAACATGACAAAAAACCTAAAATCAAAAGCTATTATATAGGATCAAATGGAAAACTTAATTGTCCACCATGAAACCTTGAAGCATAATTACCATAACTTAATAGTTTATTTTTGAATATAAGAGTATTTTCACATTCATAGTCCCTTATGGAAGTAAGTGGTTCTTCTAGTGTCAACTTTATGTGCATGAATTATAGATGAGAGTTTAAGACCTAGTCATACTCTTCCCATATATGCGTAATTTTTAAGAATAATGCTATTTTAATCTCATTCATTGGATGTTAATAATCAGATATGTCTTGGTTAATACCTTTACTTTCTTCACATGAAATGATGATTTTTCAATACCTTCATGAATACAATATTGTATCTCTTTAGGCATGATAAATGGAAATATTTATTTACTTGATTTATCTTTATTAGCCATGATTTGAGGTACTACCTCAACCAACATTTCTTCATTACTTACATCATCATGTACCTATTATTCTTATGGTCAAAACTTGATAATTTTAGTAGTTTATTGGTCTTTAAAATCCTCAATAGGAAGTGTGAGACCTTTAAGATCTTGATATTCATTGAAAAAATTCATATATTACTTCCAAAGGTAATCATCATTATCTTGACACTCATCTTCTTTGGTTGGGTTGTAGATATCAATGGTAACTATTGCAAGCTTTTTAGGAACATCTTGATGAATAATAGTTGTTATATGACCAAAAAAATCTTTAGAAACATATTCAACTTCTTCTAATGAAACATATTGTACTTAAAACTCATCTTTTATCTCATCAACAACCTCTTCTTCTTATTATTGCATCTCATCATGTATCTCAGTTGTAACCTCTTTGAATTCATCTTATTTTTCACTATGAGAGATTTAATAACTCCCAATGACGATGTTATCTTCATGTTCACTCAATATTATCTCATATTAATTCATCTCAACTGAACTTTATTCATTTACCTAGAAAAAGAGAGTCTCCTTATCAAAAACTTACATGGTGGATCCCTACAAATACTCAATAATATGAGAAATGTCCAAAGGTGTTACCATAGATGATTAATTTTGATCATGGGGCTTATAAAATTTTATCACCTTCACCTCCTCTCTCTATTTCAATTTCTCTTAAATAGATTTCCATGAAGGAAAGGCTTTGGGATTTTGAAGAGGGAGGAGTGGAGGCTGAATGATCTCCTACTTACTTTCTAGAATAGCACTTGGGCTTATACTTGAATGATCATCTCTCTCCATGGAATGTTGTACTTATTTCCAAGCATGAACTTGGGTTTATGATCCTCTTGTATTTCACTTGTTACATCCATGGGTATGAATGAAGTAACTTACTGCTGAGATTATGTTGCCTTTATAGCTACTATTGACTACTGAAGATGTCAATTTGTAAGCTCAACTTGTTTGGCAAGATGAGCTTTAAATTCATGAACCAACTCACTAGAGATATATCCCTAGTAATTATAAGGTGAAGACTCCTGAATGATCTATTGTGAAACTTTAAAATTATCCTCCTCAAAATATGATTCTTCATCCTTATGAGGTCTCTCTTGGATAGACTTCCAAGTATGACAAGTTGGAAAGATCTTAACAAAATCTTGAGGGCTATGATATACATTTTTTTAATATTCATGAAGAGAAAGGGAAGATATATATAGAATTGATGCTTCTTATTAACTACCAACTTCTCTTCAATGTTTATAATTAGACCACCTATGTCAAGGATATCACCATTGAATTTTGAATGGTCTTGTCTTATGAAAGACGTACACAATTCTTTATCTTACTGCACTGATGTTCTCATGCTCTTAATATCATACTTGGAGATCTCCTATCCATATATGTTTTGAATTTCTATATTCATGATATATTTCTCGTAGTCAAATAGGGTTTGTTTGAAAATTGATATGAATTGTCTTGGAACTTGATTGAGCTGATTAGGAAGATAAAAAGGTTCATGATGGTTATAATAGGATCGGTATGAGTCACCATACTATTGATAAGGTTCTATTTATGGTTGGTATAGATCATCATAAGGCTTATATGGATCATGGTAGGGCTGATATGGGTGAGAATTATCATATTAGAACTGAGATGTTTCATAGAGTTATTGATAATAAGGCATGTGACTGAAATCTCTTCTATATGCTTCTATAACTTGGAAGACACACAGATATAAATAAATTTATGAATAAGAGATGCCTTTTACCTATGATATGATGAACATATGGGTACTTGAAACTAATTTTAAAAACCAATATGATTCAAATGTGTACTCCAATGGTTGGATCTGTGTTCCATTGGGCATGTTGAAACTGTTAGCAACCCAAGTTATACCCTACTAAAGGTTGATTGCTTAGATCTCCTTCAAAATTATATTAACATTAGAATGGTATAAGGCTATGGGTCACCTTTACTTAGACTAGACCTATATATTTGTGAGGCTAGCTCCTCTGAATATATGAATTTTGGATTAATTACTATACCTACTTGATTTCTCAAATGAAAAGGAGAAGAAAGATTAATAAAAGGGAAATATATTCTACTAATGGTGATACACATATATTTTTGGTTCATCCACTCTATTTGAGATCATAAAACACTAGAAATCAATGTAAAGTTTTGAATTATACAACTTGAAAGGATTCTTATGCAACATTATTTCACATAGAGGTTTTATCAAGTGATCAAAAAATTAGGTCAATGATCAAAGTACTAATTCAAGGAACTAACTAGTCAATATATCCACTTTTATCTCAATCAATCAATATCAAATATTATATATAACCTACATAAGATGGCATACTAGTAACTAGGTGAGATTAGGACTTACCAAGGGAGAAAATGCTACCATATGTGCAAATAAAACCAATATAACACACTAAACCTATATACAAGAATCTAAAAATAGTCATTTTATTAACTTAAGATGTTTTAAAATCTCAATATTGGTAGATTTTAATCATGCCCAAGAGAGGGATCCTAAAAATAGGATTAAAAACCTAAATATATAGAATATGATAGAGAACTAGCCAAAAAATTAGCATTGAAGAGAGAGGAAGAATTTAAATCAACATTAAATCATGTAAAATTTAGTTAAAATAATTATAAATATTCCTTTATCACATATCTTTATGCTTGATGCCTTGCATTAGCTTTACATGAGCTCCTTGGTGTTAAAAATAAGGTGGTGGACCCTCTTTTATCTTATTCAAACTCCTTATTTAGCATGATACACCACAAGTTGGTAAATAACTCCACTTAAAATGTGATCAAGTTAAGTTAATTATTCTCCTTTGTTATTTATATTTTAAAAATGCATTGATTACCATTTTAGTTCAGTTAACTCATGATGATTGATTGACACTTAAGACTAGTCAACTCTTATCATCTTCATTTGAATAAATTAGCGACTGAAGACAAATTATTAATTTAGTTTCCATATATATACCATATATTTGGGTGATAAATCCACATGAAATAATTTTATATCCTTACAATACCAATTTTATCTTCACTTGAATGATCAAATAGGCCTATTAGGCCAAAAAGTCATAGTAGCCTATCTTCTTGCACTTGATAGCACATAGAACTTGAATGAAAACATTATAACCTAAAAATATAATTATATTAGGCCCTAAAAAACTTTTCAAATATTTAAATAGGTCCTTTTGATGAAGAAACACCTATAACTTAGTCAAAGTAGTTGACTAGGTTAATTTGCCTTGAATTTCTATAGACTAGCTGATTTGAGTGAGCTCACAGAGACATTTATAAGCATGGTTTTTAAAATTTTAATATTTTAGGAGGAATAAAAATTTTCAAACTTCACTCTCCATGGATTGTAATCTATTAAGTTGCCTTGTATTTCTATTTTTAGATCTTTTTTGTAAAAAACCTTGTTTTTAGTTATGTATGTATAATTTCATATAATAAAGTACCATTGAATGGACTATATATGAGTTTAATTCATATTTTAATATATTTTAGGATGATTCATGGAATTTTTATTTCAATAAATTTGAATTTACTCAAAATTGGTTTGTAGGAGGGTTTTGAAGGTGAAACTTCTTGATGATGGTTCATAAAGTACAGATCTCAAAATTAAAAATTATTCACATGAATATTTATTGAATATACCCCCTCAACTTTCTTTATAATATTGTGTTCCCATGCAAATGGTGTGCAAAGATATGTATGTAATGACGTTTACATGTAGGGTTTTTCATGCATTCTAGATATGCTTATACTCTTATAAATTATTCATAAGCGTCATCCAAAAAAACAAACTCAATAAATCATATATTATAGCTGAATAAAAGTCATAAAATAACTATAATATCATTTGGACAAAATATTCTTGTGGTGAAAGATATTAGCACTTCAATAATTGGTTTGAATGGGTGTCTTGACTACAAAGTTTGAGTTTGCTCTTTGAGAGTGAAATTGAATTTTCCATTCAATTGATTATACCTAATTTTAATCGTCCTAATTGGAACTTAAACATCTCATCATACTATCCTCAAGGTTTCACTTTCATTTTAGTGTTTGAAACTAGTTTCATGTGGTGTAGACCTTATAGGCCTAAAACTATCTTTAGGCATGTTTTGTAATATTATAAGTTTAAGGGTTTGGAACACATGTAATAGGATATTATGGATTAAAAACCATTTTTTCAAATTAAATTACAAATTTTATGGCTTCTTTTTTCTATCCAAACTCCATTTTGCCCTGATACCTATTAAGATTGTCTGTCTTAGTTCTTTACTTAGACTGTGTGTTTTATAAATAGAATTTTTCAAGTATTTTGTTATTAAATAAAATATTTAATATAATTTTAAAAATATAAAATATTTTATCATAATGATATTAATCTTTAGAACTAGTCTCAAAGTCATGAATTTCTCTAAATGCCTTATTTTCACTACTTAAGGGTTTCAAGTAGTCATAGCTTGTTAAACCTTGGTAGACAAAGTTTGAATATATTATCATTTGTAATGAGATTATAAAAAAATGTATAAAATTTAAAATTTCTTGTAAAATCCTATAAACAATTCATAACTATTCAATAACACTCAAAACAACTAAAGAGTCCTAAAAGCACACATGCCTATCTTAACTTTCTTGCTTAGCCAACCCACAAGTGCATCTAACTTGAAACCCTAAATATAATTCAATTTAATATATAATATGAATTTAATAAAATAATTATATCATTTCCCATAAAATATTCATGAATTCTAACCCCTCCTTTGTTATTGAAAACTCCTCTCAAAAGCTCATTTGTCTCATTCATGACTATTGTAGACATATGGGTGACTATGCTAAAATATTGAGAATATCCAAATTTGGTATGGTCTTAAATATGGGATTAATATATTTTTATAGTCCAAATAATGACTAATACCAAATTTTAGGTCTTGATTCCACATATACATACTTCAAGTCACCAATTCTTATAAGATATGCTTCCAACATTGATTGAGTATTGACTATGTATAAGCTTCATGACTATATTTTCATGTTTAAAATTTATATTAGACTTAATAATGTTTTATAGGCTTTAAATATTCCATAAAAATACTTATTTATATGATTTACACCTTCTACCAGTCATTTCTTAGCCTTGTATGTTCTATCAAAACATCATTTCCTTTCATTTTTCCCAAGATGGTTGCCTCATTCAACAATGTTGTAGGTGTTTATTAGGGAGTTAGAAATAATTGTAGTGTTTTTATATCCATTTAACCTTAAATTATCACCTTTAAACCTCATAATTGGTTTTAGACTTCCTCTCACTCTCTTTCTAGTATATTCACTCCTTTAAACTATGTTCTCAGACCTTACACAATCCAAATATGTACAACATGCTTTTATAATCAATTTGTTGAGTTGGAATACATTTTCATGATATTTATGAAGGTTGGAATATGTAAATTAATTAATTTTAATTATGAAAGTCCATTAGATTAACCTTGGTTAAGATGGTCTTATGTTTCACCTTGATAAAACATATGACTATATGAGATGGAATTGTCTTTACGTATGGTTGTAAGTGTCTAAATGAGGTGAATAACTCTAGATCAATGTTTTGATACCATATATTCATGTTATTTATCCATTAAACATATTAATTTTCCAATTAAACCTCCATTATATCATATGACACCATCATAGACCATTCTTTTCCATCTTTTCACTATCTTAGAATATGCTTGAGTTGAAAAGGCTATAGGTGGTCACTTTTCAGTTGACCTTAAATGTCATTTATCTTAGAGTAATATTTCATTAATATTTACCTGATATTGATAATAACATATTTATAATAAACATCCACTTGAACAAGAAACCCCATCATGGACCACTTTGCTTGAACATTCTTCATTCTTTTAAAAAGGCCTTCCTTCCATGGCTATTGATGAGAATTTATGAGGTAAATGACCATGTTTATTTTGAAAATTAACTTCATGTATTGATATAACCACCATAATACCATATGAATCTCAAAACTAGGCCTTATTTCCAATTATCTTCAACACAGTAATATCTTTCCTTACAGTCTTGGTCCCAATGAGAGGTTAACATGTTTCAAGAACTATTCAAACCTACTCTAGGTGTAGATTATCATGGAAATATGACAAAATATGAGTTAATTTCTATTAATAGTCTCTAATTATTTATATATCATGTGAAATCATGACTAAACTATCACCTCCATACTTATTTCTCTACTTTCTTGCAAATAGGCTTTTCCTCATGGTACTCTTGATTGTAGCCTTGAGATTTGGCTCTTGTATGGACTAAGTAGAAGTTTATTGGTCTTGAAAACACACTTTAAAAAAAACTTGGAACATTTTATTATTATTTTATTTATCCAATATATTATATCTCACTTTAAATAGTCCATAAACCTCTCCCTACATGTATGCTTTATCTCATCCTTTTCTTATCATGGCTATAGATGGAGACTCTATGTTGATTTTACGGACTATGTAAGGGTTTTAGACCTTGGAAAGCAACACAAAAGATGAACATGAGCCTCTCCTTTAATATAAATTGATGAGAGAGTAATGATTAAATACCAAAGACCTTGAAAGAGATGGTGGAGTCTTTCCTTCCTTTGTATCTTCATGAAGATCTTGAATATACTTTTTGTTGTCTATAGGTGGTGTTTTTACCTCAGTTTATTAGTGTTGATGAGGTAACCTAAACCTAATATTATGATAAACACGATCCCTATAGTCCTTGACATTTCCTTGTAGTGTATTCATGATATGGAGATGTATGAAAATGGTAAGAAGTGAATGGATGGTGTGAAACCATGAAACTAAAGATGAAAAGGAACTTTATTACAGTGATAAATGGTAGTGTAAGATAATGGGGATTGATATGAACTAAGATGGAGGTGAAAAAGAAATTAAGGATTATGTAAAGACTAATTTAAGGGTCAAATAAAATAATTATCATATCCTCAATAATATGTATCACTTTGGAGACCTTTGAATGAGGTATAAATTGTATAAATTAAACCTAGTGTTCTATTAAAACCTTAACAAATGATAAGAAACCTTAACAAATGCTAAAGTAGGAATACATGAGAACTATTGAGAGCACATGGATGATATTATTGGGTTATGAGGATTTATTAAACTTGATAACATGAAGATAGGACATATAAACAAGAATTAAAACCTTGTAAACAATATTCCAAGAAATATTGATGTTACTTTCTCTCTCCTAAACCGTACAACTCTCTTTTATGCTTGTAGACTACAAATTTTCACTATTATTCATTTATGAGCTCAATTTTACCCAAAAACATGTGGAAAATATCTAAATAATAAAATTTAAAGGTTAATTATGTTCATGATAAGTTCCAAAATCTTTAAATTTTCTACCATGATGCCGTGATGAAGAGAAAACTTAGAAAACTGATTGCCTGCTTGAATGAAAGAGCCATAATGAGTGCCTTAACTTAAAATGGATGGTTCATGAAGGAGAGGAGATAAATTTTAGAACCACTTGAGATATATATAATATCTATAATAATATTTTATTTTAAAAAAAAAAAACATACCTATATTTTCTCTCATGGCAATACCACCTGCAAACCTGAAGGGCTCTCACTATGTGCAAACAAGCTAGATGACTAGAGGGAACCAATTTTGGGAATGGTTTGAGTCCTTTTATCTTAAATATATTATATAACCTCTAAAATATCCTCATATTCATGATTAATTACTCTATTTTATGGAATGGGTCATATAATTTCATATTTGTGCATGAAAACAC
>JARHVA010002941.1:600000-1032500 GCA_037957365.1 Torreya grandis | reverse complement strand
GTGTGTGTGTGTGTATGTATGTATATATATACACATATATATACATACACACACACACACATATACATATATATATACATACACACACACACACACACACACACAGACACATATATATATATATGTATTTATATATATGTACATATATATATATATATACATATAAATATATACATATATATATATATATATATACATGTATATATATATATGTATATATGTATATATATATATGTATATGTATATATATATATGTATATATATATATGTATATGTATATATGTATATATATATATATATACATATATATATATATATATATGTATATATATATATGCATGTATATATACATATATGTATATATATATATATATATATATATGTATATATATATATATGTATGTATGTATATATACATATATGTATATATATATATATATATATATAGTATGAAGCAATGGTATCTAAAGTAATAGGAAGTATGAAGGCATGGATCAACCATATACAAGATAACAAGTAAGGGAAGCAAGAGAAAAGTAAGATAGTAGTCTATTAAATTGGTAATATTTCATCTAATTTATTTGGAGGTAAGCATGATGATGATATTAAGATAATAATTTACCAAGAAGAGTGGTATCATTATGAGAAGGTGGAGTATCATGAAGAGGAAACAAAATAGGATACATATGATCATATACAATGGTTAAGAGGAATAATAATCCATTATGTAATGAATATAAATAATAAATAATATTTAAGTATCTATATTAGAAAGAAGTGTATGAACCAATCATGACAAAGATGGAAAGAAGATATGGAGAAGAAACAAGGGAGAAGAATGAGAACCAACTATTTGAGGAAAATAATTATGAAGAGAAGTCTGAAAAAGAGTATATATAAGATAATAATGACAAATAATTGTATCAATTCATATAATTCATGAGGATTTTACCCCAAATATACATTATATTCCCCTGCCTAGGTGTATTACACAAAGAAGCAAAATAAGATTAGAAGATAAAGATAAAGACATCATCTAAGAATAGAGATATAAAATAGGATAAAAATAAAAAATAAGACAAAATATAATAGGATTAATAATTTTAAATAAATTAATAAGTTAGGCAAATCACATTTGATCAAGAGCTCAAATTCTCCTACTTAGGGAGTATGATGTAGAGCATCACAAGCTAGTTTGAGATGTTAGATGTTTGAATGTTCATTATAGAAATTTATAGTTTATTTTGGGGTGATATAGGTATTAAAGGGTCATAATGGATTCATTTATATTCTTTTAGAGTGTGTGTTTTAATAATATCTAGAGTTTCCTACCAACATGCTAGATTTAAATATCTGAATTTTCTAACTTGGCATAGAATGGTGTTTAAGACCTTGTGTGAAATCAAAGTGTTGTGGAATTTTTTAGGATGGTAATATAAGGTAATATTAATTTTTTATATATGTTTTTAAATTTAAAAATCATGGTCAATCATAATTCAATCCAAGAATTAATAAAAGGTAACTGCCACCTATGTGGGAATGGCCTTGTTGAGAGTTTTCTTGCATGTTTAATGTCATAAAAGGTGATAAATGTGTATATATGAAGAAATAGAGTTGTATTAAGGTATAATATTATTATAAATTTTAAGGATAAATAAGAGGTGAGAATATAAATACAATAAAATATCAAATTTTGAAAGGACTCTGCCTTAATAATTTTATGCATGAAAGTTGTATGTAAATGGTTTTGATGAATGAAAATATGTATTAAGAGTGTGTTTGAGATATTAAAAGGTATTTGGGTATGTAATACATATATTATTTTTTTACTTTTATTTTATTTAAATATTATCAGTTAATTTTAGAATACAAGTTGTTTGTACAAGTTTTAAGAATTTTGAGTTTACATAGTCTAAAGAATAGAACTAACAAGGTTATTAGAAGATTATTAATATTTATTTGATGTTGTTTAGATTTTTTATGGTGAATAATATTAATTATATAAGGGAAAATTTTATACACTTTAAAGGAAGAGGATTCATCTTAAGTTTTCATTCCAACTACACAGTGTAGTAAAGAGAACCCATAACTTTACATATTTGCATTTTGAGAATATATGGTGATTAATAAAGGTAAAATAACTATTATATAAGGTTAATAAATATTTTTCAGACATATCTCAGGTGATATAATTATTTTAAGTTGTATAAAACTCTTAATATCACTTTTTGTTCACTCCCGACCACCTACAACCCTGTCAACAACTACACTACGGTTTAGAAATGGAAACTTGAATAACTTGAGTTTTAAATTGTCAAATTTCATGAAAATTTGGGATATTATGTATTTTTTCATTATATATAGTATTTAATTGGTTTTATATTGGTACCAATCTATATAGTTTGGTAGTCATGACTATGGGAGTGAACTAGGCCTAAAGAGACCTAATTGCCTAGAAAGGTTTAAGAGAAAAAGTACTTATAATGAGAGTTGAACCCTAAAAATTTGTGTGAAGTTGAATGAGCATAAAAATTATCTAATAATATGTTAATTTTGAATTTATACTTTTTATATTGTTCTAGTATTCTAGGTTTGTGTAAAAATAAGGATACAAGGATTATACCTCAAAGACAGGAAAAGTGGATTGTTTGAAGAGTTATTTCTCAAAGTGTGATTTATTTGTTAGGATATGGTAGAGTATAATAATATTTAGGTAAATGGAAATTTGAGTCTCAGTTGGGGAGTCAAGAACCATGGGATAATGTTTTAGGCTTTCAATCTTATGAACCTACATCAAAGAGAGCTAGTTTAATTAAAGAATGAAGCAATGGAAGTTATGAATAAGAGGATGGTGTTTGAGGAGGTGAAAGTGAAGATTTGTATGAGAAATAATATGTATTAAATATAAATTATGAATATATTCATACAAGGAGGCTTGTGAGCTAGTGTATTAAGAGTGATCAAGAGGGTGTCAAGATAATCAATGTACTTGTGTCAAGGAATCAAGTCAGAGATCAGAGTTCAAAGAAGGATGAAAATAAGATAACCAAATTCAGGTAATGAATATGGAATTTATAGGAATCACCCATGTATCAGGTGTCCATGAGTCTAATAAATATAATACATTACCATAAACATTACCATTTTTATTATCTAAAATTTATCTGGACATGTAGGTGATTTTAATATGAATAAGGAATAATTACTACTATATATTTCAAAAAAAATTACATACTTAATTTTATTGTAGGTTAGATGTGTCATCATATATATTAAGTCTTTATCTTTATAATGTTTTTACATTTAAGGATGATATCAAATATATTTACCAAATCCTTCCTAAAAAATAAAAAGGATAGTCAAAAGTGGGTGTGATGTTATAATATTGAATGTGGTTAATAAAATGGTAGAAAGACATTATTTATGTTTATAAATGTTTATGATCAAGAATTAAAATATATGATCTATATCTAAAAATTTAAGCTCAAATATTGTGTGAATCAAGGAAGTGGATTGGTTAAAAAATTGTCATGTTTTAGTATGATTCAATACCAGTGCTTGGTCTAAATAAAACAAGCATGATAATGAATTTTATAACATAAAAACTTTCAATTTTTGATTCATCCTATGTGAAAGAGAGTTAAATTTTTTCCTATTTTTTATTCTTTTAAGATGTATGGTAACACTTTCAATAACTCAAAAATGGCTAGTTACTAAAATAGGCTTAGGATGTGGTCAATATAAATGGAGCTTGATAAATGCACTTGTAAAAATTTAATACGTGGTTATCAAGTGGAATTCATAAATATTTGAAAATTATCCTTATATGATTATGAATTCAACTTATAACTTGTTCTTACCAAGGGTTTCTTGGGTGACATCAAAGGTTGGTTGAAATTAGATCTATCACCAGTGAAATAGACATACATTTGCTTCCCAAATTATTTAATGAATAAAACATCAATGTTTATATACACTTGGAGTGCCAAGCAGACTTAACTGAATATTATAAATTTGATAAAATTTCAATGTAATTTTTTGTAAATAATTATGAGGTGAGTTCAAATCACTCATGAATATGGATTAGTAAATGGGTTCTATTTATCTACCAAAATTGGAGAAAAATATTATGGTCTTGAAAGTTTGAAAGTATTCCATAAAATGATATATTTAAATGCAAGTAATAAAAAATTAATGACCATGATTATAAATATTTACTAATTTTATGATACCTACATGGAATTTATCACTATCTTGAATAAATTCAATGTATTTGATAGTATGGATGTTTTAAATCCAAAATAACAATTAGATGATCCACATCCCCAGGATATCATAGATGACACTACACATCTAAAAATTAAAATTATACAATAGTGAAGACATGGATATAAAAATATAATAACTTGTTATAACACAAACCATTTGTAATGGCTTAATGTACTTTCATTTAAAAATAATTATTCGCTATTTATCATTTGATCATAATTTTTTGGCATGTATTGTGTGCTATGTGTCATATCACTTTTCAATAATTGATTATATAAACTTTTGTGTTGACATAATATGTTTTAAAAAATTTCAATATGATGTACTTGAGATAAAATGGAGTGCATATTGTATACACCTATATTTTCACTTATTGATGATTTATATTGCAAGACTTATTGGCACATCAATATCTTTGAGTGTACATCCTAGGGAGTGCATTGGGATTAGGGAGGGTTGACTCATGGTACTTTATGATAGATTCTCTATGATCATTTATTATATTTACCTATATTTATTATCATTTAATGTGATTAGTCTAGACTATATTTATTCTCCTTCCATTCCTCCTTGTCCTCCTCTTCATGTTTTTGAGCATTTTAATTATTAACTTAATTTTCATATCATCTTGATTTTCATTTTAGCTAACTTGGATAATATAGTTATGTTAGATTTCAATATATGTGACTTTTATGGATTTTATTTGTATGTATAGGGTTATAAAATATCATTTTCAATAACATATATATTATTATATGCTCATGCATGTAAGTCCACCCTTACTAAGAAAAATATAAATTAGGGTTTAGGAGATTATAGTTGGAATATTTTATAAAATGTCTTTGAAGGTCATAATAAGAGAAGTTGAACTAGTAAAGTATAAATAATATCAAGAGTCATAAACTAAGGATATTGAGGGCTTGTTCCTTACATCTTGGTTTTAACCTATAAAATCTCAAAAAGCTCCATTAAAACCAAGGGGGAGATTTATGGGCCTAAAAGTCAATCCAAGGTATGTATCCCCATCCCTATACTCTTTTTTTATTTAATTTGATAGATATATTTATATGTGTGATTATGTGCTATATTTTTATGTTTTTATATTTCATAGTTAGGTTAGCATATTATTGTAGTATATGTTATCTTTACATGATTTATCTCCATTTTTTACACCTCTTGGTTACAACTCATAGTGTAGATATCTCCTTGTTATAATAATTAGTTTTAATACCATTTGGTTATCGCCTAATGGAATTTATCTCTATTTATCTAACTTTTTTTTCATCTTGGATATAGGTGAGTATTTTTTCATCAATTCATTGTAAATGATTCCTAATTATATCTTTGTTACCTTTATTGCAAATCATGCTTGACTAAAATCCCATCCCACTTTAAAACACAACATATTTTATATATGTTTGTTATAGTATGGTATTAATGAGATAATTTACACAAACTATACATGACTTGCTATGGATCATACTATTTAGATTTTTTTTTCACTGGATATTGTATTTGTATATATGTGATGATGACATACATTTATTGTGTAGATTAACCTTATTTTTTATATGCATGTTTTATGTTACTACTTTTTCTCTATTTAATTATGTTTATTACATGATATTAGATTGTTTTAGATTAAGGTAAAAATAGGTTTTGAAGGGGCCCCAAAACCCTTTAACAGGAACAAAAAAGATAAAGCATTACCATGCACCAGGAAAAGCCAGCCTTAAACCTACTAAAAAGTAGCAACAAAAATAGGTTATACAGGGATAACCTCAAAAAACCATTAGACAATCAACCCCCTAATATCTCGAGAAATGCTCTAATATCTATTTTTGGGGGTAAAATCCAGAATAGTTTCCTGTCTGCCATCAGCAATATTCTGCATACTTTCTAGCTCTCTAGTTTTCCTTATGGGTCTTCTTTCGGGTTTGTCAGGAGAGCCAATATCTAATTTCACCTTACGATGCTGTTCATCTCTTTTTCCAAGTTTATCCCGAGCAGAAACAAGTTGTTTCACCTTTGTTTGTTGGTCTTTTTTACTACTTCTAGTTTCTACTCCCTTAGTATTCATGTTTTTTCCACCCCTTTTTCTTTGGTTCTCCTGAAGCTCCTCCAAAGGGAGATCATTATCAGCTTGAATCTCCCTAGACTGAGAAAGGAGAATAGCTCCCTCTTCTAAATTATTTACATCTTCAGCCAAGATTTCTCCTTCTTCTAGTACACTTTTATCATTAGCATCTCCCCATCACTCTTCTATCCTATGATAACAAATGATTTGTCTTGATAAATCTATCAAATCTTCTATCTTTGTTTAGGAATTTTGATATTTGCTTGCAGTCCATCTCCTTCTTTTTCTGAATTTTCTTTCTCAATAGAAAACTCTTTATACGCCTCATTTTGTGGATCTTTAGGTTCTTCACAAGAAGGCTCTTTATCCGCCTCATCATCTAAATCTTTAGAATATTCACTATTCTTTTGTTCTTGTCTATGATCTTCCTTTAGTTTCCATTCTTTCTTATGCTGAATTTTTCTCCCATCCAAAACACCACTCAAAAGATTTTTGCTTTTAGATAGATAGTTTTTAATGAAGTGCCCCTATTTCTTACAAGCATAGCAAGAATTAGGCAAATCTTCAAAAAAAATCCCTTTAGTTTTTTTTTCCCAACTTGGATATTATATCCACTTTTTCTGGGATGTGATTCAAATCTGCCACTTTGACATAAAGTCTGGCACTTTGAAGTTTGGTTCTGGAAACTGTAACTTTATCCACTACCACAAGTTCACCAAAAGAACTAGCAATACCTTTAAAGATTTCCTCATGCCAAAACTCTAAAGGGAGTCCAGGAAGTCTAACCCAAATGGGAGTGGTTAAGAAAAAAAATCTAATAGATCCATGTTGGACTCCCATTTTTTGATAGTAAGAGAACATTTACCAAAAGACCATGGTCCTCCACCCAGAACCATATTCATGTCTTCCTTACATGATATTAGATTGTTAATTATTTGTTTGACATTAGATTTTCCAACATGTGTGTGTGAAATTTTATTGTCCATAAAATATGGCATTTGGATTTTTATGACATTATATTTTCCATTGTGTGTGACTCCTTGACATTTTTTTCTATGTGTGAATAAATATATGATTTATGTTGAGCTTGTTAGTTATGTGATTTATATAATGAAATCTCCCTATTTGTAGTGACATGATGTATATCATTAAATTTTGCATGTAGTTATTACTCAATTCATGGATTCTCATTGTTATGTTTTCATTCATTATATTTATGATAGAAAACACATATTTTTATTATGTATAGTCCACACAGTTCTAGTAGTTATGAGCTAAGTTTGTATACACCTCCAAGGTCATAAGTTATTGTTGAATCACTTAATCACACCAACATTTATAAATTTGCACTAGTATTTCACACAACCACTGTAGCATGGGAGAACTACATGGATTTTGATCCATATTTAGAGTATTGGTATATAGGTAACACTCAACATAGGGGATTTTGAGGTCTATAATTAATTTGATTGTTAACCCCTTTTTTAAATTTTATATGTTTATCATTTGTGTTTAATTTATCTAGGGTTAAAAGTGAAGAAGAAATTACACATTGGTTTCTACAATGGATCGAGATATCCCACACAATCAATTAGAACATATAGGTGAATTAAACTTGGCATATTAGTTATAGAGATCAAACCCTCATAGGACATTGGTTCACCCTAAGGAAACTAGTACATGTCACCCATATCCAATTCAAGCAATTTTTTCCCAAATCTAAGTGAATCCATATTCCTAATTCATATCATCACTACATAGTCACAAAATCAATTTCATAGTTGTACTTACAGTCCTCCAAATTTGATTTTTAACTAAGGTTTATTTTTTTATTTATTACTCCTTTTAACATATTTATAAATTTAGAAAATTCTAAATTATTTTGTGTCATTTATTTCATATTTATATAATTATAATTTTACACAATAATTTATCTAATTAAGGTTTAATATCTTTTTAATTCCCAAATTTGAAAAATGTATTGGTGAACCCATATCCTTAAAGACCATTGCAAGCCCTAGAATTCCTTAAGGTCTTATTCCATCCTTTTCAATAGTTTTTAAGGTTTTTTTAAATAAAATTATGGGTTCATTATTATTCTTAAGTGTTTACTAGCACTGATTTTCTTTCTTCTTTTGTTTTTATTTGTCTTTAGAAAATTTAAAATTGCTAAAAAGTAATTTACTCCTCCTAACCTTCAAGATGGGGATAACGAATTTCCATCTAAAAAAGTCCATGTTATCACTATACCAAGAGGTAAGGTATCCCATCCTATAGAATAAAAATAAGGTAACCAACATGTCCTTCCTCAAACCCCTCCACCTCCCACATCTCCTGTTGAGGATGTCTTTATGTAAATTCAATCACAATTATGTAGGGTTTTTTTTCTTGTGAATCCATTAAGGATCAAATCATCATTTTTATAAGGTTAATAAAAAGTTAAAAAACCAAATTCAATATTCTAATTCAAAGATACATCATTGTCAAATAATATCGCATATACAAATAATTCAAAATATGCTAGTGTTAATCATGCATATGTATCTTCATCTAGCAATTTTGTTCCTAACAAGGCTTCATATGAAAAGAGGAAGCTAATACACACACACACACACACACACACACACACACACACACACACACACACACACACACACACACACACACACACACACACACACACACACACACACACACACACACACACACATGTATACATATGTATGTATGTATATATGTGTGTGTGTGTGTGTGTGTGTATGTATATATGTATGTATACACACACACACACACACACACACACACACACACACACACACACACACACACACACACACACACACGTGTGTGTGTGTGTGTGTATAACTAGTGATTCAAAAAGTATGCACAAGGCTAATAAAATTTCAAGTGAGACTCTATGATAAATGCTTCAAAATAATTTGATCAAACTACCTTGTAAATATCTTCTAAGGAGGTCAAAATATTATTGTGCATATCATAGAATGCACAGGAATAATACATATAGTTGTTTGGATTTAAATAATAAAATATAAAGGATTGCTAATAGTGATTAACTTATAGCAGATCCATCAATCAAAAAACCCATAGTGGAATAAGTGCAAGCATAAAAAGTGTAAAAATTGAAATTAGTAAAAAAATAACAAAGACAACAAGTATGGATAACAAAAGAAAATTTAGAGGAAGAACGAGTACAAAAATATCAAGATGATGAACCAAGATTATAAAAATAATAATAAAAATAAGATCAATTTGAAAAATAAAGGTTACAAAAGTTATAGCAAGATAAATATAAATTACTAAAAGAGTAGTTTCCAAAAAAAATCAATCTAAGCAAGAAAGTATATTTTAGAATTTTTTTCTAACAAAATAGTTTATAAAGTTGTAGATACCTACAAAATCTAGTCTTACAAATTTGGTTTCAAAGGAGTCAACTAAAAAGTGGTCATCATTTCTAGAGCCTTTGATTCTTAACCCCCTCATTTATGGTAAAAAATCACCAAAATTATGAGTAATAACACTATTTAATTGAATTTTTATAGCATGACACTCCTAAAATATTTTAGATAAGATAAACAACATTTAAGAAAGACTACTATATCTAAATAATTTATCAAATCCATTGAGCTACCTTTCATAGTTGGTCCAAAAACATGTTTAGTGTTATTTCACATATGTCCAAATTTGGCTCAATATAATTTTGATTTGGGAAGATCTTGGATGGAAATTTTTGTCACTCAATATTTCACCCTAGAGAGGTTGTTCAATATTTCTCTAGATTTATTGAAACATTGGATTGCCTCTAGGCATGTGGGTTACCTATAGCAGAGGTAAACCTCTAGCTTTAAGGTATAGCTCCCTAGATTAGCATTTTATAGCTTATTAACTACACTAATTACTAGCTTGGATGAAAATGGATAGAAGGAAAACAAAAATAACCTATGATAATGAGGTGATACACTAGATATAAGTACGCAAAATACACTTTCAACTATACTAAGAAAGAAAACTACTAAAATTGACCTTAACTCATTGTATTTATAGCATAAGTATTTATAATAGAGGTATATTGATATCTGTGTGTGTGCGTGTGTGTGTGTATATATATATATCTTTAAGTGTTAGAGGGACTAGTAGTGTCTAGTATCAGCCTTATTTTCACCCACACACACACACACACACACACACACACACACACACACACATATATATATATAGGTGGGTGAAAATAAGGCTGATACTAGACACTACTAGTCCCTCTAACACTTAAAGTTAGATTTAATAAGCACATACACTTTATGAAACCTATTATAAGAGATATCACTTACACAAAACATGTAAGGGAAGACTGGAAGCAAGGAGAATACATTCATCACATGTCAACCACATAACCACTTAACACACTTAGGCAAGAGATTGTAGAGATAAAATCAGTTTTATTATATTATTCAAAGATAAAACAAGGTACCAAACTAGTAGGGCTACACCATTTTAGGTGTGTACCCATTAAAAAACCAAAAAGGCTTACATATATAGAGCGTAGAAGAGGAGAGAGAAGAATATAAGTGGAAGGGTCACAAATCCAAGTGTCAAACTTTATAAACTAGTTACAATCCAATAGAATTAAGTGGGAGATATGTTTTGATGGTCTTTTTAGAAATATTTCCATCACAAACGTGACATATCCTTCAGGTTGGTATAGAGACACTCTATGGTTCTTTTTGAAATTATCTTGATGATGAAAAGTTCACTCGATTGTTCAAAACTACCATAAGAAGTTGTTGATGCATGTTATATATCATGGTAGGTTGGGAAAAAATATTTGTAACCTTCATATATTCCATTCAACTAATGAATTCTTATGGACACTTGTTGTTCACTCTTTAACAGTCACTCATTGGTCTTCTAGGCCTAGACCTTCACACTTGTCACCTAAGTCACTTTTAATTGCTCAAGTAAATAAATTTAATATGTGTTAGACACATGTTTAAAACCTTATTACCTTTAAATCCATCAAGGAGACCTCAAAATATCTAATGACACTCTTCTCACTATCACACTTAGGTAGTCACTTTGTTTTCTCACTATCTATTTAGATTTCTTGCAATGAAAATATTAGTAGAGGATTTTATATGCTTCACTTGGGTGAGAGATGAGCATAGGGAGTTATAATAAGTCCATATAGACCTCTGTTAATTTATTTCATCTACCAATTCTCCTTTGTACCTACAAATACATCAAAACTATAAGAAAATTAGATTTTGGTTTGTCCGTACAAGTGACAATATGGATAAAATGGATGTCATGGATCCTAGGTGAGTTATAGATAGGTTAAATTTAATTTCTTGACCAGTTATCCACTTTTAGGTGCATCTCCATTCATTTCTTCTCCATTAGGTTTGTATAAGGGTTTTGAGAGGGTTTTACGTCTCTTAGATTCTCAACATTGATTCATAAAGTTTAGACAACCAACCCTAAAAAAATTACATAAATATTGATTTCATAACCCTCCCCAACTACCTCTATATGTTTTAGGTCTCATGAAACTTGTCTGTATAGGTATGAGCAATTGAAGATGTCTCTTGAACTCTTTCTAGGCATTCTGAGTAGGCCTAAGAGAAAATTAGGCAAAAATGATGAATTTGGGACATTTCCTTGAAAAAAAATGGTTCTTATATACTCTCAACTCTCCCATTAAGGTAATAAAATTTTTTATAAAGATCTTGTGGTCATGTGAAACAAGTAAATCACCCTGAGGGTTTAGGCCTAGTTTTAGGCCTAATAGACCTCGACTATGTGATTGTGTGTATGACCACATGTAGGTAATTCCCATGAATATAGGTAACCTTAAATAGTTATTAACATTAAAACCAATCTCAAATTTCACTATACAATGCTTCTTTGTTCTCCCTTTCATCCTATAACCATTTAGACATTGTGCATGTAGGGTGGTCTTAACTGTGGAGTGCCCTCTGTTTGAGATAAAATAGAGGGAACTTACCATATTTATTTGATTAAAATTATAGAAATTAAGGATTTATTATGTCATTAGGACCATATAAAACAAATTTAAATTCTAGACTATGCTCATAGAGCCTTCAACATTAAATATCCCCAAAACTAGCCTCTATGTTATGATTGTGTGCAGGATTTTGGTAAAGTTTGAGAACTTCAAATTTATGGATTTAGGTTAAGGTATTTATTTATTGAGAAAACTTGATATTGTTTTAATAAAAAATTTATAGTGTTTTAAACATTTTCATACATATTACACCACTTCCAACCTTTCACACCTGCACCCTTCATGATCTTAGGCTAGTCTGCTACCTTAATTAGTCTATATGTGTCAATTAGAGAAGCTAAAGCACCCATATAGATTTTTATGTTTCTATGAGAGACACATGGTAAGTTACATAATAATTATTTAAGTTATTTATACATATCCTTCACTTCATGTTTCTAACCATTAACCAAGCATGCATCTTTCACTATCCTAAGCTAACATGTGACTATGCCAGATTGTAAGGACTTATTTAGAGAATCAAGAATCTCTTATAGGTGACCATATATATTAGAACATTTTTATTCATATTTTTTATTTAAACCTAAGTTAAATATCACTATTTCATACTTGAATCAACTTAACTATTGTCTTGAGATCATGTTCTCACCCTTCTACCATCATTGTGTTACAAGTCTATAGTTTCCAAGTTCACTTTGGTTCAAATACCACTATAGTTTATTAAAATTTTCCATCAAGAACTTGACTAATTTTAAAACCATTCTACCATATATATCTCAATATTTTATTTAATTATAATGTTTCTTCTAGACCTAAGCTATTATAATGAAGTCACTAAGCTCACTCAAATTTCATGAACTTCCACTAATAGGTGACATTGTATGAGGTAGGATTCCCTTTTAGATAAGTTAAGGTAAAACATCTCAATTTCAAATTTATCAAATTGTGAACATGGACCTAGGTTTATCTAATTATAATTACCTCACCATTATCACAATGATACTCGCAATACTCTTAGACCTTATGAAAGGTCACAACTGAGTTCAAACACCTCCCATTCAACACTACTCTACCTCTTTGGGATTGACTTCAGACTACTATTTGAGGTTGCTTATAAATGCCCACAGATATATGACTATGATAAGTTATAACCTTATCATCATCCTAATGAAATTTCACTAGGTTCATGGAATTTTTTTAATATCTCAGTTAGATTCAAAACCTTCAAATACCACTATTCTTCCTTTCATATATTGATCCTTCTTTTAGGTTTGAACATGAAACCTATAGATTCCTAATTTAAAACTACTTGACTATATCAAGTATCTTAGGATTTAAATTTCATGAAAGACACTTTTGAGACCAAAACATCCATGAAAAATATGATTAAACATGCTCTCAGATGTTAGAAGTAAACATTTTATCCTTGTCTTGAAGTCACTCATAGGATAATAAACTTTGCAATAGGTGAAACACTATCTATATCTTTTAATGGTTTTTAATTTTAACATAATTAGATATTTATGCTTATAATTTCACATCCACACATACAAACTAGACTTACAAACTTATGGTAAGGATGGTCATACTCTTCAAGATCATGTTTACCACCTAATTTGCTCATATCAATGTAAACAAATAAGAAACATGAAGCCATTAATAATGTGTAGGAATTTCAAAGTCACTAAAATTTTTAGTGATGGTTCATGAATCACAAAAAACCAAAATTAGGACTATGAAACTTAATTTGGAGTACATAGAGACTAATTTCACCCACCAAGTGCACTCATTTGAACTCTACTTCTTTTTTTCATACCAAGTGGAAATTGGTTGACCTCTTTGACTTGTCTAAGAGAGTGATGAGAGAGAGGGATAAATTTTGTTCAATTTTGGAGTTTTAAAATATTATTTAGATTTTATATTACCTATGGGGATCTAAACGTACATTACTAAAAATTTCCCATGTGCCAAAACTATCCTATAGTCTATAAAACTTCAAAAAATTCCCCTTTTATAGTTATCTCCTTTATTTCTATGTTGAACTTGTAATATTCAATTTCAAAATTTACAATTGAAATTTTTATGACATAACACATGTTAGATTCATTCCATACACCTTTATCCTAAGTTTAAAACCATACAAGTTCATTAAGATGACCCAAAAAACATAAAATGACATGAGATGAACTTAGGAAAATGTGACCAAGATAAAACATAGTATGAGACCTCATTTATGACCATGATGAACATTTTAGGACCTATGAGACCCTATGTAAGATTTAAATATATAGGGGGTTTACTTAATTTGACTTGGGGTCAAATTACTCAACATTTTAGTGATTTCTTAAGGGTAGCAAGCTTTCTATGCTAAAGACTAGTTGTCTTATCATATCCATTGGGATATGGAGTCACCTATACCCCACATTTGATATTGAAATTACTTTGAATATAAACCAAAAATAAATAAAATAAATAAACAAAACACAAATCAATACAACAAGAAACACACTTGTGTTCACATGAACACTTAGGGAAAACACATCGAACTAAAACAAACTAACTTATGCATAAACTAAATTGAATAAAACTCTTCAACCTAGATAAAATGGGAAGATTGAACCATTATTTACTCCATAAAGTAAAGGAATACATGGATCATGTTTCCCTTTGAGCATTGGCTTTTATGTCTTCAATTTATTCATGATTTCCATTTTATTTGGCATGATCTTCAATGCAACAGTGGTGAAAACATATCACCTATGAAGATGAATTCCTCTTTTGATTCAAACATATCCTCATGATACTCTTCAAATACAACTTGACCAAGTTTTTAAAGGAAATTTACATCATTATATTCCAAAAACATACCTTATTCAAACTCCTTATATGTCAATGTTTCCATTGGCATGAATTGAGATTAATCTTGTGATTGATTTGTAGGGATGGCTCTAATAGGAACAACCTCTTACTTCTTGGGAAATTGAGGCCAATATAACTTTGCTTTGTCCTTCAAAAGTGATCAAGAATCTTCTAATTTATTGAAAAAATGATATCCTATTCTAATTAACTTAAACATATCATCATGAAGTGTATATTTCTTGGATGGACATACTTGAGGGACTGCTTCTTCCATTTATGTTTACTTTCTTGTCAAAGCTACCTTATTCACTCTTGAATAGATTATATCTTCATTTAAGAGGAGTGTAACATATTATTAGAATTGTAAACAATTCATCATCCTCTTTTATGTATTTATCAAGCTATTTTTAAACATGACCTTCAACTTTGCAAAGACCTTAAATCTCTTAGAGAATCTCAACATGTTGCTAATCATCCTTACCTTCTTTATTTTAAAGAACCACAACCTCTTCAAACTCATCCTCTTGGTCCTTAACCACTTGGTCAACTTCAAATCTAGTTATAACTTCAACAAGTTTGGATTACATAAGATCTTATTTTGGGAGCACACCATCAAGAGGTAAGGTAGATTCAAAAGTGTCTTCTAAATGACTAGTAGGAGGTACTGGACTTTGAAGGGACTTAAATTCACTACATAACTCATAAAATATTTGAAACAAGTCATCTTGTTCTATATCAGTATCTTGTTCTATATCAGTATCAATATCTTCTTATTATTTTTTATTTTTAGGTTCAATATCTTGCTCATACACATGAACATCAACTAACTCAGTATAAGTGGAGTCCTTATCAATAACCTCTTATTTCACGTCTTAACTAAACTCTTTGTGGACAACTACAACATGACTTTCCACATTTTTTTATTCACTCAAGAATATTGAATTGTACTTATTTTCACCAAAGGGAGTCCATATGGTGATCTCTTCATCATATATGTTCATGTCATCTTCTTGATCCTCTAAAACTTAAGCTTTCTCTTTTTCACTAATCTCCCATAAGATAAGTTTTCCTTAAAGAAGATATGAGGTGGGAGGATGATGGATAGGATCATCAGTTTGAGAGGGAGTGTGAAGTGTGATGGAAGGATCATGATTGGTCCTAGGAATGGAGGCTTATTTAATGAACTCATTGGGAGATGATAATTTGGATTGAGAAATGGGAGAGACACCTTCTTCAACAAGAGTTTCACTTTGCTCATAGCCTTCTTGAGTCTCTTCAATAGCTACAAGATCATCTTCAAGATCTTGGTTTTTTTACCTTTCTAACATGTCTACCCATCATTGGATATATCATCTCATTTCATGCAAATATTCATTGATGACATATTTAGCTTCCTCCTCAACCAACCTCCACTCATTCATAAGGAATTAAACTGACCTCTTTAACTTCTATATGAGATGAATAGGGATCACATCAAGTTCCTCATCCCATTTATTCATTAGCCTTTATGATTTCAACATGTTTGTAATTAGTGCCAACAAGGATTTACCTTGAGGTGGAATTTAAGTATGAGGATGAGGGGGATAATATGAGTTTTAGCAATATTTAATTTTTTGAGTTAGTTGCCTAGCTTAAGCTTGTAGGAATTTATACCTTACCTCCCAATACTTTATTTTTGAATCAATATGATCATCTAATTCCTCATGATAAGGCTAATGGGAATTAGGTTGAGGTTGATATGGATCATAGCAATAATAAGGAGACACTTCTTGATATTCTTCTTGATAAGTTTCTTCTTAAGGTTTTTCAAGAACATCATGTTCATATGGAGAAGGAATAAGATGATCATAGGGCTATCATGGCTAATAATATTGATAAAAACCTTAATAGGGATATTGAGGGGTATAACATGGGTCATAAAAAGGTTTATAGGGAGGTGTATAGTAGGTATTATAAACATAAATAGCCATATAAACTTCATTAGTTACATGAAACATAAGAATTGATCAAAATATTTTACATATACCTGGGTTGCTTATAACTAGATGATTGCATTCGAAGTCACCATTGGTGTTTTATTGAATTCTTCCAAAATATGGTAAGAGGAAGAACACACTAATAATCCTTCCAATATTTTGGACTTTAGTCCCATTGGGTGTGCCAAAACTATTGTCACTCAATATTGAACCCTAGATAGGTTATTTAAGCCTTCTCTAGATTTAGTGAAACATTGGATTACCTCTAAGCATGTGGGTTGTCTATAATAGAGGTAAGCCTTTAGGTTTAAGGGATAACTCCATAGATTAGTCTTTTATAGCTTATCACCTACACTAATTTCTTTCTTAGATGAAAAGGGATAGAAGGTACACAAAATTAACCTATGATAATGAGGTGATACAATAGATGTAAGTCCATAAAACACACTTGCAATTACACTAATAAAAAAACTACTAAAATTGACCTTAACTCATTGACCTTCTAGCATAAGTATTTATCATAGAGGCAAATTTCTATGTATATCTATAAGTGGGTGAAAATAAGGTTTTATACTAGAAAATACTAGTCAATCTCACACTTTATTATAGACTTAATATGCACATGCACTTTTAGAAACATGTTAGAAGAGATATCACTTAAATAAAACATGCAAGGGTAGAATGGAAGCAAGGAGAAGACATTCATCACTTTTCAACCACATAACACACTTAGGTAGGTTATTGTGGATATAAAATCAACATATGAATCTTATTTAGAGGCAAAAAAGGTGTCAAACTAGTAGGGCTTCACCATATTAGGTGTGTACTCATTATAAAACTAGAAAGGCTTACATATATAGAGCATAGAATAACATAGAGAAGAAGAGAAGTGTGAGGGTCACAAGTCCAAGTGTCAAACTTTAGAAACTATTTCAAAATCAATAAGATGAAGTATAAGACATGTTATGAAGGTCCTCTTGGATAAATTTCCATCATAAACATGATATATACTTTAGGTTGGTATAGAGACACTCCATGGTTCTTCTTGAAACTATCTTGATGTTGAAGAATTCACTTGATTGGTCAAAAATATCATAGGAGGTTAATGACACATGTCTTTTATCATAGGAGATTGGGAATAATATTTGTAACCTTCATATATTCCCTTCAACTAATGACTTCTCATGGACACTTGTTGTTCACTCTCTAATAGTCACTCATGGGTATTCTAGGCCTAAAACTTCACACTTGTCACCTAAGTGACTTGAAGTTTCTAAATTAAATCTATGTAAGAGGTGTTATAGACTTATTTATAACCTTTTTACCTTCCACTCCATTAGGTAGACCTCAAAATGTCCAATGGCACTATTCTTACTATCACACTTAGGTAGTCACTTTACTTTCTCACTTTCTATTTAGAATGCCTGCAATGAAAATATTAGTATAGGAATTTATATGCTTCAATTAGGTGATACATGAGTATATGCAGTTATAATAAGTCCCTACAAACCTCCCTCAATGGATTTAATCTACCAATTATCTTATGTACCTATAAAACACATCAAAAACTATAATAAACTCATATTTTGGTATATCTATATAAGTGACAGTGCAAATAAAATGGATGTCATGGAGACTGGGTGAGTGTTGTATATCTTCAAGTTAATTTCCTAACCAATTAGACAATTTAGGTTCATCTCCATTAATTTATTCTCCATCAGGTTTGCATAAGGGTTTTGAGTGGGTTTTAGGTCTCTTAGATTTTTAATGTTGATTCATAAAGGTTAGACATCCAATCCCTAAACCAATTCCAAAAATATTGATTTCATGACCCTCTGAAACTACCCATATCTAATTCAGGTCTCATGAAACTCATCTGTATAGGTATGAGCAATTGAATATGTCTCTTAAGCTCCTTCTAGGAATTCTAAGTATGACTAAGGCCAAATTAGGCTAAAATGACCAATTTGGGATATGTCCTTGAAATAAAATGGTTATTTTAGATTATCCACTCTCCCATGAAGGTCATAAAATATTTTGTAAGGATCATGTGGTCATGTGAAACATGTAAAGCACCCTGAGGGTTTAGGCCTAGTAGACCTAGACTATGTGCTTGTGTGTATGACCACCTATAGGTAATTACCATGATTATAGATGGATTTAAATAATTTTAATATTAAAAACAACCTCACACATCATTATACAATTCCTATTTATTCTCCCTTTCATCTTATCATGACTTACACACTGTCTGTAGGGTGGTCTTGAGTATGGAGTGTCCTCTATCTGAGAAAAATAGAGGGAACTTCCACTATTTATTTAATCAAGCTAATAATAAGGAGGTATTTATAAATTAATGAGGACCATTTATAATATATTTAAATTCTTGACTATTCCCATAGATACTTCAACATCAAATATTCCCAAAACTAGCCTCTATGTTATGATTGTGTGCAAGATTTTGGAAAAGTTTGAGAAACTTCAAAGTCATGACTATAGGTTAAGGTCCTTTTTCCTAAAAAAACTTGGTAATTTTTTAATAACACTATGATCTTGGTTTTAAAAATTTCATCCATATTAAAACACTACCAACCTTTCACACTTGCACCCTCCATGAGCTTAGGCTAGTCTACTACCTTAGCCAGTTTGTAGGTGTCAATTGAAGAAACCAAAGTACCCATATATATGTTGATGTTTGTATTAGAGACACATCCAAAGTGACATCATAATTATATAAATTTTTTATTCATATACATTCACTTCATGTTATGAGCATTAGCCAAACATGCATCTTTCACTAGCATGAACTAACTTGTAACTATGTCAGACTATAAGGACTCATTTAGAGAATCAAGAATTTACTATAGGCAAATATATAGATTTTAAAATTATTATTAATATTTTTTATTTAACCCTAAGGTCATTATCACTATTTCATACTTTAATGGACTTAAGTATTATCTTGATATCATGTTCTCACCCCTCTACCATCATTGTGCTATAGGTCTGTAGTTTTAAAGTTCACTTCAGTTTAAATGCCACTGTAGTTTACTAAGTGTTTCCATCAATAAATTAAATTATTTTATAACCATTCCAACATAAATCTCTCAAACCTTTATTAAAACAACTTCAAACCACTCTACCTCTTTTCTATTAACTTCAAACCACTATTTGAGGCTGCCTATAGATGCCATCAGGTTTAAGACTATGTACTAAGTTATAACATTTTCTTCATATTAATGACATTTAAATGAGTTCATGTAATTTTATTAATATATTAATTATATTCAAAACCTTTAAACACCACTTTCCTTCCTTTCATATCTTGATCCTTCTTTCAAGTTTGAACATGAAACCTATATATGCCTACTCTAAATCTACTTGACTGTATTAAGTATCCTAGGATTTAAATTCAATAAAGGTAACTTTTAAGAACATAAATTACATGAATAATATGATAAAAAATTCTCTCATATGTTGAAATCAAAATTTTTACCCTTGTCCTGAAGTCACTCATATGAAAAAAAACTCTGTAATAGGTGAAGCACTATTTGTATCCTTCAGTGGTGTCTACTTCTAGCATAATGAGATGTTTTTGCCTATCATTTCACACCCAAACATGAAAAATATATTGAAAACCTTTTGATAAGTATGGTCCTACTATGAGATATCATGTTCAATACTTAAGTTTCTCATATCAATGTAAATAGAGAAGAAAAGTGAAGCCATTGGAGATATGCACACAATTTAGAGTCAATAACATTCTTAATGATAGTTAATGAAGAAAAAACCACAAAAAATATAACTATGACCATGAATTTGGATTAAATATAGACTAATTTCACCCACAAAGTTCACTCACTTGAACTATATTCCTCTTGTCCATACCAAGTGGAAACCAGTTGACCTTAGTGACTTATCCAAGAGAGCGATTGGAGACAGGGATCAACTTTTATCAATTTTAGAGTTTTCAAATATTCTTGAGATTTTATATGAGCTATGGGGATCTTAAGGGACACTACTAAATATTTCCCACATGTCAAATTTGTCCAATAATCCATACAACTTTAGAAACTACCCCTTTTTTCTATTATCTCCTTTATTTATACATTGAACCTATAATACTTAGTTTCAAAACTAAAAATTAACACTTTTATAAAATGAAAAATTATATATTACTTATTGATACCTTTATCATAAGTTTAAAACCATACAAGTTAATTAATATGAACCAAAAGGACATAAAATGACATGAGATAAACTTAGGCAATTGTGACCAAGATAAAACATAGTATGAGACCTCATTTATGACCATGATAAACATTTTAGTGCCTAGGAAACCCTATGAAAGTTTGGACTATATATGGGGTTGAACTAATTTGACTTGGGGTAAAATTAGTCAACAAAAACAATGGGGGAAAATTGATAAAGATCATGCATATGTCACATTCAAACATGAAAGTTAAATGATTGTAATTTCAAGAAAAGATGAAACCTCTTTAGATTGAAAAACAAAAATAAAACATATCTTTAGTTAATATACAATAAAATACAACTCATGGGAAAACAATAAAGTAAAATGATACAATAGATATTATAATTATAATTTAAGAATTTCAACACCATAGTATGAGCAAGTTGGTTTTTCATACATATATACAAAGGTTTACTAAAATGGCATGCCATAATTTATGGAAAAACCTAATAATGTGGTGCTTTCCCATGATTATGATTATGATAAAAAATATTCAATATATGATTGGAATGACATGACTAATGTTTAAGATGAATAAAATAATGTAAGTGAGGATTGTAGAACATGTTATACAGGGTCTAATAGAGTGACCCCCTCAATGAGATGTTGGGTTTCTAATAATATCATTCCTTGTACATAGTTTATTTTTTAATTATACCATTACACACACACACACACACACACACACACACACACACACACACACACACACACACACACACACACACACACACACACACACACATACATAATTTGTAAATATTTACACATATATATACATATACACATATATACATATATACATACACATATACATAGTTTCAGCCCATCCATAATTTGTAAATATTTTTCATAGAAATACAACTAAAATTCACAAGGATAGTTATATTTTCCTTAAAATTATCATTTTCTCTCTCCATTCTATCCAATTTTTATTTCAATTCCATAAACTAATAACTCAACTATAATAGGTCCACTTTGGTACAAAAAATGCCATCCTTTTGGCTCATCTTATTAACCTCCTCTTTAAGTCTTTTATACTCTGTCATGAACCAATGAAGAATTACCTTGTGGAGGTCCACTTCATCCATGATCCTATCTAAACTATTATTATTCTTAACCTCACAACCATTTTTACCTCCATAATAATGGTTTGATTGTCCTTAGGAAAATTTGCATCCTTATTTTTATTTCCTACATACTTTTTATGACCAAATTCATTATTTTTATCACCTTGTTTAAGCAATTTTAAACCTTCCACCACCTCTTCCATCCTCACCTCAAAAAAATCATAGTATTTATTTATATTAGGACTCTTAAATTTAACAACATTATCCACACTAACCACTAAATCAAACCCCAGTTCATTCTGGTAGTATCCACCCTACCCATGTCTTCTGAGCTAGAACACTCCCTATCATAATCAATAAAACTTAATTTTGGACTACATTTGTAACCTTCCTCTATCTAGACTTTATAAGGACTTCTTAATATTCATTTTGGGGAATTTAGTATATTAGGATTATCATTATTCCTTACAAAATTAAATAGTAATAATAGATGCATTGAAATTTTTATAAATGAGGAATATCACTACTTGGTGAACAGGGAGTTTATTCTTACTCTTTTTAACATTTAACATCAAGCACTTCAACAAGTGAATAATTTATAAGGGAAAACTTAGAGAAGTGTTGTGGTGAAATTATTTCATAATTGACATATGAAAATAATGAGTAACTAAAAACCTACCATCTAAAGTGATAAACCTCATACTCTATTCAAGAACCACATCACAAGGATTTATAAATTATTTTCTTATATATACCCTGGTACTCAATCAAAACATCATTGTCCAAAAATAATTTACTCTTCTCTTCCTTATTATCCCTACTAGATTTTAATTATTTGGTCTTCTCCACTTTTAAGTTAGTCACTTGGGAAATTAACCCTTTTTTAATTTCAACAAAGCCATTTTCATTGTCCACAACATGGTCCTTCCACTTTGAAATGAAATTATTTGATATAAATTTGTCAAATCAATCAATTATCTCAATGAAATTAGTTAACCCACCTATATGAAGGATTTTCCAAACCCTCTGATCCTTATTAGTTCTCTTGATTTATAGTTTTTCAGCCCTATTAAGATCTATGTCCATATATGAATCTTGGTTTCCAAACATATTTTAAAAATAAATACAATCAATTGAGAAATGTGTAATATAATTAATTGAAAAATCTATTATTATTTATCACTTATTGTCACATTGATATCTTCTTATCTACCTCAGTTGATGAAAATATTGATGTTACAAATTAAGTATATTGATCAATTACATTTACTCTTGTATGTTTTATGTGTTTGCTTCTATTCTTCATGTCTTGTGTATATTCACTATTTTGGATTTTGAATTTTTGAATGTGTCCCTTGTATGTGGACCATTGGCCTTTTATTTCATGTTTTAGGTGTTTTTTCATATACTCTATATGTGTGTGCATCATAGCCATAACACTTTTTTGCTCTTTTTTTTAATTATTTTATGCCATGATGAACATCATGAATTTTCCCCATTTTAATGTCATGATAAATATCATGTATCCCTCCCTGAATAGTTTTATTAATCTTTCAATACTCACTTTTGCTCAAATTATCACTACATGCTTAATTGCTAACATATATATATATAGACAATGTCACTATGTATGCTTGGATTTATACATGGATCTTATATCATGATTTTATTCAATATATATTTTATGATTCCATGTTATTCATGATTATTAGTACTATTAGATTACATATTTTCGTAACATCTCCTGTAAAACTTTATATTTTAAGTTAAGTTATTGCAAATGATATGCAACTCACCTCAAATGAAGGGAAATAATTAATGGCATGTCTTAGATACTAATATATAGTTTTATAGTACACAAATATAAATTCACATGTTTACCCAATTCATCACATTTTATACCCAAAAATTACCTAGAAAGTAGTTTACACAACAAAAATATATTCAGACAAGGGCACAAGTCAATCATGTCCAAAACAACACATCATTTTTCCATCAGTTAAAAAATGATATTTTCCAAAATTGTCAGTGTCACTTAATCTAAATATCATCTAAAATATTACTTAGAAACATTTTTTTATATTTTTATTAGTTTGGGGGAATCATGTGGGACATGTGTTATTTTTTAGCACATAGGTTTTCTCTCAAAAGTTACATGATATTACTTAGTTCCATAATATATATATACACCTAGGTATCATATCGGGGGAATGTACATGGCATATGATCACTTTCTTACTCATTTGTTCACTAATTTTGTATATGGAGTGGAAATACTTGTCATTCTCTACATTTTATACACTAGACTCATATAATACTAAAATTTTCACCAATTTTTTACTATAAATTAACCTTATTCTCTTTGTACTTGTTGGTTCACATTTTTTCACTTCTTTTGCACCAAAACTACTCATTGGGATTCCTACAAGGAATCCAAAATACTACACCTACATTGAGTTTTTCAATGATGGAGTCAAGACCAATTTGAGTTTTTGAGCTTTCAATGAGAAATAAACCTCCAAGGTTCTTACCTCTCCAATCACCAGCTTTTACACAAAAAGACACAATAGTTCATGTACCTAAAAAGGTATATGCATTAAATTTTATTAGATGTAAAAGTTTCATTATCTTTACTTCTTGATTTTTATCTTAATTAAAGATTGATTAAATACATGTTTCATTGTAGGTTTTGCATCAAGTATGGTTTAGTGTTGTGGCCTACATTAAAGATTATTATTCATAGGTAAATTTAAGTACACACATTTCAATTTAATATATTAATTTCAATTTACTAAATTATTATAATAAAATGGGAGAAAATATAGACACATAAATTAAAATTTATTTATAAAATTATTTACTTGTGACCAATCGTTATACTCACTTATCTCAAGCCCAATTCCATGATCCTTGACCACCTTTCCTTAAATTTTAATGTATATGACCCTTAAATCTTAAAAATATTATAATTTTTATGTCCTTATCCAACATCCCAAATATCTTAAACTCACTTTTAGATTTATCCATGTTTCTAGTTTATCTATATCTACTCCTAAAACAAGGTCACTCCATTTTGACAAAACCACTCCCTAATTTTGTCCAATTACACTAGTCATGTCATCATACCAAATAAAGACTCTTTTCTAAAATTAAAAATTACCCAAAGGGTCATCCCACATGTTTCTGAAGTCCCATATGAAGGAATTTCAAAATTATCACTATAAATCCACATTTTCAAGCCATTATCCACTAGAGGCTCCTATGCCTGAAAAACACCAGGACATCTAACTACACAATGAGAGAAAAACACCTATTTTTTTAAAAAAATAGACCACACAACCATAATAAACCTAATAAAAAAATTATACACCTTTGAACTCATAATTTATTTTTGAAGAACTTAATCACACTAGATTTCACCAGTCTTTCACCCATGCCACCATAATATGGTGATTTAACAATTTTGGAAATAATTGAGGTTTTATTCCTAATTTAGTTAAAGGGTGTATATTTATAAATTAGTAAATAATATATGGTAAATAAGATACTTATTTGTGAAATTTATTGTAAATTAGAGATTTTCTAGAAATAGTAATAAGAGGGAAAAAATAAGATGTAGCTTAAATTGTGTTAATCTGACTGAGACAAGATTTGATATTCATTACATAGGCTTGGAACACTATGAAAAAAAATATTATAACTTTAATTTTTTTATTTTATAGGATAACTAAAAGTGGATAGGAATGAGACAAACATATTAGTCCTTATCTAGCACTATTGTCCTAAGGATTTGAGCTTTCTAGGTTTTATTTGATAGGTTTGTGTGACCCTATCTTTAATGTTTCGATAGCCAAAATTCTATAGAGCTCTTTTTCAATCAAAATTTATCTTAAAACCCTATCTTTCATTGTAGTTTAACTAATTTAAAATAATATGGGGGGTTAGTGTGTGTAAGATACATTGGATGTGGATCCATACCCCTTGTGTGTGCATACTACCTACAAACCAATACTTTGAAGAGGGATCAAGCCATATGTAGTTCTACCTTTAAAATTTATTGGTGAAATTATGATATGAGAATGTAATGAAATTATAAATTGGGTGTTCTTGAGATGACTAGGGACTAGTGTGAGGATTCAAATTAGCTATAAATTTGAATGGTTATATGCAGAGAATAGGGAAATATGCTTGAGTAATCTTGCTAGTATTCTTGATTACTTTGTGATATTTGCCAACCCTCTCCAAATGATCTTTGAATGTTATTTTATAATTATTTATTGGTCATGGATTCAATTTTATCGTATTAGGATAACAAGGATAATGATGGGAAACTAAAAGGAATTGACCATTCAAGCCAAAAATGAGTTTGGACAATAACAACATAAGTGGATAGGAGTGGCACCAGTACTATAGTCCTAGTGTGGCACTATTTTCCTAGGTGTATGGGACCTATGGGGATAGATTGGTCATGAAAATAAGGTCATATATTATCTATAATCAATTTCAATAGGCTATGGATGATTGGGATTCAATGAAAATAAGCATGTGAGGGTCATGATAGAAAGCAAGAGGAATCTATGGATTGGGAGTTATAAACCACACTCAAGTTAATAATTTTGTATTTTCATATGACTAAATTTCCTCACATTTATTCTAGTGATGTATAACAATGCAATACTAGGATAAAGGAAAAAGAGAAAGCATACCTGAACTTACCTATAAGGGTAAAGCTCATGATGTTGTTGTGATGCTAGGTTGTGCATAGAGAGTTCACATTGTGAAGTGTGAGTCTACCAAAAAAATAAGATTATATTAGCTATTACTATATATGATATATCTAAAATAACAATATATAGAGCTAGGTAAGAGAGAGGAAGAGAAAGAAATGAATTCACCTCATTGAGTATGTAGACTAATACAAAACTTATTATAATGCTAAATAATGATGAGTGATGTTGGATGATGTTATACTAAGAGTAATATCATGATTGGAGCTGAGTGTTTAATTCCCCATAAAGTGGATCAAGATTGCAAAGGCTATCCCTTTGGTTCCATCCTTTCCAACTAAGTTAATCTAGGCAGTCATGCATGTGTTGATCAATGTTTAGACTATGTGTCTAATCCCTTTGAATAGGTGGCTAAAGAATAAAAATTTTAGATATAACTTTGGCTCCATAATTTCTTCATAAAGTGAATCTATGAAATAAAATTTCTATTAAATATATATCATATGATATGGCTCATAAAGCTCATGTATGTACTATGATCTGACAATGTTGGTATGGATAGCTAAATGTGAGATATAAACTAGGCCACTCTTGGACACTTTACAAAATATGGAGATTAAATTGACCATTAGGGCCAAATTAAGCTTGGACATCATCATAAAAATTGGATATGAGTGGCACTATCACTATAGCCCTAGTACAACACTATTGTCCTAGGTAGATGGGACCTAGGGGGATAGATTGGTCATGAGAAGAGGGTCCTAGCTTAACTGGGATCATGTTTGAAAGGCTCTAGATGATTGGGAATAAATTAAAATAATATGTCGAGGGTCACGATAAAAATAAAAAGGTATTTATGTATTGGGAGTCATAAGGCACACTCAGGTTACCAATTTTGCATTTTTATATGACTACATCCCCCCCCCCCCTCCCGCCCGCTTTATTCTAGTGATGTAGCAAAGTGAAATACTAGGATAAAGGAAAAAAAGAAAGTGTATCTAAAATTACTTGTAATTATTAAGCTCATGATTCTTTTGTGATGATAGGTTTTGCATAGAGAGAACACATTGTGAAGTGTGAGTTTAATAGAAAAAAAAGATTATATTAGTTCTTACTAAATACACTATATCTAAAATAAGAACATATATAGTTGGGTAAGAAAGAGGAAGAGAAAGGAATGAATACACCTCATCGAGTATGTAGATTAATAAAAAAACCTATTATGATGTTGAGTAATGCTAAGTACTCTAAAAATAAATGGGATAAGAAAAAGATGATATATGTGAGGAAAGCCAAGTCCTATCCATGGTCTTACACTAAAAATCATAAATTGAAACCCAAGAGGTGTCAAAAAGTGTGTAAAAATTATGTAAACAAATTGGATAAAAGTAAATCATGAGGAATAATGGGTCTTATCCATGTTTTTACAATGCAACTTGTGAGAAAAATGGAAACCAAATGACCAAAAGGAAGGACTAAGGTTTGTGAAAAGAGAGAATTGTTGCGGAGGGTGATACTCATATAAGTATCCTAAATTTATATATATATATATATATATATATATATCATATATAAATCATTAAAATGAATTTAAGTATTAGGCAAAATAATTCTTGAAGAATTTCACATTGGCGAGCTCTTTGAAAACATGGTCTTGATTGGTTTAAAGGAGATAAATTCTTAGACCAATAATATTTTTGGCTAAATAAGGGCCCTACCATTTTTGGGAATATTTAACTTATTTGTCATTATTTTAGTCTAATTTAAGGAAAATATCACCAATTTTAAATGTGTGAACTTTGAATCATTTGTTATGTTGTTTGGCAATATGGGCTTTGTATTGGTGATTATGTTGTAAATCAAAAAATATGGTGTTTATTGAGAAGATCAACAGCATGAAGGTGAGCTTAACCTAATTATTCTTCAAGTATTATACGATGAAGATATATACAAAGAGAGGGAAGTTCAAATTCTAATGGAAGGACTGATTCAAAATCATAGACTAGAGAGAATGATGTTACTCCAGTGGTAGTGCATATGCTAGTGAGATAGGCCCAAAGAGTAGGATAAAGATGTAGGTGCCAATTCATGTAGGTTTCACAAAATTTCTTTTAGATAATTTTATTAATAAATTTTTTTGTGGCCTTATCTTGGACATTACATTGTGTATGATAGGGTGTGGAGAATTTGTGATTGATTTTAAATTTATCTTAGAGTTGTTTGACATCTTTAATTTTGAAATTACCAATATTATCTAAAATGATAGTGTGAGGGACACCAAAGTGGTAAATAATTTGATTAAAGATGAATTTGGATATGGTGCTACCAATTATGTTAATAAGGGGCATAGCCTCAACCCATTTGGTAAAATATTTTGTGGCTATGATTATAAATACATGCCCATATTAATATTGAGGTAACTTGCCTATGAGATTTAATCCCCACATGGAGAATAGCCAAGGAGATTCTATAATTTAAAGCTTAGTTGGAGGTGAATGAGTTAAATAATCAAAAATTTGGCAACGAGTAAATGTTTTAGAAAATTTTATGGCATCCTTTTCAAGAGTGTGCTAAAAGTATCCCATGTGTAAGAATTTATGGGTTGTAGCATGTCCACTATAGTGACCACCATAAATACCCCTATGTACTTTTTCAAGATGAGGAGGAACCTCATATTTCATAACATAATGGAGTAAGGTACCTTTATCATTATGATAATATAGGATGTTATATCAAAATACATATTTAAAATCTTGTTTTTTAATGTGAGTCTTTTCATAGGAGTCTAGGTTGGGAGGATAAGTTTGGTGTTCCAAAAATTGAATGATGTCTTTAATTACCATGGGCTTTATTGAATGGTGATGGCCTCAATGTGTTAAATAAGTGAATCATGTAGCTAAATAAAATATTGATATATTCTTATTTGGATAAGAAAAGTGGAATTGATAGTAACTTGGTGCGGATGAAAAAGATATGATAAAAAAGTGAGGGAATCAACAATATAATTTTGATCTCGAGGGATAGGATTGATAGTGAAAGAGATGAAATATTTGGTGATATTAGTTGTAATTTGATGATAATAAATGAGATTCTTAATTTTTTAGTGGTAATCACCATTTACTTGGTGGAAAATGAGTAGGGAATCACCTAAAACATGCAATTATTAGATATCTAAATGAAGAGAAAATATCATGCCTAAGATTAAAACTTCCTACTCAACCATGTTATTAGTGATGTCAAATGCTAAGTGAAAAGCTAAAGGGATGATTTTTCTAAGAGGTCTTGTGAGAATACAACTTGCACCATCTCCTTGAAGGCATTTATCACCATCAAAATTAAGGGTCCAAGTATCCTCATGTAAATCAACATTAATTCAGGAATTTCTTTGATAACTACTTTAACTTTAGTAGTATTGAGGAGGATAGTAGTTTCATCAAGATTACTTGATTCAAGATCAGTAGTGAAGTTAAGAAAGTAATATTTAAGAGATATGTCTTGGTTGAGATTTTCAATATAGAGAATATTATCATTAGGGATACTATCTTGAAGGTGATTGGTAGTGGGCATAAGAACTATAGCAAGTTGATCAGTGATTATTTATCTTTTGATAGCTTTTTGAGTAATAATTTAGAGATCAAATTCCATGAGGACTAGCCACTTGCCAATTTTGTCTCTAGGAGGAAAGTCTTTAGATAATAAGTGATGAATGGGTTCATAATTAATGATAACATAAGTGGTCTAATAAATCATATAATGTTGAAGTTTTTCATCTATAAATTATATGGCAAGGAAATCATGTTCAACTTTTGTGTAACATTTATAATAATCAATGAGGCCTCGACTGATATAGTAGATGGCATATTCTCTTTTAGTTTCATCTTGTTAGGCAAGCATTACCCCATCTAATATGGGTGTGTAAGAGGTATATAATATCAAAGGTTGATCGTTTGAAGGAGAATGAAGAGTGGGTGGTTGAAGTAATGATTATTTCATGTTATCAAATGCTTTTTGATAAGGATCTATCCATTTTAGAATAGTACCTTTCTTAAGAAGATAATTGATGAAGTGGATATGATAAGACATTTCAAGTATGAATCATCTAATTGATTCAAGTTTACTGAGATAATTAAAAATGTCTAGAATGCATTGAGGGATGGATATGTTGATGATAGCGTAAATATTGTTAAGGTCAACATCAATGCCACACAAATAGATTAAGAGTCCTAATAGTCTTCTAGATGTGACACTAAAGACACATTTTTAAGGATTTATTCCAACTTTGTGTTTAAAAATGTGATTGAAGATGATGGCAAGATCAAAAAGTTGAGTCTTGCAACATTTAGATTTAACAATGAGGTCATCCACATAGGTTTTTATAATTTTGTGGATAAGATCATGCATATATGAATCAGTTCCTATTGATAAGTGGCTCCAACATTTTTTATTCTAAAGGGCATTTTCACATAATAATAAGTACCCCATTATGTGGTGAAATTTGTCTTATGTTGGTATTTGAAGGCAATGTAAATTTGGTTATAACCTAAAAACCCATCCATAAGAGATAACATTTCATAACCAGTTATGGAATCAATAATGGCATCTATTGAAGGTAAAGGGAAATTTTATTTGGGATAAGTGAGATTAATATTATGAAAATCATTGAAAATGTGAATGACCATGGTAACTTTTTTTTGAATAGGAACTATGTTCGAAACCCATTTAGAATAGTCCATGGGTTTGATAAACTTACAATCAAGAAGTTTGATAATTTTTTGTGATATAAGGTGGAAAACTTAGGTAGATAATTATGTTGCTTTTGATGCATAGGTATCATGTTGGGATAAGTGATGATATTATGCACCATAATGCTAGGGTCAATACCAAGCATGTCCTTGTCAGATCAAGTGAATATATCATGATATTTAAAAAATAGACTAAAGTTATCGTGTTCAGTAGGGGAAAATTCATGAAAAATTTTAATAAGTCAAGGGCATGTTGGAGTATCCTATTAAATATGAGCAATTTCTTCGATAATCATAGCATTTCCATATTGGAAGTAGTATGGTGCATTTGGTAAAGAGGAAATTGGATTAGCTTTAGGGTTGATGTTAGTGATGAATTTGTTGAAACAAGGGACTTTGTTTTTGAAATTCCCAAGTTTGTGATGTTTATGAGGAAGTTGAGGTTCTCAGGCATGAAGTAATTCAATAATATATGCATCGCTAGGCAAAGTGGGAAGAGGACCAAAATAATCAAAATCTACTTTGATATCTAGAATTTGATTGCCATGGCTATCATATTTAGAATGTATCTGATGGGCATCTCTAGCCTTGGCATCTAATTTAATCTCAAGATTATGATTAGATTAATTTGATGGGAGTGGTATATCATTAGTTTCTTTGATGAGGGAATAATTAGATGTAGTGATGGGATCTATGGATGGTAGAGAATATGTAGGAATCTACAAAGGTTCTGAAGGTAAGATTTATTCTACCACCAAAGGAATATCAAGAAGTGGAGTATTAATAAGAGGTACACGACCTTTGGGGCTAATTTAAAATACATAGAAATGGTGTGAACATCCCAGTTGAAAAAAAATATTTGAGATAGGGTTTTCTAGATAATGTTGGACATCCAAGTCTCAAGATTGAGCTTGCATCATGATGTAGTTATCATCATAGGTTGGAGAAATGGTACATGCTTAAGATTTAGGGGAGTTTTAGAAAGTGAGATTCCAATTTTACTAAACTTATGTGGATACATGATGATAGTGTCTTAGAATAATTTATCCACTCCATAGTCATTTTAGGTTAATGCATCTATTGGGTAAGAAGGTTCTTGAGCATTATATGGAGGGGAAAATCAATGATCTCATCAATGAGAGGAATAATTCAATCATGAGGTAATAAATAGAGAGGAAGATAGTTTGAAATATAAGTAGGTAGCTTAGTAGTTTTGAAAGTATTTTATAAGTCATTCGGTTCATCATCATCTGAATCAACAAGAATGACTTGTAAGTTTGGATTGACAATGATGAAATCAAGGAAGGAAAAAATATTGATGGTATGAATGGTAGGGATATGATATTGATATTTCATATTAGGAAATTGAATACTCAAAGGGTTTGGATAAGCCTCATGCATATACCTTTGTCATTATGTAATAATTTGATGCATTGGCTACTGTAAAAGGTGACGAATCTGATTCTATGAGTCCAAAGGAGACCAAGGAGTATGTTGTAAGATAAGGGAAAATCAAGGATAATAAGTTTAGTTTGAATAGTCTTAAGTCTGATTGTTAGGGGAATCCAAATACAACCAAGTATTTTTTTATCAAATCCATGATAGGTGAGGTAGGTTTGCTTATGATGATCATTATTATAGCCAATTTTTTGGATGAGACACAAAGATCTCACATTAATGCCAGACCCTTCATCAACTAAAAAATTATGAATAATGGTAGTATTAATGCTTATTTTAATGAATAATTGTGGATAATCGACATAAAAAGGATCTTATCATTAATCATGTGATCTTAAATAAATTCTATATAAGGCTTAGAAGAAGGACAAATATTTTTAATGGTATGCACATTAGTAGGTTGAGGATCCGTAAGGCATGGTTCTTCATTTATAGAAGATGGATCTTTGTTTTATTATAATTATTATGTAAGGAACTTGAGATGATAAGGGGAAGTACTAACTCCATAAGTGGAATTTTTCAAAGCATGGAGTTAAGTTCTTTGATAAATTTCCAATGGGATTTAGAAGAAGAACCAGTGCAAGGTTTAGAGGGTAAGGTATATTTTGAAGGAATGGAAGTTGTTGGGGGTTAAAAAAAGGAGGTGGTTCCATAGGGTTTTCTAAAGATAAATGAGTTGTTGTAGTATCTTTAAGAAGTTGTTCTTCTAAATATTGTATCTTAGGTTTTGTGATAGGATCTTTATGAGTTGCTTTGTGATGATAATTGACCTTAGCTATGTTAACATATTGATAATTGTTGTAATATTGGTCATATTCAACATCAATAGCACAAATATACTTAGTATTATATTTAGGATTAGATGTGGAAAAATATTTTTGGTTATTAGAAGAAGATTTGGAAGCTTATCATTTTTGAGAAGCAATGTTGTAATGTTGATGACTAAGTTAAATCATGGATTCATTATTGAAAGAATCACCAAGCATGTAGGAGATAATAAATTTAGTAATCCCTTGAAAAATTTCATGGTAATGACCAATATCAGCATGGCACCAAAAAAATTGATTAGGACCATACCACTTAGATGGATTATTAGGATAAGTAAAGGGTTTAGAGGGTGATAAGAATTATTTCATTTATTGCACAGTAAGTGGTATGTGAGAAGATGGAGTGTTATATTTTGAAACTCCTAGTTTGATTTGAGGAGTATTTTTGGTGATGGAATTAGTATAATTTTGAAAAGATCATTTAAGGAATTCAAGATTAGGCTCAAATTGCTTCATGAGGAAGTCTTGATGTTTATCTTAGTCAAGAGCTTCATTAAGTTTTTGAGGAGAAAAATTTTAAACCTTATATTAAAGAAAAGGAGTTAAAGTAGATATAAAAATTTTAAACAAATTATCATCAGTCATGTTATGGTCAACTTTATGGGCTAGAGACTTCCATTGTTTGATAAAAGCATGAGTTGATCTAGTGGGAGATTGCTTAGCATTGATGAAATGACTAAGTTAATTTTTAGGAAGATCATTATGTTGAAAATATTTAACTAAAGGATTAACTAAATCCTCAATTTTCCAAATAGAATGTTGGGTAAGTTGGTTGTACCATTCTAATACATCGCTAGTGAAAATTTAACTAGAAATTTAGTTCTGATGAAAGTATTAGTTTTGATCCACTTTATAAAGATTACCAAATGTTTTGAGAAAAGATGCCAAGTCTTTAGTACAATCATACTTGATAGTTGGTTATATATTAACAATATCAATTTACATAATGAAAGGAGATAAAGGCTCATTTTTGATATTTTGAAGCATTTTGTTATTCATAATAAGTTGAGGAATAACATTTCTTGAGTCAACTCTATGAGGTGGAGGAATAAAATTTGGATGGCTTGAGGATTGAGAGTTAGAGGTTGATTATCCATATTTATAAAATGACATTGTAATATCATCATTTGAGAAGTGTTATAAGTTTACATTATGTTCATTTATTGTATGATGTGTGAAAGAAGTTGAGTCATATCAATTGGTGGGTTGGTGTTTGTAATAGAACTCCCTAAATTAGTATTAAGGAAGGGTTATTAGAAGGTGGATTAATAGTGGGATTGTTGGATAGACTTATGTCAATTTATCCCACATTATGTTGAAAATATTGAAGGTGAGAATTGTTTTGATAGGTACAAAAATGATCAGCTCCACCTAATTCATCTTGAGTTGTGATTTGAACCATGTTACAATCCATAGATGAAGGAGGGGAAGAGGTGTTCCAAGAGTGAGGGTTATTTTGGGAGGAAAAGAGAGGGAGAAATGATTAATCCCATATAGTGTCTAAATGGATTTATATTATCCAAGAAGATTGTAATAGGGGACTTCTTAATGATTTGAGGAAATGAATGGAATGCTAGGGAAGGAAAAATATAGAACTAATTTGGAATCAAGGTCAAAAATAAGAGTACAGAGTTGATCAAGTCAACTTAGTACTAAAAACTAAGAAAAACATAGTGTGATAAAGATATAATATTGACTAGGTCAACCTAGTACTATATCTGGCTAGTAAAAGGGATACATAGTTGACCAAGTTGACTTAGTACGGTAGGTAGGGAAAAAGATAGTCTATTACGAGACTATGCCAAATAGAATGAAAATGTACTAGAAATGGGTCAATTTTTTTTCAATTTACTTGAAACAAGAAGTGAAAGTAAGTATTCAATAAAATGGATCAATGAGAATGATCCAATTAGGGCACATAGCACAAAACATTACACTAATATTGGCCAATACAAGTTTTTGTAATACAACATACAATGAGAAAAAAATCAAGAAGTCTACTTAAAAGTAAATGATAACTAAGTGGTCATCCTAAATATATTTAGATTATTATAAAGTGTAATTTTAAGTTTGATAGGGAAGTTGGTTGAAAGTAGGGAACTAGAAGGAAGTTTATGGATGGTTTCAAGAAATTTAGGCTAAAATGGGTCTATGTTGGCAATGGTACTAGATTGGTATTGGGGCCTACCCACTTAATTCATAATACCATAGTGTTAAGGGTATCAAGTGATTAGCCAATATATACAATTAGCCATGTGTTTATACTTGGCCATAAAACCAAGTCAGCTTCCACCTTGGTGATAAAATTTAATTAGTTAGGCCTTGGGTAGACAAATGTTTAAATGCATTTTGAAATTATGTGATTTGGTAGTGTGTGAAATAAAGAAAAAAATAGTGAAACTAAATAATATATTTAAAAACCACCTACTTATACTATGTGATATACTCTAAACATGCAAATAGTTGAAAGTGAAAGTGTGAATTAATTACTAACATATAGTTTTTAATTACCAATTTAAGCATGGTACAAAGTTTTTTTAGATGATACTATATGCAAACATTATATAATAGAGTCAATAGGGTCACTACTGCACTACATAAGTAAGTGTTCTTAAGAACTAAGTTGACCAAGTTGACCTATTCTTTCAGACCAAAGATAGATTATAGAACTAGGTCAACCAAGTTGACCTAGTTTATTATACGATTGAATTTTTAAAGACTGCAAACTTGTGCAAAATAGAACTATAATGAATAACTAAATTGAAAGAGAGAGAAAGGAAAGAACCTTGGTGGGTTAGAAGATGTTAAGGACTGTGAAATTTTTTTTGAAGTGCCTTGAATGCTTCTTTCAAGTACTACCAACTATGTTGACTAGGTTGACCTAGTTCTATAATTTCTTGTTTGCCAAAGCCTGTTTAAGATGACTGAGTCAACCTAGTTAACTTGCTTTATTATTTGTAAGCTGACTATGATACTAATTTGACTTTCATGACTTAGTTTTCCATTATAGATATAAATAAGAGACTAAATTTACCTATTCGACATATTCTATTATCTAAAATTAAATAAGAGTACTCTGTAAAACTATTTGATCCAATAATTTGTATATGATGAAGACCCACATAGAAAGAACATAATCATTTTGATTTTACTATGTGTAGAACCTACACATAGAAGTTATGAACTATACTGGCCTGGTCAACCTAGTATTTTAAATATATATAAATACTAAAATAATAAAACTAAAAATCATAAAGAAAAACCTGAAAGGATTAGATTCACATCAGGTTCACTAAAATATATGTAGTTAGAAATGCATTAGATCTACAAATCAATGCTAGTTTAGAGAAGATAGATCCTACTTACACTTTTGATTGGGGATACATTAGATAATTAGGAACATGACCAATATGGATCTTCTAGACCAAATTAGTGGATCACTTACCACAATAATATCACTAGGGAGGTTCTAAAGCCTCCAATCAAACAAAACTATGCAATAACCCTAACTAGGTCTTATGTTTTCATATTCACTATACTATTAACAAGTAAAGTAAAAGTCAAACCTAGTTCTCACCAAATCTTGTGGCACAAAGTGGGGGTTAGTAAAAAAATGAAAGTAAACATTCATAATAAAATATTAATTAATCTATGTATAGGTAAGATCCTAATGTATGGAAAGGAAGAGTAATATTATTCAAAATCCATTGCTTATGCTACTTCTATCTAATAAAGAGAAGAATAAAGTTAGAGATACTTACCTAGAAGATGAACCCATCAAGATTCAATCTCTCCCTTGGCTAAAGGAGCTTTGTAAGAGGTATTTTTTGTTTTTAAGGATCACTAAGAAAGGCCAAAGGATACAAGACTTCTCCACAAGACTATATTCTTTTCCAAGCATAAACCCTAAGCTAAGAATCCTCAAGTAGAATGGTGGAAGAGAAGATTGTAAATAAGTACAAATGAATAATAAATCTTGATTTATCTCCAATAATGGTCAAATATATGTGTTTATATAGGTGCATATAAACTTAAACCCTTTTAAAAGTTTCAATTGATAGGGTCAAACCAGTCCACCTAGTAATTGATAAAAATTCACTAGGTCATGGACTAGGTTGACCAAGGGCTAACCTAAACCCTATATAAGTTTTGTAAATAATAATATAAGGTATAAATATTTGAAATATTCATGTAAACTATTAAAAGATGCTTTATGTTAGGAAAAATTTTAATGAAGGTAGGAAATGACTGGAGGAGTGTGCAAAAGAGGAGGCCAAACTTAGGGGAATGTTTTTAGGAGCTGGTTGGATTGCTAATAAGTGGAAATAAGGGACAATATTCCTACAAAGCACCAATTTAATGCCCACCCATTTCCTAGTGTACCCCTTAGGGCATGCACTCAGAGAGATTGAGACTCGATGGGTTCTTACATGATATAAATCACTAGGAAGTGATAAATTTTGGAAATATTATGTGTATACACTTCCCATTCTTGAAACCCTTCTAAAATATCTCTCATTTTATTCTCAAGCTTATATATCTTGATTAAACTTCCCCTTTTGGAAATAAATAGATCTAAAACATGCACTATACCTATTTAATATGACATTCTCTAACCATTTCATGCCACATCCGACATTGAAGACTTTTCTATATGCTTCACTAATGTCTCTTCCACATGAAAATCTCTAAATTTATCATTGAATTAACTTGGAAAGTTTATGGTATGTTGTCAAGGTGTGAAATGCCTTTGATAGGGTTAATACAAATCATTCTCAAACTCATAAGGATTAATACCATATTCAATACCTTTATGTGTGACCATTTCACCCTAAAAATTGTATTTGGACTGTCATAGACCTTATCACTCATGGCCATGGAGTTATGTGCCAAAAAGAGGATTTTTAAAGGCTTAGACTAAGAAAAAACATTAACTTATTAAAATTTTCCTTAACCTATGTTAAAAAATCACATATTGACCAAATAGCATAAGAAGATGACCTATCAAATATCCTAGACTAGACATCATGAGCTTATAATAAATCATAAGATAAATCATACGCATAAAAAAGTGAGACAATAATGTTAAAGTGGCTTATAAGTAAAATTTTGAAATGCAATGGCCTATGGTATCCATTTTAGCTAACAAGAACACAAAAAACTTAAGCATATATAATCAAAGTTTATTGCATTGTAAGATTGTATTTTCACATATATAAGGGGGGCTTATGATTAATACACAAAATAAATTCAAATTATTAATAACATAATATGAAAAACTATATTGAAAAGACAACTCATACACAACCAGAAGACTAATATACCATAATGATATAACTTGCTATAAAATCCATAGGTTTGGATAAGAATCAATATTTACATATAAAAAATAATTGCATAACTTTCCTCACAATTTTCTATTAATTTCAATAGCTAAAATTATCCTCTCTTTGGGATAGGAAGGATACAAATATATAATCTTAGGATGTTCACAACTCATATCTCAAGAAAAGTCTAAAAATACATGTCTAAAAATAGAAGATGTTTCAATTCTTATTCAAAACATTCATGTACAATGGTGTTTTCCTAGAATATAATTCCTTGACTAAAATACAATATATGTATGTCAAAATAAATTAGGAACTAGTAGTTTCAAATTAGCTAAATCATGCAAATACATACCTATTTAAGTGTGTGCTGATGTGGCATTGATGAAAGAATAAAATGATGGGGTAACATTTATAGAAACTAAAGTGGATGAAACTAAATTTATAACTTGAGTTACATATAGAATAGATATTATCACTATAGATTCTCTACAATTTATTGACAATCTAGTTCTTATAATGGGTATTAGAAGTGGCACATATGTTAACCCTATCTATGTTTTCACTAGAATATATCTCAAAGATTGAGTACCCTGAGGATGTGCCTATGGTGTTCCTATTGTTGAAGTTGAATAATTTTCTACCTATATTTGTAGATATAATGGATGGTTAGCCTAGAATTTGATATCAGTAGCTTCACAATTAGGCAAAGACCTTTTGAACAAATTTTTGAACTTGTACATCAACTTATTATATGTGATTAATGCAACCTTGAACTCCACATGAATTATCTCAATTCTTATAATTTTATCCCTAGTAAATTTCATTAGTTGCATAATTTTTTTATTGGTTATGTAGTTTTTGCCTTCAATTTTAGCTCAAAATCTATCAGTTGCAGTTTGAAAGAGATTCTAAAAAATGTTCTTGGGAACTAATTGCCCAAGTGGATTGATTGCCTCATTAACTAGAGTTCACATCTTAAAAAATAGAGACTACTTATATCTCTTGATTCTTAAATTATTTCACTAGAGTTCACATCTCTTGATGTCAGTTAAATAAGTCATCTCTTTTGGTAGCAACATAATTCTAGGCACATTTAGCTTTTATTGTTATTATTAGGTTTAAGTGGGTATACACCTTATTTTTGGTCACCTAGTTTAAGAAGCAAAGGTTACCCTGTATATATTTCATTTTATTGAATAATTTAATTATGTCCCCCCAACTTAAATTGAATGTATTCTTTGTAGAACTTTTTAAATGAATAGTGTCATACAAATTTTTAGTTGCCCCCAACAAGTTATCTATTTTCTCATTTGGAGCCTAAACACTTATTCCTTTCTTGTGACCTTTGTACGGATTGGTCATAGAAATTTATTTGATTACTTCTCTAGTAACATCCACAAAAATATAAGGGTCATGTTATATCTACCAAATTCATAAGGGTTTAGTTTTCTTCTCTTCACTAGAGAGAATATGTCTTTTCTCTATTCTAGCTTGACCTATTCACCTTCTAAAATTGTAATATTTATTTTAACCTTACTCAAGGTATTAGTTTGTCTAGTAAATTAGATATTCATTGCTTATAAATTACTAGATGCTACCTTCCTATTTCCTTTCATTGTAATTTTTAATCCATGGAGGAATAATCAATACAACTTGTTCATCTTATTGTATAATTGTATGAATGGAATAAGATTACCTTAGAGGATGCATCACTATGGATAATATGTCTGTAATGTAAGAAAAGGAGGTATATCCTTCCTTTATCTAATAACTTGTTTATGTGTTAGTGTATCAATAATGTATCTATCCTTCCCAACTGCCCTATGTATTGAAACTATAGGGGAATCTACTTGAGTAGTTTGGCTAATGAGCATTTTCAATTGTGTAAAAAACCTAGGGGTGTGGTTTATGAAGTAAACATGGAGGTGGACACCAAGTTATCAAAATGTACTCCCACCAATGTTACAAGAGACTAATATTTGGCTCCACTATAGAATGAATAGGTCATTAGGCTGATAATTAGTTTTTAAAATTAAAATGTGACTGAGTATATGACAATTCAATAGTAATGGTAGTAGTAGGAGGACCCATAGTATAAAATTAGGCTATTATGGACAACTTTGGTAGTCTAACTGCTTAAGGGTTATTATTTTGGCTCAAAGAATGCACATAATGAATAGTATATGTCATACCAAATGTAGAAGTAATAATTAAGGAATCTATCAAAGAACAATGAATTATTGTACATACAATATGAGAGGGGATAGTGATGGGAATAGTTGTTGTAATTGTCACTGTTATATCTTCAGATGGGGAACATAGAGGTGTAGTTGATGATGGCCCATGTATTGAGGTTTTCAATTTTGATCTTCATCTCCTTTTTTATTTGAAAATAATTTGGTGGCTACTGAGCTAACATCTCCTTGATTAGCATCTTTATATTCACCCAATATCTCATTTCCTCTAAACTGAGTACTCTCTTCAATAATCCATTCCTCCTCTTCCTCTATTTTAGTTGTCTCACTTAATGATTATGTTTCTTTATTGTCTATCTTAGACACCCATTCTTCTTCAATTATCCATATTTTATCTTCTTATTCACTATCATAAATTTGAACAGGGTTTGATTTTTGTTTACCCTTTCTTCTATCCTCACTATCCCTATGAACTTATTCCTATTTCCCTTCTACTTCCACCTTTTGAAGTTATATAGGAGAAATATTTCACTTGTTTTTATAGGTAATTGGTGGTTGAGGAGTAATATGAGTTGGCCTTGTAAAAGGTGGAATGGGAGATGAAGGGACTCTAGTGGTAGAAGATGGTAATGAAATAAGAGTAGTTACCATTAGAGGAATCAAGGGTGGTGAAGGTGGTTGATTAGGAGATTGAGAAAATACTTAGAGTGTTGTTATTATCATAGGGGGTGACTTGGGAGGATAAATAATGGAAACATCAAATAGGAAATCATGAAGACTTGATGTCTTATAGTCAAATGAATAAGTGGTAATATAGAAAATATCTTAGTTATTGTATTAGGACTTGTAGGTCTTTCCAAAATAGTTAGATGTTGAGGATAAGTAGTATTAATTAAATGTGTAGGGGTAGTCTCAACTATATCTTCAATACTTCCCCAAATGGGCTAGCTTGCTCCTATATGTATGACTCTATGTGAGGAGGTCTATGAATAGGTTTACAAACTCATCATTCTTTTTTTATCAACTTGGCATATTATTTTGTAATTTAAAGATAATATTTGATCCTTTGTGATACAATCATTGAAATTTTTACCCTTCACATCTTCCTTAGTGTCATATTTTGCATTCATGAACACATGGTCATGACTGTAGGACTGGTGACCATAATTGATTTTCACTTTCCTCTCACATCTCTTGATATACTATCTAGAATTATTCATGGGGTAATAATTTCTAAATAATTCCAATTTCAATCCAAATTTATCCTTATTCTTCCAACATACTGGAAGTGATCCCACCTTATACATTGCATTTGGACAATGCTGAGAGGGATTGGGTGGATGGATGCTTTCTTATCTCTTTGTAACTCAACATCAACACTATTAGCCCATTGATTAGTAATTTCATAATTAGATAATTTATTATCCATAATTTTGGGTAAGTAAAAAATGTTTACATTGGTACCTTTTATATTGATTATAGTGCACTTAGGATAAAACTAAAAATCACCCATTTTAAGAATAGTATTATTTATGGGGTCTGATAGCCTAGGAATGTTCTTATCATAAATGGAATGGTACTATTGTCACTTGAATTTTCACATTTTTAGGAGATGAAAATCTATGTTAATCCAAGTGGCACAATGGAATCACCTCTAGGCTTGTGGGTAGCCTAAGGAATGAGGTGAGTCTCTAGATAGGGCTAGCTCCCTTGATGTATCACTTAGGGTTAAACCTATAAATAATTTTGGGGGTGGAAATGGGAGAGAGATAGCTACAAGAAAATATAAACTAAGGAGGTGATATACCAAATCAATTTTATGACTTCCAACCAATTGCATTATACACTTGAGACCAAGAAACTAACCAACACATACACATTTCCAATCCAGGTTTTCTTGTATCAATATTATGTTATGAGGTTATGGAAGTATGTCTTATGCTATGAGGACTAGAAAAGAGGCCTTTAATGACACTAATTAAAATACTAACTCAATTAAACATGGACATATCTTGAAAAACTTCATATGCCTTGTAAGAAGAGGTTGTAAATAGGTGAAAGAATGTGACAACTTGCTAAGGAATCCATAGTCTTCACTAAGCAAACCCAATATTCAAGTAAAACATAGTGATTATAGTCATGGAAGAGGTAAAAATTTGTAATTTTATTGATAAAAATGTATAAATATGAGAAAGGCTTCATCATACTTGGGTGGAACATCCAATACAATGCCAAAATGACCAACTCTTATAGAGTTTGAGAAACAGAGAGAAGAAGAGAAGTCAAACAGTCACAAAGACACTTATCAAGCTAAGAATATCAATTATCCATGCATCATAATAAGGTTTGGGATGATCCATGAAATATAAATAACTACAAGTGTCATCTTAAATCATCAAACTCTTGTAAAGTGGCCTAAAACTCCTTTTCTTGTGCAAATAATTGACTTCATGATTAGGCATATTTGAGTGGATTTTAACTAATCAGGGGAATTAAAAATGATTATAATGGAAGGGAAATAACTCATACATGCCTCTCCATGAACTTTTTTCATGTATGGTCTTCTATAATCACCTATCAAAGAGCCATCATCACCAACACTCTAGGAAACCTCCTTCTCATGCACCTTGCACACTTGTCTTCAAATTTGGATTAATTTTTTTATTAAAGTCCATAAAAGTTATTTTTTTACCATTTTGAATACCCTCCATATCCTTGGAATCATTATGTTCACCTTAAAATTAATTTACTTGAATATTTCCTCCCTTCTCTCTAGCTTGCCCAATATGCTAAATTTGATTGGCTGAGTTAGAGGACCTATTTGAGAGACTTAATAAAATTTTAAAGTCATAAAAATTACATGGGGGGTTATCTTAAGTCTCAATATTTACATTAATGTGATTTTCATCTCTTGAAACTTCTTACAACCTGTAAAAAACACAAAATAGTGAGAACAATCCTATTTCTACATCTATTCATACAATTCCATCCAAAGATATGGAATGTGAGGGATATTTATGGATTATTATATAAAATATAATATATAATATATTCAAAATATTCCATTAAACTAGCCTTCAAATCTCATTTTCTCCATCAGGTCTTGGCTGAGGGTTTAGGAGGGTTTTAACTTATTTTGACCCTTAAGCTTATTTCATAAAAAAATTAAGTCCAACCTATAAATAAAATTCAATAATTTTGCCTTCAAGACCCCTGATAAAATTCCCTAACTTCTTTGGATCCCATGTAGATCCTCATGAAAGATATGAGCTTCAAAAAATGGCCTATCAAGTTTGTTCTTCCATTTTGCATAGGTTTGAGATGTATCAAAGTTCAAAACTAGATTTAATTTGTTTTATATATCCTAAAAAATCTTATACATGTCTATTATATCCCTATAAACATGTTATCATCCATTTTAGTGATCATATTATATTATAGATGCAATTGACCTACCATTTCCCTTAGGCTTAAACCATGACCCACAAGTTTGCCTGCAACCTAAGGCTCAAAATTACTTTCTGATGTTTCATTTTGATACATATAGATTTTAAATATCTTATATATTAATAAAATAATGTTCCAATAGGTTATAATTACCATATTATTCTAAAAGTGCAAGTCACTCATCATTTGACCCTAAGTGTGAACCTTGCCCAATGGGAATAGCTATACCTTAGAGCCAAAAATAGCCTATGATGATTTCCCTTGATGATTTATAGCAAATAAACATCTATTTTCACCTAATATACATGTTAAAATAGCCTATAAATCTTACTTCAAAGTGGAATTGGCAGTGCTTTTCTATTTGGGCCTTAGGTTTATAACTTGCCTAATAGGCTTGTCTGCAACCTTACTATGTTAGACTATCATATTAGGTTACATGATATTTTGAGGTGTTTTACACATTTTTAAATTTATGTTACAAATTCACACACCTTATCCCAATCTAAAAACATCTTATGGTTCACTCTATCTCCTTCTTTTCTCAAAGCTATCTTCTTATGCACAAAAAGCACCCCATGTCTAAGATAAAATAGGGTTACTTCCCCTATTTGTTTATAAAATATAGGTAATTTATGAGGTTATAAAAGTGGTAAGGATATAACATAACAAAATTCAACATTTTCTCTAGGTTATATGACCTCTCAAATGCTCTAAATTCCAAGACTGAACCTACCAAGTAAGGACTGTATGCATGATTTTGAGTAGACTGTATGATGCATGGTCAGGGTTGTTATTTTGCTTGGTTTATATTATTTGGAGTGTATTAAAGGTGTGAAAATAATATTTGAGGTGTTTAAGACCAATTAAACATTCTAACTTATTATAAACTCTCTCTCTCATTCTTGGATTATCAAGACTGTCTATCTAATATTGATTGTGTTATCCCTTTTATAAGGGGCCTATAAGTGTTTGTTAGGGTCATGTATTGAATCATGTCCTATTTTATCATATCCTTAAAAATAAAATATTTATATTAACAAAATTAATACCTTTTTCCATGAAATATGTCTCTATACCATTACCTATATACCATTCTTAACCTATTGGTTGCCCACAGTTGGTGGTAGGTTCTCATTCTCAAATGGGAGAGCTTATAGAAATGTCTATAGGATAAAAATACATATAATAATTTAATCTTTTGAATCTCATTTTCCATCAAGATAAAATTATTCTTGAGTTCACAATAATGGCACATCCCCACAGTCCTTACCCTTGCCTGGCTACTATTTGACCATGTTGTAGGTGCATATTAGGCCTTATACAGATTGTAAGTGTTTATGGGGGTTAGTGACATCACTTATCATCTTGATTGTATAATATTTATGTAATAAAATTTCACATTAAATAATTTTAACCCTCAAACCATGGGAACAAATTCCACTTTTCCACCTTGATGAAAAGTCTCTTTTTCCTCTCAGGCTTGTAGATATTGTTATGTGTTTTTAGTGTCTTTTAGGGCATGTTTGAGGCCTCCATCAACATACTATCTCTCACTACCTACCCTTCATACTTGTCATGGACATATTATATGATAGGGGATACAAATCCAATAAATTGTTATGCATCAAAGGTCTTTTAAACTATATTCTATGATATCTCCAAAACCTACAGGGCCTCTATTTTGTCATTTCAAGGATTATAGACATAAAACTTAGTATTTAACTTTGAAGGGTGTTTTTCACCTTTCCAAAAATTAAACACCTCAATTCTACATGTTATGATCCCTTTTTACCTATTGTGTCTTTAAGTTGAGTCTCAATACTTTTCAAACATCTCAAAGGCCTTATTTAACTCCTTGTTATACTGCCTATAGGTGGACTTTTTGGTGCATAAATAATGGAGAAGATGTGATCAAGATGAATCCTTCTATGAAATTGAGATTTAAATGTTCCATATATAATTTCAATGCATATTTATCCATGTCAATAGGTTTTAACACATGTAAGCCCTCTCACACTTCAGCATGACATCAACAATGTTTGTTGTAGGTGCATATGGACTATTATATAGGCAAGGGTATGAGGTTAGAGAAAAACATGTTTGTGGAAAACCCAAAATACACCTAAAATTCAATTATAAACCTCCATATTCATGATATTCATCAAGACACACTTGAAACTAGGTACAATGCATCCTCTTCTAACATGAAAAACACTTGTATGCATATGGAGTAGAGCTGGTAGGGCATCTAATATGACTACTTGGTATGATCAAGACATGTGTGTTTGGTTAAATCATGGACATATAAGAAAAAAACATGGAATTAGGTGGCCTATATGATATTTAAACATGATAAACATCATTTCCCATTCATATGAAACCTTTGTATGTAATTCAAGCTCCTATAAGTGGAAAACTGACTAAAAATGCTCATGGTGGTTTCCTCTTGCAAAGTGAGATGATAAGCACATCAAAGCCACATAAAACATGAAACCATGTGTTTATATAATTTTAAAATTAATTCAATATTCTCTATAATCAATCTCAATAGCTATACTATATAGACTTTCCAAAATAAGATCAAAACCTAAAGGGTGCACAAATGAGTAGGTAGTTTTGAATAGTCAACTTCAAATGAATGGTTCATAAATAAAAATTAATAATTTATCAAAATTATTATATTTATTTTAAGTTATATTATTCTATAAATATTCCCCTAGGATCATTTTTATATAAACCCCCTATGTTGACCGTACCGAGTAAAAACCTATAAGTCACTTCAATATGCCAAGAAGATCAAGAAGGGAGATGAGTAGTTTTGGTTTGGAAATGGAACTTTCAGATAAAACTAAGCATATATATTAGTTTTAGGAATATGGATAAACATTCCATGACCTTTTCCCATGTGGCACATTTCATAAAAAGTTGTACATGTGTCATTTTCTTCCTTTTCTTTAGGAAAATTAACTTTCTTCTGATGAAATTATAACTTTCAATTTTTTCAGTTACTTAAGACATTTTTAGACACATGGGTAATTACATCACCCATTGACACTTTCACATTTCCCAATAAACCTGTAAAAAACATTAAATGCACTATTTTTGACTATTAAAATGACCTAAAATGATATATAAACCTAGAAATTAATTGACCAAAGCTAGTACAACATTAATTGACATAAAATGACGTAAATAACACCTTATGACAATACATTATACCCCCTTATAAGCCTTAAAATCAATTTTTTTACTAGGGGTGCCCTAATTTGGCCTAAAAGTCAATTTTGGTTAACAAATTGGTGACTCATAAGGGTAGTATGCCTGTTATACTAACTAAACTAGTAGCCCTATCAGTCCATTATGATAAGGAGTTATCTAAGAACTGAGAAAAAAAGAAAAGCTTTTACCATTGACTATAAACCTTTGATCAAGACAAGATACTAAGACTATCTCAACCACACAAAATAAAATGACACACAACAAAGAAAGCAAACACACAAGACACACACATGTGCATAATCACTTAGGAGAATTAGGAAATAACCTATTATGCACAACTAGTAACTAGACATACCTCCTTTATAATATTTAAATGAAAACTTCTTGAATCATCATCATAGTGAGATAAAACATAGTGCCAACCATGCTTCTCTTTGGATTGAATGCTTTAGGGACCAGACCTCTTCCTTGGTACTTAATTTGATTTGATATCACGTATTTCATCCTTAAGTAGGTCTCCAATGTAGATATATTCCTCTTAAACATGTTCACACACATCATGTTAGTTCCCACTCTTCATTTCATAGTCAACTCATATCCCCTTAGTAGGCATGTCTCCGAGAGGATTGATTTCTTGTTCCATAGAAGATTGAGGCCAACAAGAGTTTGTTCCATCCTTTAAGAGATGGTATGTTTATCCTAAATAATTTATAAGATGATATCCCATATTGATGACTTCAAACATGTCATCATCAAATGCATATTCTCCTTGAAAGGATATATTTTAAAGAATGATTTTCCTTTTCATACTTACTTGTGTACCAATGTTGCCTTTTCCATCTTTGACCAACTCATAGCCTCATTAAATAAGAGTATAATCTACCCTAATGACTTCAAACAAGTCATATAAATATTGATTAATAACTTGTCCATGTTCATTCATGGTGTTTTTCAAAGTGATGAAAGAGTTTATGATCATTTCTTCCTCTTTGGAAAAATAAAGACATCCTTCCTCATCAACCCAATCTAAAATCTCCACAAAATAAATCACATCTTCCTTATATTTTATCAGGTCATATTAAAGGGATATTTCCTCTATCTTGGTCTCATGAGACTCTCCTAAGGTTACCACTTCTTGAGGTATGGCTTGAAAGTGTTCTCCCTAATTGATAACACATTTTACTTCAGATATGGAAGCAAAAACTTGTGACTTGTCTTTTTGTTCACCAAGGGGAGTCCCTATGGTGATATCCTCCTCATAATTACATTCTACTTTAGATATGGACTGTTTCAAATGTATATTTTCTAGCTCAATTTTCCTCTCAAGATTTACCTCAAACACAATATTTCTTCTTTTAAATCTCTCCTCCAACTGATTTGGAAAAGGAAAAATTTGATGGGCTTGATTTGGCTCATGAGTAGGGGTCATGTATGGCTGGTATGAAACTTGGGAAAATGGTTAGGAAGGCTGATAGGTATGGTGAGGTTTCATTTTATGAACTTCTAGCCTATCCTCTAAGGAAGAGACTAAACCCCTCAAATCAAGCATCTTTCTTATGATCCTTTATCAATCAGCTCTCTCAATAGGTACCCATTATATTTTGACCAAATATAATGCATCTCTTACCTATTAAATGACATTATTAGGAACTTCTATACCACATCCTATTTATGTGTCAAGATCTAACATGTATCTCTCATAGCCCAAAAGTTCTAACTTGAAGGTGGAAATGGGCTGATTAGAGAAAGGACTAGGTTGACTAGGAAGGGTAAAACATTGAGAAGGCTGGTTATAATACTGATACAATTCATGACAGGGATAAATATGGTCATATTGTGGTTGATAATGATCATAACAAGATTGACCAAGAACTTGTTCATATTGATAGGGAATAGGATAAGATGGATATGTTTCACCAACTTGTAGAGAACAAAACTCAAATCCAAGGTCATCCATGAAACTTCATTAGGAAGTAGGAACACAAGAAAAGGTTATCAAAAATCTTCAAATGCAATACCTAGGGTGATTTCCTAAGTGATGTATCTTTGGAGTCAATATTTATGCTTGAAAGGATGCCTCTAAAGACTAATGTGTTGAAGGAAAAAACCAAAAATCCTCTAACTCTTGGAAAAAGAGTCCCACCAAGCATGCCAAAAACATTTTTCACTTGGATTTGTACCCTTTGAGGAGATGCAAATATCTCCTCATCCAAGTGGCACAATGGAATCACCTCTAGGCTTGTGGGTAGCCTAAAGAATGAGGTGAGTCTTTAGATAGGTTTCACTTAATTAATGTACCACTTAGGGTTGAACATATAACTAAATTTTGTGAGAGAGATAAATAAAAGAAAATATAAACTAAGGAGGTGATACACAAAATCAATTTGATGACTTTCAATGAATTACATTCTACATTTGAGACCAAGAAACTAACCAAAACATACACATTTCCAATCCAAGTCTTCTTACATTAATATTACATTATGAGGTTATGGAAGAATGTATTATTCTAAGAGTACTAGATAAGAGTCCTTGAATGGCACTGATGAAAATATAAACTCACTTAAACATGTACATCTCTTGGAACACTTCACATGCCCTATATGAAGAGGCTACAAATAGGTGAAAGAATGTGATAAATTGATACGGAATCTATAGACATCACTAATAAAAACCAAAACTCAAGTAAAATTCACTAAGTATAGTCATGGAAGAGGTAAAATTTAGTCATTTTATTGATCAAAAGGTATACAAATGAGCAGGGCTTTGCCATACTTAGGTGGAACATCTAATACAATGCCAAAATGACCAACTCTTATGGAGTTTGATAAAGAGAGAGAAGAAGAGAAGTCTAAGGGTCACAAAGAAAATTTTAAAGATGATAATATAAGTTATAAATGTGTTATAATAAGGTATGGGGTGATCCATGCAAGATTAGGAGCTACAAGTGTCATATTAAAATCATCAAACTCTTACAAAGTGGCCTAAAACTCCTTTTCTTACACAAAAAATTACCCTCATGATTAGGCCTATTTGAGTGACTTGTAACTGATCAAGGGTAGGTAAAATTATTTGAATGGAAGGGAAGGATCCCATAAATTCTTGTATATACATTAGTTATATATTTGGTCTTTTGGAATCACTTGAAAGAGAGCCATCATCACCTGCACTCTAAGAAACCTTCTTCTCATGTAGCTTGCACACTTATCTTAAAATTTTACTTTATTTGTTCATTAAAGTCCATAAAATGAAGTTTTTAACATTTTTAAAGACACTATATGGCTTTGGAAGCATCAGGGTCACCTAAAAATTACTTTACTTGAAGATTTCCTCCCTTTTTCTCTAGCTTGCCCAATATGCCAGATTTAACTAACTGAGTTGGAGGACTTATTTGAGACAATTAGGAAAATTTTAAAGGAATTTAAATTAAAATGGGGTTTATATTAAGTCTCAATATTTACATACATGTTATTTTCATCTCTTAAAACTTCTTACAACCTAAGAAACACACAAAATAGTGAGAAAAAGCCTATTTCTACCTCTATCCATATAATTTTATATAAATAGATAGCATGTGAGGGATATTGAGGGAGTCATATCCAATATACAATAGATAATATAGTCAAAATATGTTTTTAAACTATCCTTACAAGCTCATTTTCTCCATTAGGTCTTGGCTAAGGGTTTAGGAGGGTTTAGCTTGTTTTGACCCTTAAGCTTGTTTCATAAAAAATTGACATCCAACCTACCAAAAAGTTTCACTAATTTTGCCATCAAGACCTTATTATAACATTCCCTAACTTATCTATCTCCCATTCAGATCCTCATGGAAGATATAAGCTTAAAAAAATGGCCTTTTATTGTCTTTTAAGGCACATTTGAGGCCTTTGTCAACATACTGTCTCTCACTGTCTACCCCTAATACTTGGCATGGACCTAGTATATGCTAGGGGATATAAATAAAAATAATTAAGATACATAAAATGTATTTTAAACTATATTAGATGATATCTTTAAAACCTACAGGACCTCTATTTTGTCATTTTAGGGATTAGAGCCCTAAAAATTAGTCTTTACCTTTGAAGGGTGTTTCTAAACTTTCCAACGATTCAAAAGCTCAAGTTTTCATTTTAATATCCCTTTTTACTATTATTTATTTAAGGTGAGTCTAAATAATTTTCAAAAATCTCAAAAACCTTCTTTAACTCCTTGTTATACTTCTTGTAGGTGGACTTTTTGGTGCATAAATAGTGAAAAAGTTGTGATCAAGATCAAACCTTATATGAAAGTGATATTTAAATGTTAAATAAAGAATTTAATTGAAAATTTATCCATATAAATATGTTTTAACACATTAAAACCCTCTCACACCTCATCATGATGTTAGCAATGTTTGTTGTAGGTGCATATGGATTGTTATATAGGTAGGGGCATGAGGTTAGAGCAAAACCTGTTTGTGGAAAACCCAAAAAACAACTAAAATTAACTTAGAAACATCCATATTAATGATATTCATCAAGACACACTTGAAAATAGGTACAATGCATCCCCTTCAAACATGAAAAACACTTCCAGGCATATGGAGCAGAGTTGGCAAGGCATCTAATATGACTATTTGATATGATCAAGACATGTGTGTTTGATCAAAGCATGAATATATGAGACTAAAAAATGGAATGAGGTGTCCTATATTATATTAAAATGTGACAAACATCATTTCTCATTCATATGAAGCATCTGTATGCAATTAAAGCTCATGGAAGTGGAAAATTGATTGAAAATGCTCATGGTGGTTTCCTCTTGAAAAGTGAGATGATAATCACACAAAAGTCTCATGAAACATGAAAACAAGTGTTTTTATCATTTTAAAATGAAGTAAACATTCTTTTAAATCAATATTATTAGCTATACTATATGAACTTTCCCAAACAAGAGCAAAACCTAAAGGGGCATAGATGAGCAGGCAGTTTTAAATATTCAACTTCAAATGAATGATTCATAAAGTAAAATTGATAATTTATCAAAATTATTATATATATTTTAAGATATATAAGTTTATAATATTCCCTTAGGATCATTTTTCCTGAAACCCCTTGTGTTGATTTTACCAAGAAAAAACTTGCAAGTCACTTCAGTCTGCTAAGAAGAACAAGAAGGGAGTTGAATGGTTTTGGCTTAAAAATGGAAATTTCAGCTCAAAAAAAGAGTATATATTAGTTTTAGGAAGATGGAGAGGCATTATATAACCTTCCCCTATGTGGCACATTTCCCAAAAATCCATACACATGTCATTTTATTTCTTTTCTTTAGGAAAATTGACTTTTTTTTATGAACATACAAATTTCAGTTTTGTCTATTACTTAAGACCTTTTTCAACTCATTAGGATGAAATCACCCATTGACACTTGATTTTTTTTGAAAAAACCTATACAAAACATTAAATGCACTATTTTTTACCCTTAAAATGACCCAAAATGATAAATGGACCTAGAAATTAATTGACTAAAGCTAGTACAACATTAATTGACATAAAATGACCTATAAAACACCTCATGACAATAAATTATACACATTTATAGGCCTAAAAATCAATTTTTTACTAGGAGTGCCTGAATTTGACCTAAAAGTCAAATTTGATCAATAGGTACACCATAGGGTAAAAGGTTTATGTCAACCTTTTCATTTTTTTGAACATGTACACATGAATGATATTGAATTCATCACAAATCCTATTATATATGTATTTTTTGGATGGTTTCTAGGGTTATTTATAAGTTGAGTGCATAATTGTAGTCATAACATCTACCACATAGGACATTGTATAGAAGTTACCGTTTGGTAAACTTCCTAGATTTATGATTCGTATAATCAAATTGGAGCTAATAGTCTTTTCTAAAGCTATGATTTTTTTGGATGTTAAGATTATATCTTTAAATGGGACCCATTTCCCATTGACATAATAAATAGTTAAAAAACCATATATTATGTTTAGTAGGTCCATGGAAATTATTACCCCTACTCTAAAGATAGCAATTGGGATAAAAAAAGTAGGTCCCTAAATTGCAAAGTTACTTGGGTTTCCATCCCATGATTTCAACTTTTTATGGATCTTGTTGTAAAGGAGACATGAATCGACCATGTCCCACATATAGATCATTTTTATAAGAGATATTATTTAGTAGCTATTGAAAGAATTTGCACTTATGTATGTTATTGTATTTTTTATAAGTTTGAAATGTAATATTTTCCTAGAGATTTTCCCATTTATAAATAAATCAATTAACATGTCAAAGTTGGGCATTACCTCTAGGTTGGCTATTGTGTTACGTATACTAATGGATTTTATTTTTAATAAGTCTCCTTAAACCTCTGTGTGAAAATTGAAAATTGGTACTCAACCTTGTATGGCTCAACTTCATAGACCTCATCCTAAATAATAGAGTAATGTTTGAAATCATGGTTAAGATCTATTAGATCAAAAGTTGTGTCAGTGTACTCATTCAATCCTATAATTAAGTATGCACAATGAGTTGGGATGTGAGATAAGAAGGCCATTGAAAATCTACATGGAAAATGTCTATTATATGGAGAGAGTCTATAAATTTTTGGTCATAATAGAGTTTTGAATTCACAATGTGCCCTTGATAGTGAGAAGGAATGATTAGATTGGAATTGAAAACTCAAATTATATTTATTTGGATGTGTTGGACTAGAAATTTGGATGTATTAATTCACCAATTAATGTGAATTAATGGAAACAATGGCTTTCATTCCATTCCATATCTATTTTTTACATTTTAATTTCATGAAGATTATTTCTACAAATTTTATTACCATGTCACTTCTTTTACCTATTCCTAGATGCTAAGTCAACTTAATGTGACATATCTCTTTTCTAAGCTTTCAGGTCTATAATTCATGTCTTGTTATTTGTTTATGTGGCTGAAGGACACATGTATTTATATCACTACTCCACTCATAATTGAGATATGGTCTAATGTAATTTGTTCTTTCATCTATGGGTTAGTGGGTTAATGACATGTGAATGAATCTTGTTGTTCCACTTACCTAAGATATTTGTATTGGGAACTATGTTGATGTCACCTTTAGGTTAGTGGGATGATGACATGTGGATGACTCTTGTATTTTAATTTTTTGGGATATTTTTATGAGGAAATATATTAATATCACCTCTAGGTGAGTGAGATGATGACAAGTGGATAACTCTCACTGATATATTTGATTGGGATATACATAGATAGAAATATATTGACATCACCTTTGGGTTATTATGATGATGACACATGGATGTATATTAGTGATCTACCTCCTTAGGATATATGTACTAATAACTCTACTGAAGTCACCTCTAGGTGAGTGGGATGATGACATGTGGATGGTTCTCAGCGATCCACCTACCTAGGATATTACATACAAATAACTCTAATGAAATCACTTCCATCTTAGTGAGATGATGACATGTGGATGGATCTTGGCAATAAAATTTATTGGGTAACTTATGTTCTTTAATTGGGCTCTAGGTTATCAGAATAATGTTCCATATAAAAATTAGATAATCCCAGACGTGTTATGGGGAAATAATTAAGCACAAACTAACATGTTTAAAACACAACATAAGAAAATAACCAACTAAAATAAAACATGTCTACCTAGTTAACCTTTAAATCAAAAATTTTAAAAGTACATAGAAGCCTTAAATTGAGTGAGAATCAAAAGAAAAATATAAATCATGCATATAGCTTATTCACAAATTTTATTCCTCTTTTCATAACTTTGAAACACACTGCAAACTTTGAAATGATCTCTAATTTATAATTTTCAAATTCCACATCAAGGATTTATGGAATAATAGACATTGAATTATGATGTTCAAATAATATTAGGTCCTCATTTGTATGTTTAAATGAGGTGTGTGTGTTAGGACATTATAAATGGAAACTTAGATGGGAAAATACTTAGGGTATTTGAGAACCTAGAATCTCAATAATGCATCATAACTAAACTTTATCTCTACTAATAATATAATAAACAAACTAGACTCTCAAAAAGACTCTTAATTCCTCATACAAGATACTAACCCTTTCCACTCCTTAGATTTGAGTGTGTGATTTTTTTGAAATTAATTTCCCTTAATTATGAGTGTTTTAAAAAAGACCTGAATAAACATTATAGGTTTTTTTAACCTCAATTTTTTAATGAAATAGTAAGGAAGGATTGGGCATAACTCTAATGACATCTATGCATCAGTATCCCTAATAAAAATGTCTCTCATTCCACTATAATCATTATTGTACTACTATTCGGGCATCCATATCCCTGTTAGAAATTACATGAATCAACCAACTTTTATCAATTTATATGATGATTTTTTTAGAAACATAGATAAATGAAATGTGCGTAATCACCATTGATTGGTTATATGTGTAATTAAACTTATTTTAATCAACATTTCCCTATCAATTTGCATCCATTTTTATGTTTATTATCACCATAAAAGTTTTAGCATGTAATAGTGCAGTTAATTATTGTAAATGGAAAGTCTTTCTAAAATTTACATGACTATATCATAGAAAATCTAAGAGTTCTAGTAAAATCATTCAGTCCAAGTAGAACCTAATTCAGTCATAACACACACTTCGATCTCAAGATCTCAAGTATTATCAAAATAAATCCTTGTGAAAACCAATTTTTCATCCTTGTAAATCATGCCCTTATTTTTGGTAAGTATTTTGTAACTTTGGTATAAGAAATAAGCTGGTCAACTTTGAAATTTTAGAAACCTAGTATAGAAATCATTAAAACTAATCTATTGAAATAAAATGTAGAAATAAAGAAACATTTAATCTAATAAAATAGAAAATATAATCTATAAATCCATAAATCTAATCTAGAAAATAGGAAATTGAATCTATAAAATAGGAAATTGAATCTAGAAAGTAGAAAATCTAATCTCTTCCTATACCTACATCTCCACTTATAGTAATTCAAAAGCATCTCTAGTTGGAACATCCATGAAATAATGTTTCAAAAATTATATATTGAGTTGAAAAGTGAGGTCATTACCTTGGAGGTCCTTAAAGTGGAAGGCATAATTGCCTAGGATTTTTGATTGATATGGCCCAATCCACAAAGGAGTGAACTTATTATGTTGTCCTTTCTTCTCATGTGATTTATCCCATAGAATGACTGGGTCTAAAACCATAAAGACCTTGATATTATATATTTTTTCAAACCATATTTTTTCAATGTCTTGATGTTTTCATAAGTTGTGCAATGATTTGGTTCTTGCATCTTCCATCTAGACTTTGTCAAGTAGTCTAGATTGTATTTTCTCATCTTCTCCCATGTACTCTTACATAAACTGGTGTATTGGTATTTTAAGAGTAATGAGGAAGACTGGTTGTTTCCCATACACTAACAAAAAAGGTGAAGCCTTGAGAACTTGATTGTATCTAGTTCATTTTGCCTATAGTACTACTTTAATAAGGGTAAGTGCATAAAGTTGAGGGATAAAAAGTGGCCTACCCATGGACATGATTTTCTTGAAATTTCAAAAATCTAAACTTCTATAGATAATTTGAGATATCTACACTATAAATTTGAAGATGGTGTAAGAACATGAAATGTAGAATTTTGAGTCTAGCTTCTAAAACACTAATTTTTTTTTTTAAATATTTAAGTATAACTCAGCTAAACATATAAAATTCTAAGAGTATCTCCTATTTTTTCTAGAAAACATAATAGATAGACAGTCGTGTAGTGCACCATTTTTTGAGAAATGTTTAATATTATTTAAAACCTTTTGGGTAAAATTTAGATAAGATATTCTAGTTTGTGACCTATATTTTTTTATATTTTTTAATGAATACTATTTTTATGAAATTTTAAAGTAAATAGATATTTAAAATTGATTAAAAAAATGGATAGTAATCCATGCGGTGTGCCTAATTGCCTCAGGTAAATGAAAATAATTTTTTTTTTTAATGTGTAGAATTAGGCCTAGTTTGTGACAATATAATTTTTTTTTCACTTGGTTCAACTAAATAAAAATTACATGAACATGTATAGGCATGTATGTTTGTGGTATGTAGTAGACTAAAAAAGGTATAGTTAGAAATCAACATATTTCAAAAGCATAAATTAGTCCAAAAATTATAAAAATCATAGTTTTAGAAAGAGGAGAGTGTGATATTTATGATGGTGTTAAGTTTTTGAATTTTCATGTTGAAATTATTAGTGTATTTGGCAATCAAAGTTGAAATTTTGTTATTTTTTATCATAACTCTCAAAACTCAACTGTAAATTAATAGTCTAAGCCTTTATATAGGGAATCCAATCCATTCCCAAGCTAGAAGGCATGGGAATTGAATTAAAATTAAAATGTATTGATCACACTATTAACATAATCACATTATTAACCATATTAGTAATGTGATCATATTACTTAATAACATGATCATGTTAATAATGTGATTTTATTATTTAATAATACAATCACATTAATAATGTTATCATGTTAATTAATAATGTGATTAAATTATTAACGTAATTTTATTATTATCTCATTATATATTCTTAAAACCCTAAAACCCAAATTTGTGTTTTCACCTACTAAACTATATATTAGGCCTAGTAGTCTTAAGATCAAAGTTTGGTTGATTAAGATTATTATTTGGGACCAATGTTCTTGTCAAGATTTGATAGCATTAAATGATAATTGGAGATGTGTTAAACTATAAATCAATTTATTTCTCATTTGACATGATTCTAATCTTCATTAAAATGCTAACAGTTCTAGTTCATCCTAAATAAGGTCAAGAAGTCAAAAGTTGGTTTTTCGTGATCCACTAATCCAAATCAATCATAATTTGGTATATTTGATTTATATTTCATTTTTTACATGATCAAATAAATTATATTTTCCAAAAATCAATCAGAGTATGAGGATCCTATAGCTAAGTATTATCAAACCTTAAGTATTAGGTTCAAAATAGAGTTCAGTGATATTATAAATGTCTAAGGATTAGTTATTTGAAATTTTTTATTTGAAAAGGAATTTATAGTATTAAAAATATTCTAATGGTGTTTTGTAACAACAAAAAATAAATCAAGGGTCATTGTATTTTGTGTCAAGAGTGTATACAGTCCTAAAAGAGGTTGAATTTGGTTGAACAGGATTGTGTTAGTTTTTGTGGATAATTAGTGATATTTGGTACTTGTAAAAAACTTTTATAAACTTTGTAGTATTTTTTGAGTCTCTGATAATATTTTTTGAGTCAGTAAGTGAATTTATATAAGGGTATATTCTCAATGCATATATCAATGCATTAGTACCCTATTTTGCATATAAGAAGTTATCTTTTGTCAAGTTTAGAGATGTCATAAAAATATATGCCACCAAAATACATGCCTTAAAATATAATTTATTTTATTATGGGATGTCATAAAATGCATCTTTTAAACCCATGTTCAAAACTTAGTCTTTGGAGTACTAATCTAGCTATGCATTTGAAGTAAATTAGGGTTATTTCAAGACCCTTCAACCTAATTACATGACTATAAAATGTGATTTGGGGGTTGATCAAATCCAATTTCATTAGTTATAATAAATTAAAGAAATATAATTTATTTATATGCAATATCTACATGTATGGAATGTGGTTTTGAGCTCAATAAACTTAAATTCATCATCTAATGAATGTAAATGTCGATTATTTTAATTGTGGAGGTAATTAGGGTCAAGAAGAGCCATGTGAATGTATTTTAAATTATATATTAAATGTGATTTGGAGTAAAATTAACCCTAATTTTATGTCATATATAATTAACTAAAGATTTTATTCATTTAATCCAGGAGGCATTTGAACCCCTTAAAGAGAAAGATATGATTTGGGGCAAAATTAAAAGTTTGATTCTATCATGAATTAATCTAATTAGTCAAATTGTGTAATTAAGGGCATAATTTGGGAAAAATTGATCCCTTAAACCAAATTTATGGCTCAATCAATTGTATAATTCATGTGTGTAACATGTATGGCTTAACTGACTCTACTTTTATAATAAATACAAACATGTTTAGGTAATTATCACAAACATGTGAATAATTTGCTCACATTTTCTTTAATTACCTTAGTGATTAGACCCTATATTTGATATATTAAACTCTATACCCTATACTATTTAAATTAAACCCTAAACCCTATACCATTTACCTTAAACCTTAAGCCATAACCCCTAAACCCCAAACCCTTTAAATTATAGACCTTAAATTAATAAATTTATCCCCAATTAACATCCTTTATATATAGTAATAATTAGGTTCATAAGGATAAACTTGGTCAAAATTACATCACACATTACCACAATTGACTTTATAGGCTCAATTTGTGCAAATGTGGGGGATAATTGATCCTAAATTCACATTCTTTACTCATAAATTTAGTTTTAAGGAACTCAAATTTACCCCAATCACAATCATAATTGTACCTTATATACCTTAAAACCTATACCCTAATCCCTAATCCCTAAACTCTAAACCACAAATATAAACTCTTTAAACCTTGAAACAATCATTTTAGCCCAAATTAACATCATTTAGACTAAGAATTAAGTTCATAGGGCTTATTTTGGCCTAAATCACATGACTGATTACCTCATTTGACTAATTCACTCAATCTACATGATGACATATATGGTATAATTCCAACCCAAAAACACATTCTATAGTCTCAAATGGGTCAAACTAATTCAAATTATCCTCAATTATCTTTTTTATTGATCTTATGTACCCTAAATTATATATACATTAAAACCTAAACCATAAAACATAAAAACTATACCCTAAATTGTTAACCATAAACTTTCCCTATTTACAAATTGATTTAGTCCTAATTAACATCCTTTGTAGTAAGAATTAGGTTTGAACATGGCATATAGTGATTAGACATTATATACAGGTCCTTAAACCTAAACCCTGTGCCTTAAACCCTAATCCATAAAACATAAATTTTAATCCTTATGTCATAATTCCCACTACATGCCATAAATATACATGCCTTATGATATAACTAATTTTATCACAAGATGTCATAAAATGCACTTTTTAAACCTATGGTCAAAACATAACCTTTGGAGTACCAATCTAGTTATGCATCTAAAGTAAATTGGGGCTATTTTGAGCCTCTTCAACCTAATTAACCAAAGAGGAGTATAGTTAATTATTTTAATCAAGGAGGCATTTGAGGCCAATTTTAACCCCTTCAAGAACAAGATATTATTTGGGGCAAAATCAAAAGATCGATTCTATCATGAATTGATCTAATTAGTCAATTTGTGTAATTGCAGGCATGATTTGGGAAAAATTAAGCCCCTAAACCAAATTTATGTCTCAATTTATTTTATAACATGTATGAAACATGTGCATGGCATAACTGACCCTAATTTTATCAAAAATGCAAACATGAAGATAACTATCATAAGTAAGTGAACAAGTAGCTCAAATGTTCTTCAATTACCTTAGTGATTAGACCCTATATCTGATATATTAAACCTTAAACCCTATACCATTTAAATTTAACCCTAAACCCTATACCATTTACATTAAACCCTAATTGTAATCCCTAAACCCTAAACCCTTCAAATTATAGACCTTCAACCAATAAATTTAATCACAATTAACATCCTTTATATATAGTAATAATGAGGTTCATATGGATGAACTTGGTCAAAATTTCATCACTCATTAAACCATAATTGACTTAATTGGCTTAATATGTGATGATGTAGGGGATAATTGATCTCAAAATCACATTCTTTAATCATAGATATAGGTTCAAAGAGCTCAAATTTTCCCTATTTCCCTTCATGATTGTACCTTATATACACTAAGCCCTAATCCATAAAGTTCATAATCTCTAAACTCTAAATCATAAATATAAACTCTTTAAACCTTCAACCAATCATTTTAGCCCAAATTAACATCATTTAGACTAAGAATATAGTTCATAGGGCTCATTTTGGCCTAAATCACATGATTGATTACCACATTTGACTAATTCACTCAATCTACATGATAACATCTAGGGTATAATGACAACCCAAAAACACATTCTATAGTCACAAATGGGTCTAATTGATTCAAAATGTCCTTAATTATCTTTACAATTGACACAATGTACCTTAAACCATATATACATTAAAACCTAGAACCTAAACCATAAAACCTAAACACTATACCCTAAATAATAAACCATTAAATTTCCTTATTTAATAGTTGATTTAGTCCCAATTAATAGCCTTTTTAGTAATAATTAAGTTCACATGGCATAGAGTGATTAGACATTATATATAGGTCCTTAAACCTAAACCCTATGCCCTAATCTCTAATACCTATAACATAAATTGTAATACTTATACCCTAATTCCCATTACATGCTGCAAACAAACATGCCATGTGATACAATTGATTTTATCATGAGATGTCATAAAATGCATTTTTAAGCCTATGGCCAAAGCATAGCCTTTGGAGTACCAATCTATCTATGTATCTGAAGTAAATTTGGGATATTTCAATCCCTTTCTTCCTAATTTCATGACTAAAAAATATGACTTGTGGCTTTATCAACTCTAATTTTCTTAAATTTCCATCATGATTATACTTAAATACCCTAAAACCTATACCCCAATCCCTAATACTTAAAGTTACTAATCCATAAAATCTAAACCATAAATATAAACTATTTAAATCCTAAGCCTAATCATTTTAGCCCAAATTAACATCATTTAGACTAAAAATTATCTTTGTTATTGACCTTGTGTACCTAAACCTAAACTCTAAACATTATAACCTAAATTCTAAAGCAAAAAATTTCCCTATTTACCAATCTATTTAGTCCCAATTAACATCCTTTATAGTAAAAATTAGGTTCACACATGGAATAGAGTGATTAGGCCTTATATACACCCTTAAACCTAAACCCTACATGCTCTAATCCCTAATCCCTAAAATAGAAATTGTAATCCCTAATCCTTAAACCCTATGTACTAATGACTTAATCCCTTATCTATATTAGGTATAACATGGACACATTATTTAATAATGTGATCATGTTATTTTTAATATGTATAACACTCATTTCTCAATTCCATTGATAACCCCAAATGAGTATTGAGAATAAGACAATTTCATTATTACATAATGTGATCATGTTATTGTTAGTATACACTTCTCAATATGTTAGATAAAGTATAACCTTATACAATAAATAACATGATCATGTTATGTAATAACATGATCACATTATATAATGTGATCATGTTATATAGCATGACCATGTTATGGTTATTATAGAATAATCTCACTTGTAAACATCTATTTTTAACCCAAATAAATAATTCTATCCCCATAACCATTCTCTTTGTACTTATATAGGACCTATGGTACCTATGTACTTGACCCCACCTTTAAAAAGTTTCCAATTGTCCTTGATGGCTAATGGATCATGTTTGAAGAAGAGGAAGATGTTGAAGAACAAAATTCTAGAGGAATTAGAATATTTGAGAGAGAAACACAAGATACAAATGCAAAAACTTCATGGTAGACAAGGTACAAACCCTAATCCTAATGAACCAAATACCATAGATAACCAATTGAACAATAATGATGAAATTGACCATAATAAATTGAATAATGATGAAATTGACCATAATGCAATGAATAATAATGAAATTTAAAATAATGAATTATGTAGTGTTGTAAGTTTACATTCAAATTTCCAAGTTTTTTATTTTGTTGTTGATGATGAGTCTATATGTATGATGCTTCACCCTCCATTAATGAATAAAATTTGATGCAAACATATAATTATGAAATTAACCATCATTAAAATTTCATGGAAACATATAATGAATAAATAAATAATGAATAAAATGTCATACCACCTTTAAACAATGAAATTAATAATGATTTTGAAACACTCTCTCAACAAATTCCACCATTATTGACACTCTAATAATTGTGCATATAAAATACAAGTACTTAATTTAAGTTGATGAAAATATTTTATAACCAGTGCATAAAAAAAATTATGATCACCATTCAATAAGACTGGCTCAACAAATTTGGGATAATTTCATTCATAATTTAGATTATGATAGTTAAAGATGTTAATTATTTAGATTATGATGTTTTTACATATTTATTTTACTTTTCATATTGACAAAATTATTTAGGAGTGTGGTATTGAATTTCCAGCAAAATCATGCAGGGAATTTATTCCAACTATCTTTTGCAAAAGATTGGATTGACAATTATTTTACAATAGATCATGTTTAAATAGAAATTATAGAATTTGTGGTGGATTTCCAAAATTATAAAAATGTATCCATAAGGATATTAAAATTACAATAGGATGATAATTAGTTGGTTTAAACAAATATAAATTAGTGACTTATCATGTAAAATATGACAAAGAATCTAAAAGCTGTGAGCTTGTTACAAAAAAGATACCTATTTTCAAAATTTTGGTCAAATTTAGGGAGAATATTATTTATGATTATTGTGGTATCATAAATTTTTACCCTTTTAGAGTGTTATTTAGGCTCTCTCCAATTGAGCTACACTATGGGAACAACCCCAGGCTATAGGTCACCTATGGTGGAGTTGATCCTATGGAGAAGGTTAACTTCCTCTTGATGGATCACCTATACTAATGTTTGCACTGAGAAAAGGGTTAGAAGTGGTGAAAGAGCTCATAATAAAGTTAAATAGTTGATGCACCAAATTTAAATGAGAACTCACATAATCATGAAGTAAACATTGAGGAAGTATAAGATAGTGCTGGCTCACATAATCTCACAAAACTTAGCTAGTTTCATAGACTAGGTTTAGGAAGTAATAAATGAAAATAAAGAGGATTTATAAGACTCACTAAGAGATTACATCAAATAGTATAAATAACACTAATATATACCTGAAACTAACTTGAAGACACCTATAAATTAAAAATAAATAAGGACAATTGGCTTGGAGTATTCTCCTTCACAATGCCATCACGAACAAGCTTTGCTAGACACAAGTTAGAGGGGAGAGATAGGTACATAAAGTATTTATCACTTCAATAGGTCTTTCATACAAATTTTTATAGGGTCTATCCTTATCAAATGAGAGTCTCTACTCTTTCATAATTTAGAGTGAGAATTTCTTATAAAAAAAGAGAGAACTTTTTAAATGGGAAAGAAAAAGAGATATAAGAGAAAGGGGAGAGAGGGGGAGCATGCCATCCAAGATAATAAAATTATTTAAACTCACTTGGATGGGGTCCCAAACACTTTTGATTTATTAGTATTAATTCTTCCTCCCAACTAGCTATTTATTAGCTCCAAATAACATCAAGCCCCTTACTAGCTTTAAAAGACATTCTAGAAGACAAGAACTTTTTGGAGGTGTTGAGCCATGATTTATGTTTATGAATAAAACACTTTAAAGGCTCTATAAAAGACTTGAATTCTCCATGTGTACTTCTCCAATCCCCAAAAATTCTTCTTGAACTTCTATGCCACTTCTCACTTATCTTTAATGTAAGGATAAATTCCTCATACCTTGGATCTAAATAGAGCCATGCTATGTCTGCTTTGAGTGAATATAGGTACCTATTTGTTGAAAATATGACCATTTCAATAGATAAGACACTCATTTATAATAAAATATCTTCCCCTACTACAAAATCTGATAATAAGTCTATATTATAGATTGGAAATTAATCCAATTTATTGGTTTTCATATAGTTATCCTATCAATGAAGAGCCTATAGATCACATATCTTCTTTCTTAATCTCTAATAGATCTGAATAGACCTATTCTACCTCTAAACCTTAAGGAAGCCAAGAAATCATTATATGCATAGATATTATTTAAATATCAATGATCATAGTAAAAAAAATACTACAACCCCAAAAAATGGGCTTGATAGATTCTAAATGTTTGAACTAGAGGTTGAGACTAATCTTTAATGGTGATAGAACTTCAACATTGATAACCCTGACTGCATGACTGTGTCTACTTATGAAATTCAATTGAGCTTTAATGGTGACATATATCTTTGAATCGTTTAATTTTTTTTTGACCTAAATCAAATTTGACCTCTATTTGAATTCATTTAGCTTTCAACTTTTAATATTGACTATCAATCAGCTTGCTTATGCACTATTGGATGTACTTTCTCATCTTACATGCACACCATTGATATTTATATATATGAATGAACATGATCCATAGATATTATACCATTTTAACATGATTAAGACACTTTTCACATACACATTTTCTTTGATATTCATTAACCTTTTGACCCATCACTCTCATTTATATCTGCTTTGTATGATGGATCATGCACCATCGATTTGCTTGGACCTAATAGTTTTGTTAATCATCACACACTATTAGATATTTGTTTAAGTACCTAAGAAATTTACACTTATCTACTTCATGTTTATTCTAACCTTTTTAATTGATTCTCACTATTGATATTGGGTACATGATTAAATACACTCCATTAGATCTTTGGGATACTCACCTACTCATCATTGATCTTCATGGTATGATTAAACACTGACAGTTGATCTTGGAATATTTGAATTCAAATGGATATTTTAAAAGGCCCAAATTTTACATCTACATGCATGTATTAATTATCAAGGATTTTTAAATCCCAACAATTTATTGTTATATCTTTAACTTGACAGCCCCAAGCATATTTCAGTCTGCTTATTCAACTTTGAGGACTTAGATCCTAAGATAGATAGCTCATCAAGATATGAAATTTATAGAGAATGTTTAAGGAATGAAATACATCATGTCCATGTGATCTTTAGCCTTGATTTATTTCCCAAGTGTGTTTATTAAATGTGAAACTAGACTAACTTGTTTATTTCTACATGGCGTGCTTATAATGATTTGGTTCTTCTAGACTTGTGGAAGAGACTATTATCTCTTTAGAATACTTCAATAATCTTGTAACAATTTTTTCATCTTGATTCATGCCCATGAATGCTTAAAAAATTATGAAAACCTATTGGTCTTTTCACTTTGCAATCCTAGATATGTTTTTAAGCTTATTTTCTAAAGATCAACAAATTGCACTTGAAGCTTGTTTAATGTGTTTCAAAATATTCATAAGTAATATATAATATTTTTACCACTCATTCCATCTATAACTCTATTCAAATCATCCATTTAGGTAGAATATTTATATGTAAGCCAAAATTGGCCAACATTTTTGATGATATCTCTTGTTAATCTTTGCCTTTTTGAAGATTAGTTACCATATTCTCACATAGGCCTTTGCCTCTTACCAACTTGGTGACTTTGATCTCCACGTCATACTTCATGACCTAAGTAATCTAGGTTTCTCTTTTCTCATTCAATTATTTATTAAGGAGGAAGTCCCTAACTCTAGGATCAGACATCATAAAATAAACCTTGTTATTGGAAAGCATTGGTTTAAAAATTTTGAGGATTCTCAAAGCTACAAGAACTTGATTTTCTATAAAAGTGTAATTCACATCATACCCCTCCATCCCTTGACTAAAAATGGAAATTGGATTCTGAATTCCTTCACCATTCTTCTACATTAGCATAGCAGATATATTCTCAACATTTGCAAAGGTGTACAATATATAATCTTTTGAGAAGTCAGGATTTATAAGTGAGGGTGCTTAGGCAATGGCCTCATTGATAACCTTATAAGTTTTTTACCTTAATTTGACCAAGAAAAAACTTGGATCTTATTCACCATGGTGGTGATGGGTTTGACCAAGTTTGAAAAAATAGGTATAAACCCCCTCACAAAGTTTATCTTCCCAAGGAAACTCTAGATTCCTTTCTTGTTCTTGGGTAAAGATAAGGCTAGGATGACACTTATTCTATTTGGGTTAATGGACAATCCTTCCTTTAAAATAATGTGACCTAAATTTTTTTATTCATGAATAATAAACACACTTTTTTTGGGATTTAAAGATATCCCATACTCTTTAAATCTTTGGAGGATCAACCTTAGATGGTCCATGTTCTCACTAGCCTTCTTGGAAAAAACTTTGATGACATCCAAGTAAACTAGTACCATTTGATTCAACAACCCTTGGAAATCCATGTCCATGGCTCTTTGGAAAGTGGCCCCAATATTTGCCAATCCAAAATGCATATTTTGGTAAGCATATATGCCTCACTTGGTGGTGAAGGAAGTCTTATATTGATCTTTTTATCTTACCAACACCTAGTTGTATCCTGAATATCCATCCAAAAAGGAGATGCATTTTAAACCAATAAGTATATAAAATAGTTACTCCATGGATGGAAAGGAGTAATGATATTTCAAATAAACCCTATTTGGATCCTTGAAATCAACATATAATCTGATTTACCCACTCTTCTTCCTGATAGGCACCAAATTGGCTACCCATGAGGAGTGTTTAATGGGAAAGATGATCTTGGATTCAATTAACTTAATCAATTCTTTCCTCATAAGCTCTTCTATTTTGGAGTTTATAGTATTTTTATTCTACCTAATAGGATTGGCATTAGCCTCTATTTATATAGTGTGTTGGGCTAGCTTATGATCAAAACCTCTCAAGTCACTATATTCCCAATCAAAAATGTTTACATATTATTTACAAAGTTCTATAAAAGCATACTTCTTAGCTTTAGTGCTTACCTTTCCAAGCTTGAAGAGCTTGTCTTTGAAGATAAGGACTCTTACATATTTCTCTTCACTTGTCAACATCATTTCCTTGTCTTTTCTCATATGATATCTTTCATGGAAAAGACCTTTAAGGGTGACAATCCCTTTAAGAATATTGTTAGATCTCAATTGAACAATTTTCTCCTCACACTAACATTGAATCTTTTCATGGTTTATGGAGGATAACTCTACTTAATACTACAATATAAATAATAAATTTTCTTGTCATTCTCAAATACCTACCAATGAGCTTCATCTAGCACTAATGGTCTTACCACTATTTTGACATGTGTCTACACCTTGGTCCTTTTTAACTCATTGGGGCTATCAAATTGAGTTCCCATAGCTTCCAACCTATCAACATGCTAATTCTTGTTTCTTGATACCACTTGGATGTTAAAATCCTCAAAATACCTAATTAGGTCCCACACTCTATGTTTAAGATTTCATCAAGGGGTTCTTGGTGATATTCTAGCCTCTAACCTAGTTTACTATAAATTCAATATCCCCATAAACTTGAAATTATTTTATTCCTCTCTTACTATCCATTGGATTCCATGGATAAGACCCTCATACTCTACTGCATTAAAATACCAACTAAATTAGAACATGTAAGAAGAGAAATTTTGTAATTTGAGGGGATATTAGCATTGCACCTACACCCACTCTATGTTTTTTCCTTGAACCATCAAAGAATAATTTATATAAGCCATTAGGATTTTATTGAGGTCTAATGACAGATGGTATGGACTGATTATCTTTATGTAAGTAGTAGACACCCATGTCCCTCTCTTCAACTCCTTCCAAGGGATTAACCAAATGATTGTCATTCCATAGTTTATCTAAGAATATGTCTGATATCTCCTCAAGGTGAGTGTTTAATTATTGATCAACCATATTTTAATCCTCATCAAGAATGGTGAAATTGAGGTTTATGTTGTCTAGCCTATAAGGCTCTATGTGGAATTGTGTGATGGTCTTAGCCTTGATTGATACTTTGGTCCCATATCTTATTATAAATGCCATGTATGACCAATCTGTTACAAGATAACCTCTAATAATATAGTGAATTACCTATATAGGAATAGGGAAAAATGAGGAGGTACATATAATATCAACACATATTGAACTATTGAGACACCTAAGATAAGCATGCAAGGTTAATTTGAGGTCTCTGTTTATGCCAAATGGCCTGGTAGAATAACCATAAAGTTGTAGAACTCCTTTATACTAAGGCTCATATTTTAGACCAAGATGATTAGATATGGACTTTATCATTACTAATGTGCTAGCCCCACTATCTACCAAGTAATTTTTCACTAAAGAGTCACTAATAATTACTAAAATGTATAAGGTAGGAGGTTTGACCACCTTACCTAGTTACCCTTCACTAGGTCCTTTAGTTGCATTGGTGAGAACCACATTTTCTTTGTTTGGTTCCTTCTTAGGAGCTTTGATTCTTGATAACCCTTCTTGGAGGATGTCTACATGACTAGGCATGGATATCATATCCCACATTGTCACACTCATATTAGGCATTGTCATTTATTCCATAATGTTGATGGGTGAACCACCAAATTTTGGTTATGCTTTGGGATCCACAACTACACCTTGAGTTCATGAGGTTTGAAGGACAAAAAAATTCCTTTAATTTTGATTCATTAGAGATATTAGAAACTTTGGAATAACATTAGGTCCATTTGGATTTGATATTAAATGAGTAATGGTAGGATGTTCCTTGACTACTTCCTAGTTGCCATCCATGTTCCTTATTTTGAACCTTGTATTTGTTGCCATTTGAATGTATGCCTAAATAGAACAAGCATAATAATTGAGTGAATAACACTCTTCTTGCTCAATTCACCATTATATCACCCAACTATCTTGGTCCTTGATTAGGGATTTTACTTTATTGAGGCTCTTCTGGTTTTGTCATCATGGGTAATTCTATGTTCTGAGCCATAATAGCTTGATTATACCCATAATTAGCAGCCTATTTCCATTGATCATTAAAATATTGGTTGAATTTAGAGTTTGGGACAATTAATTCCAAAAAAGACTAATTCTAAGGAATGGTCCCCTCAGCTTCTTGAGCAATATTGTTTTGAATAGAGACCAAAGTGTTGGATGTGCTTATAATATTAAGGTTTTAGTTATTTTGCCTAACATAGTTAGGTCGCCCTTGTCCTTGGTTTTGACCTTGGCCTTGGACTTGGAAATTTACTCTATAGGGGCATATTTTCTTGATAATCTTGCTGCTAAGGTTGATATGAGGTTTGATAAGGCCTATTTAAAGCTTGTTTCCTCTTCAATTCACTAACTCATTTCCTAAGGACTTAAGCATGCTCTTAAACTCTTAAAAGTTATTATGTTCTTGGGAATGACTATATTAACTAGGCAAAGGCTTTTATTTATTAAGTGAAGGTATAGTATCAATTGTAAGCACAAGAGGAATGAAATCAAGGGGAGGAATAGAAATAGGGGGTGGGTCTAATATTAGGGGACAAAGCCATTGGTGGTCTAGGTGTAAGCTTACCATCATGCACCAAACAATTTTTTTCTCTAATTGCCACCTCATATGTATTTATAAATGTGTTTCCTCCCATGGAATATATCATTGATGCAATGCCACTATTAAGGGCTTTCAAATAGTAAAGAAAGGAAAAGTTATGGGTAGGCCTAATAGATACTAGGATTCTATCCCAAGTCTTTTGGAACCTTGTATTGAAGTCTTGAATGACTTCATGATGGGCCCTTTTAATTTTTTTTAACTATTATGCAAGTGATAAATGGTCACTTTTATCCTCAAATATTTTAAACAATCCATCTCACAATTGATCTCATAATGTAATAGAGTTGGCAACAAGGTTTCTATACCAATATAAGGCTTTACCTTTGAAATAAATGGATAATAACCTAATTGATACATTTTCCTCATTGATATCATGAATGTTGCGTAAGTTGGCTATATCCATGAGGTGTTCAGAAGGGGTTGTAGCTTGGTCTCCATTAAAATAAGGGATACTTTTAAGATATACTACTAGAATAGGATCATATTGAGGGAGGTTTAGAGGACTTTAACCATTAAGATCCATAAAAGGAAAAGATCTAGGGGCCACCATGGAAATAAAAGGGTTTAAAAAAGATCTTCTTGTAGGGGTAGGATTTATAATTGACTTAGGAATAATTTTGCCTTTATATGGGTTTGTATTATCAAATCTTAATATATTTATTGAGTTTAAATTCAATTCAATGAATTCAAAGGGAATACCTCTAGAATCTAACCTTATAATCACCTTTGGCATGAGATGTATTCATTAATCTACTACTTTAATGTTGGATATTATTTTATAGTTACCAAATACTATTTCTTATAAGTTATAACTACTATAAATTGATCAAACTAACATAAAAATTTTACCAATCTTATTTGAACTATGAAGTCCCATTAGGCATGCCAAAAAATTTTATAGAATTAATTTGCACCCTTAGATAGGTTTCTTTAGGCTCTCTCTAATTGAGCTACACTATGGGAACAACCCCAAGATATGGGTCACCTATGGTGGGGTTAAAACTCCAAAGAAGGCTAGCTTCCTCTTAATGTATCACTTATGATAATGTTTTCACTAAGAAAAGGGTTAGAAAGGGGGAAAGGGATCCTAATAAATTTAACTAGGTGATGCACCAAATTTAAATGAGAACTCACATAAGCATGAAGTAAACATTTAGGAAGCATAAGACAATGCTCAATTAAACAATCTCACAAAACTTATCTAGATGCATAAGTGTTTCATAGACTATGTTTAGGAATAAATGTATGAAAATAAAGAGGATTTCTAAGACTCACTAAGAGCTTACATACAATGGTAGAAAAACACTAATCTAGACCTACAACTAACTTTAAGACACCTAAAAATGAACAATAAAATACAAGAATCTGCACACAATTCAGAGGGGAGAGATAGGTAAATAAAGTATTTATTACTTCAAGAGGTCTTTCCTAAAAATTTTGATAGGTTATATCCTTATAAAATGAGAATATCTGATCTTTCAATTGAGAGAGATAATTTATTTTCAAAAGTGAGAGAGCTATTTTTAAATGGGAATGAAAAAGAGAAAGGGGAGAAAGGGGAGAGAGGGGAAATGCCATCTGAGATCATTAAATGGGGTCCAATCACTTGGATGGGGTCCCAACCACTTTTTATCTATTATAATTAAATTTTTCCTCCCAAATAACCATTCATTAGCTCAAAATAACATCAATCCCCTCATTGGATTTATAAGAGATACTAGAAGACAAGAAACTATTAGAGGTGTTGAGCCATGATTTACAATTATGAAGAAAACATTTTAAAGGATTTATAAAATATTTTAATTCTCAACCTATAATTCTCTAATCCATAAAACTTATTCTTGAATTTATACACCACTTCCCACTTGTCTTTACTATAAGGATAAAGTCCTCATACCTTGAATCTAGATAGAGCCATGCCATGTCTACTTTGAGTGGCTATAGGTTCCTATTTGTCAAAATAATGACCATGTAGATAGATAAGACACTCCTTCATAATCACATATCTATCCCTACTACAAAATTTTAGCATAGGTATACATTATATATTGAAAACTAATCCATTTTTTTTTAATTTAGTTATCCTATAAATGAAAATCCTACATGTCACATAGCTTCTTTCTTGATCTCTATTAGGTCTAAATAGACCTATTATACCTTAGAACCTTAAGGAAGACAAGAAATCATTATATATATAGATATTATTTAAAGATAAATTATCATAGTCATGAAATAATATTACAACCCCAAAATATGGGCTCTATATGTTCTAAATATTTGAAACTAGAGGTTAAGACTGATCTTTAATGGGAATGGAACTTCAACATTAATAACCCTAACTGCATGAATGTGTTTTCTTTTGATATTCAACCAAGCTCTATTGGCGATATAGATCTTTAAAGCATTTAATTTTGTTCAACCTGAGTTAAATTTGACCTCTATTTGAATTATCCTAGCTTTTTACTTTTAATATTGACCATTGATCAACTTGTTTGTGTACCATTGGATTTACTTTCTCATCTTACACGTGCACCATTGATCTTTATCTATATGAATGAATGTGAGCCATAGATATTCTAATAGTTTAACATGCTTAAGATACTTGTCACCCATGCATTTATATTTGAGAGTCACTGACCTTTTGACCCATCACTCGTTATATCTATTTTGTGTGATGGATCATGCACCATTGATCTACTTGGACCTATTGGCTTTGTCAGTTGTCATGTACCATTAGATATCTATTTAGGTAGTATAGATCTTACCATTTGTCTACTTCAATCTTATTCTAACCTTTTAACTTGATGCTGATCGTTGATCTTGGGTACATGATTAAATGCACTCCATTAGATCTTTAGGACCCACTAACATTGTCCTTGCTCACTCTTAGTTGATCTTCATGATACAATTGAAAGTGGACCATTGATATTGGAATATTTTAATTAAAATGGTTATTTTATGAGGCTAAAATTTAACATATATACATATATCTTACTTATCAAGTATTTTTAAATCCCAACATTTGGTTGTTAACTTGACGTCCCCATGCATGTTTCATTCTGCTTGTTCAACTTTGAGGACTTAAATCTTGAGATATATATCTCATCAAGACATTAAATTTGTATATAATGTTCAAGGAATTAAAATAATCATGTAAATGTGACATTTAACCTTAATTGATTTCCAAAGTGTATTTATTAAATGTGAAAGTGAGCTGACATGTCTATTTCTACATGATGTGCTTATGACAGTCTGGTTCATATAGACTTGTGTAAGAAATTATTATCTCTTTATAAGGATCTAATGAACCTATAATACATTTTTCAACCTTATTAATTCCCATTAATTATTTAAACACCATCAGAACCTATTGATATTTTCATTTTACAATCCTAGACATGTTTCTAGGCCTATTTTAATATCAACAAATTGCACTTTAATCTTGTTTAAATTGTTCTAAAATATTTTCAAGTAATAGGTGATATTTGGACCAATAATTCCATCCAAAATTATATTAATCTCATCCATTTAGGTATAATATTTGTATGTAAGACACAATTGGCTAATAGGTATGCAAGACACACACATAGGGCTAGATGGTTGGATGAATATTTCAAGATAATAAAGGATGCATTCCCACTTGGTTTAATTATTTTAGTAGTTTATTTTTATAAAATTTACACATTAAAACCCCAAATATAATTTAAATATTATTATTAAAACTCATCAGAATTTTCCATATTCATGCATATAACATTCATGCATGCACTTGATAATACAAAGCAAAAATTAAAAAAAAAATTAAGGGAGTACCATTTATATATCAGTGATGATAGATCACATTATTCAGAGTATGTGAAAGGATATTTTTAGAAGTTATATGAATAGTTTATTAAGGGGAACATTAATTTCAATCAACATTACATTTGGTTAGATAATTGCACATCACAATTTAAAAATAAATGGATATTTTATTGGTTGAGAAGGATGCACATTAACACTAGTGTAGAACACCTTTGGAGTTTCACCAAGGATATCCATGGAAAAGGTGAGAGTTAAAGTGATAGAGAATGTGTAAAAATATATATTACAAGGGTGATGTTGAAATTTGAAGAGGGTGTTCATTTGACAAATGTAAAAAATGTGGTTGAATGGTGTAATGAGAACATGTGTCATGGTGCTCAACCAAATTATATTATTCATAGACATTTAAGGTTCATGGAAGAAGATAAATTGACAAAGTATGATGATTTTATGAATATAATGATTTCAAGTGACCTCCACTCATTTTGTAGCTCGAATGTAAGTTCTTGGACTATTCATACAAGACACTTGGCATGTTTGTATTCTACATGTGTGGACTTTATTTGGAATGAGTGTGAGTCACAAGAGTAGGTAGCTGATTGGAGTTATAAATCTCTAATTCCAATCAACACATATCATGTTCCAATAGCATTATAGCTTAAAATATGACATCATCAGATGAATTTGACCATGTATTTGAACTAGTGTATCTATGTAGAGTATTTTTCATTGTGTATAATTTATTCTCATTATATATCTTTATTTTATCATTAAAAATGTTTTTTGTGATACAAGGAATTTTTTAAGTTATTAAAGATGATTATAATGAAGAGGGCACTAATTAATAATTATTTTGGTGTGTAAAGAGAAATAAAAAATTGACTTCCACAGTTATATATGGAGAAAACATTAACTATCCCACTAGGTCAGTGGTAGTCACTGGAAATTAGTTTCGATGATATCCCATAAAATATTTAAATTAATGGTTGTTTGAAGAGTTTGAAATGAAAAATAATATATTAAACTATTCAAAAATTATTCTTTCAATGAATATTCAATTATAAAAATATCATGGGAGGCCATTAAATAAGAAACTATGTAATGTTCGAGAGTCAAACCATGAAGCTATTCTTGATACTATCAAGGTTAGAGTTGATCCTAGTGGTTCATTGGATTTAAATACATAGGTATGTTGAATTTTAAAATGTATATGTAATAAATTTTACCAAATGTTTTTTATTTTCTAGGTAGTACTTATAAATTTCATTTTTAATTACTTACTAACAATTTTTTTAGGTTAGTAGTGCTAGATAAGCTTCCACCTTCATGTGGTTGGCACTATCAATAAATAATTATATATTATTGAATATAAGACAATATTGGGTTAGATATGACCAAATATTAGTTTTGACATGATTTAATCTCAACAAATTACTTACAAGTTTCATTTTATGGGTGTTTGAACTTAGGATTAAAAATGCATTTTTCTTAGATTGGGAAGGGTGTTCTTAAGGCTAGAATGGGTGGTGGGTTTGTTGATTAGGGATGATCAGGGACCAAGAACCTCATCCTAGACACTATCCACACCATATAATGTGTTGTAAGTATCATTTTTTAGTCAAGAAGCATCATAACTAGAGTTATGTAACCACAACTTAAACTTTGATAACATTTGTTGTCAATGTTCCTGCACTCTAGAATGGTAGTGAAAATGCACTTATAAGTGGATTTAAACATCATGGAAGTGTGATAACATGTAATTTTATTATCTTTGCATGATCAAAGAGATATATTTTTAGGTGGTGGTCCTAGAGGTAGAAATGCCAAGTAGAGCTCAAGAAGTTGCTTGTTCACTCTAAAAAGTTATTTTTGGCCCCCTCATTGTAAATTGTCCAAAAGATTGCTCTTGAATCTTACACTTGACTTATTTAGGGTGATATTATAGGGATTAAATAGGTAGGGTAAGGATATGATGATTCATATAAATGACTTATACTTTTCATTTTATGCATGTTTGAACTTAGGCTAAAAAATTACATTTTTATTAGATTGAAAAGGGTGTTCTTGAGGCTGGAATGGGTGGTGGGTTTGTAAATAAAGCCTAATTGGAGGATAATAACCTGGTCCTAGAAATTATATAACCCCTAAAAAAAAATTTAAGTTTCATTTTTTAGTCACAAAGCATCAAAACTAGAGTTCTACAACCATAACTTAAACTTTGACAACATTTGTTGTCAGTGCTTATGCACACCAAAATGATAGTGAAAATGCACTTTTAGGTGGATTTTAACGTTTTGTAACCATGTTAACATGTAATTTTCATATTTATATGTGATTTTAGTGATATATTTTGAGGTGGAGGTTCTAGACGTAGAAATGCTAGTTGGAGCTCAAGAAGTTGTTTTAGATAAAGGTAAAAACAGGTTTTGATGGGATCCCAAAACCCAAGTACAAGGAAAGAAAGATAAAGCTTCAACTCCCACAGGTAGAACCTAAAAAATACTACAGAGAAGTAGCAAAAATAGGTTTTAAATGGACCTAAAAGCAATAGAGAGACCACTGGTCAAAACCCATATTTAACATAGATCTGGCTACACCATAGATAGAAGATTACAAAAAGAAACCAGAGAACAGGACCAGAAAACATAACCAGCAATAAGAACCAGACTATTCTTCCAGTTCCAAAATCATTTTCATAGTTTCTGTACCTTTCACAATAGTATCCTAAGTGGTAGTTGCCACCAACTTGGCTCCCTCTTGTGTAGCCTTCTTTCTTGAGCTTTGTCTCGTCCTTTTGCTAGGCCCCTCCAAAGATTTGGTCTCCTCGCTAACTCTTTTTCCAATATTGGCAGCTGCAGCACAAATGTTGGACATTACTTCCCCCATTTTCATTCTATTCTCCCTAATGAGTTCCTGAAGGTTATTCTCGTAATCTTTGAGCTTGACTGGGATATCTCTTATCTGTTTTTCCATGTTAATTTTGTTCCATGCAACTTTCTGGTTATCTTCCATAGTTTCCACTTTCCTTTTGAGATCCTTAATCTCCTTACACATCCAAGAATCAACTTGGAGAGAAGCCTCTACTTTGCAATTAACACAACTCATAGGTGTGTGCTTTCCATCATTCTACCTTTTCTCTCTCCATTCCTTAGAATTCTTATTGGGACTATTCCCACCTTCTTCAAAGTGATCCTCTCGGCCCCTTTGATACTGTTCTTTTGTTCCAATTTGAATTTCCATGTCCATTTCTTGATTGTCATCCTGAACTGTATTTTCCCTTTCGTTTCTTGAAATAGGGTCCTCAACAGGGCCATCCTGGACAATATCTTCCTCTGACACTTTCTGATTTTCCTCACTTTCTTCTTTACTATTTTCAGATTCCTCCTCTTTGCTGACTCCTTTCTCATTCTTCTCTTGACATTCTTCATCCTCTTTTGAATTTGTATTCCAGCTTTCAGTACCTTCTTCTTCCTCCAAATTTTCCTCCCTAGGTTTATCAATTCTCTCCCGCTCTGTATCTTCTTCTACATTCCAATTTTTGGCACTGGGGAACTTGATTTTGTTTTTCCCTTTTACAATTTCACTCTTTCTGCTCCCAGACTCCTTATTTTTCCCCTGGTTAGGGTTCTTAACCATAGCTTTATTCTTGCAGTAGATTTTGATTAATAGAATTAGGCCTTCATGCAGGATAGGACGTGTTTCCTTCTTCCTATGAGAAAATAAACTTTGGACCAAAGAGAAGCACAGGTAAAAGGGAAAAGACAATCTTACCTTGTGTCTGAAATGATTAAGGAAAATGAAGTGGAATTTATGCACTCTCTTGCTTCTTCCATCCAGGATGAAATACTCCCTTATACAACATAAGACATCCCTCCATATCCCCTTAATCTGTTCCAATTCATAGAAATCCCCATTCTTGACAAGATTCTGCTCTTCCACATCCGTCTTGGGGAACTTACAAAAGGCCTCATTCGAAATGCTTGTCTGCTTGGAGAATTTAAGTCCATCCGTAGGCAGCCCTGTAACCTCTGCTATAAAATCCTTAGTTAGGTTCACCATGATACCATGCAAAGGGACCCTTTCATCAATCCAATTTTTGAAAAAAGCCATCGTGATATGCAATTTTGACCCATGTAGCCTTTCCATATAGTTCACGACTTTTCCTTTCTACAGAATTCTCTAGACATCTTATTTCTCTCTCCATTCATCATAGTTTTTGGGTTCTTGCTTCCTTGGTTCTCCCTTCCTTTTGCGAGCCATACTCATCTCCTTTGAAACCCAGTCCCTATGAACTTTACAATGATCCCACCTGTTGCCAATTTGATTTGAAAGTCGGCTTTGTTTGGGCACGTTCAGGATCCACTTCTCACTCTCAAGAGCCTTCCTCTTTAATGATTGTAGACCTTTCCCCACAAAGCCACTCCTCCTACTCATTATATTTCTATTACAATCTAATCTTTCCCTCCTTTGCATGAGTTGCATCATGAAGAATGAGCGCCCTCAGTTCCACATTCTTTTCTAATGTTTCCTGCCACCTCACTTTTTGTCCTATCCGGACTACATAGTTTGCTAACCAATCTGCAAATCCATTGGCTTCACGATAGGTGTGGGTTATAGTCACTTTATCAAATTTTTTTATTAAGTTTTTCATCTCCATTATCATAGCCTCTATGGTCCAAGACACAGTATTTTTATTGTTAAGAATATTTATGATGTTCAATGAGTCTCCTTCTAGCCACAATTTGGGATATCCCAAATCCACAACGATTTTGATGGTCTGAAGGGCAGCAGTAGCTTCGGCAATGTGACAATTCGATTCACTAATGGGGATTGTAACAGTATCAATAACCTTTCCCGTATGGTTTCTCAAGACTCCACCACAACCTGCTTTCCCTGGATTCCCTTTAGCAGCTCCATCAAAGTTTCCTTTAATCCACCCTTGAGGGGGAGCATTCCATGTAACTCCTAATCTGGGATTTTTAGGTTTAACTTTATAATTTTCTGTACTTAAGGGATTATCCACTTGGAGAGTTGAGCTTGGATTCTTTTATGATAAAAAATTCTCCTTAATAGCTCTAATGATGTTCTGTCCTACCACCCATCCAGGGAGTTCTTTATTTCTAAAAATTTGGTTATTTCTTTCCTTCCATATTCCCCACCAAATATGGGGAAGAGTAAGTTTCCATTAAAAAATTACTTCATAATTCTTGGAGGGGCAGTACCAGCTTTTAAGAGATAATTCCATGTTTTTATGATGGATCCATGCGATGCCCCATAGATTGAGGATCTCTTTCCAGACTAGCTGTGTAAAAGAACAGTTTACGAACAAATGATCTCTATCTTCAAGGCCCTTCTTACAAATAATACACCTGTTCATAATATATATTCCTCTTTTCTGTAAATTGTCCAAAATTAAGATTTTGTTTTGGAGGAGGGTCCAAAAAAATATTTTGATTTTAGGGATGAGCCCCTTGATTCAGGCCTTCATCCACAGTCGTTTGTTGCCATTTCCCTTTGAAGTGGAAATGGAAGAAACTTTAAACTGTCTGCTTGGCTCATTGTGCCAAACAATCTTATCTTCAAGATTAGGGTATAGAGATATAGCATTTAGGGATAGTTGAATATCCTTGAAATCTTGATCATAGTCAGTGAGGTTCACCCAGGAGTTGTTCTACCAGTATTGGTTAACCATTATTCCCACTCTTTGCTTGCAACGGTCTATAACATCTTTATCTTGGATTTCATCTTGCAAAGGTTTTCCTTTTAACCAAATATCTTCCCAAAATTTCACCTTTTTGCCATTGCCAACTTTCTAGGGTCTTCCTTCTTCTAAAACATGTTTAGTCCCCTGGACTGCCCCCCATATGGTAGAAGGATGGGAAATGTCTAGATTAGAAAAGAATTCAGGGAGTGACTTTGCCTTAAATAAGTATTTATGCTTCCATATTTTGCTCCATTCTTTATTTTCTTGCTAAACCCTCCAACCATGCTTAGCTAAGAGAGCTGTGTTCATACTTCTAATTTTCCTTATTCCTAGTCCACCTTCCCTGACACGTTTACAGATGTTATCCCATGCTATTAAAGGCATTCTTCTTTTCTCCTCAGTACCTGACCACAGAAAGTTTCCCTAAATTTTTTCAATAGCTTCAACAAATTTAGTGGGGATTTTGAAAATACTCAAAGCGTACATGGGTATGCTTTGAAGACTTGCTTTGAGGAGGGTGAGCTTTCCAGCTTGGCTTAGAAAACTACCTTTCCATCCCGCTAGTTTCTTACTAAATTTGTTAATAAGTCCTTCCCAGAAAGCTTCAGGAACTTTCATCCCAAAAGGGAGACCAAGGTAAGAGGAAGGAAAAGATCCTATGGAACATTCAAGGATTTTTTCTATTTTATTCTGTCTGTGACTTGGGGTATTAGTAAAGAATACTACACTCTTGTTCCAGTTTATTAGTTGTCCAGAGGCAGAAGAATATAAATTTATAGCTTCCTTTAAAGTTCTGGCTTCTGTGACTTCAGATTGCCCCATGAAGATAGTGTCATCAACAAATTGACCATGGGAACATATTAAAGGATGCAAAGAGGGTTTCAGGCCCTTAAATAAATCTTTACTAACTAAGTCCCCTAAGTATCGCCCCATACTATTAGCCATAATTATAAATAGAATAAGGGAAATAGGATCCCCCTATCTTAATCCCCTTGACAGATTGAAATAATGAGACGAACTCCCATTTACCAACACAACAATAGAAGTAGTAGATATCAACTGCTTGATCATGTCAGCCACTCTTTGTTCAAAGCCAAAGGTAGTAAGGCTTTTAGAAAGGAATAACCAATCCACCCTATCATATGCTTTAGCAATATCCACTTTCATTATGAACCCCTCATTGTTTGAGCTAAACAGCGAGTGAATATTCTCATGCACCATTATTACAAAATTGAGGATTTGTTTGCCTGGGATGAATCCATTTTGCTGATCAGCTATTATTGACGGGATCACTTTAATTAATTTAGTTGTTAGAACTTTGGATATTATCTTATAGGAGTTGCATAGGCTAATCAGTCTAAACTGATCAGGACTGTCAGCTCTAACCTTTTTTGGAATCAGACACAAAAAAGTGGCATTAACTTCCTTCAGCATCTGTTTGGCTCCAAAGAATTCCTTCACTACATTACTGACATCTTTGCCAATAAGTTTCCAGAGCTTTTGAAAAAATAACATGGGAAAACCATCTGGTCCAAGTGCTTTATCTCCTCCTAAAGATCTAACTGCTTTGAATATTTCCTCCTCCTTAGGTATGAAACATAACATGTTATTATGCTCCTTCAAGACCAAAGGAGGAACCACGCATAGGATATCAGCCTGACTTTTCAAGTTGATGTTTCTATTAGCCTTCATCAGGGAGGAGAAAAATGAAAGCATTTCCTCCTTTATTTCCTTTTCCTTTGTTATCTTCTGATCTCCTTTTTTCAAGTGTTGAATATGAGTTTTAGCTCTGTGTTTCAGAGTGGAAAGATGGAAAAACTTTGTATTTTTGTCTCCTTATTTCAACCATTGCACCCTAGATCTTTGTCTCCAATAGGTTTCTTCCTTTGTTATAATATCTTGGTATTGAACCAATTGTTCACTTTCTTCTCTACGGAAGTCAGAAGTATAACCGTTTTGCTAAATTTTTTCCTGAATTCTACTAATTTCTTCCTTAATAGTCTTCTTTTTCTCAAAGATATTTCCAAAACAAACCTTATTCCATTTCTTAACTTCCTTTTTAACATTTTTGAGCTTGGAAGCCACTCTAAAGAGAGTTGTTCCCTCAATAGGTATATTCCACCACTCTTTTATTTTGCTTTCAAACTGTGGGTGCTACATCCACATCTTTTCAAATCTGAACGGATGATTCTTTTTTTGGTTCAATTTGACCGCTGTGAAAATAAGAGGGAAATGATCCGAGCCTATTCTATGGCATGCTTCCAATTTACAAGTGTAATCTTTTGTCCAGTCTGGGGAAATGAGAGCCCTATCAAGCTTGGCCTGTATACATTCATTATCAAGTCTCTTATTGCTCCAAGTATACTGAATTCCTTGTAGCTCCACATCCATTAAGCCTTCTTTACTTATAAACTCCATGAGATCAAATCTCCCTTCCATTTGAATAGTATTACCACCCTTTTTCTCATAATCATAGAGAGGAACATTAATATCTCCCATTATAATCCATCACCCACAATAATATTTGCTTCTAAGATTTGAGAAGGTTTCCTAGACCTTTTTCCTTTGGTTCTTGGCATTGGGAGCATATATATTTACAACATACCAACTTTCCTTTTGGTCAAAACTAGTTATTTTAACAGCCAAATTTTTTTTATTTTCCATCAAAATAGAACCAGAATATTGGTTTTTTTTCCATAGCATCATGGTTCCCTCTGAAGCACCTTTAGAGATGCTGGCCTTAATAGTGTAATTTTTAAAATCTTTGATTTGTTCTACTTTCTCTTTACTCATTTTGGTTTCTTGGAGTAGAAGGAAGTTTGGCTTTTGCTCTCTGACAAAATTCCTAACCAAATCTATTTTATATATGCTATTTAGCCCCCTAATATTCCAGCTAAGAATTCTCATTGGTTTTTATTGTTATGGATCCATTTCGGTAGGGTTGCCTACTTTCCATCTGCTATATTGTGCTTGCTTTCCATCTCTCTATTCCTCTTTGCAGATTTTTTCCCAGGTTTATCTGGAGATCCTACATTTGGTTTTAATTTGGCTTATGGTTCAGATCCTTTTCCTTCTTTGCTCTTAAGAGGACCATTTCCTTTTGCACTGCCATTTCTCGTCACCATGTGTTTTGTATTGTTCTTTTTCTCACCTTTTATCTTTTGGTTTTTTGAGTTTTTATCGGTCTCTTTCTTTTCTTCTGCCATTAGGGCCTCTTTCACTGGAGTGTTATTTTCAACCTTTGATACCTCCTGCTTTTCCCCCATCTAGGCTTCACACATCTCTCCTTCTTCTATATTATTCCCCCCTTCAGGTAATACTTCTCCTTCCTCTAATCCTTCAATATCCTTTACCTTAAAAAGTTGATTTTCTAAACTTTGGGTATTCTGGTTTAGAAAATTAGCTTCTTCTTCTGTTAGATGATCTGGTTTTTTGTTCTCTGATTTCATCCCCTTCTCTTCCATTAGGGGACTAGATTTTTTTAATAGGGTCTCTATTGCTCCTAATAAATTCAGGTCACCATCTTCTTCTGTTGCAGAAATTTTATCCTCTTCTATGTGTAGATCTACTAAAGCTTCTTGTTTCTTCCCTATCTTTCGATAGTCCTCTTTTACCTTCCATATTTTCTTTTGTTGAATCTTTATATTTGTCCCTTCCTAAAAATTTCTTGGATGGGATCTACCCCTGTTGGGTCTATTCTTGACCCAATGCCCCTATTTCTTACAAGCATAGCAAGAATTTGGCAAATCTTCAAAGACAATCTCTTGGGTTTTCTTACCAAGCTTAGAAATTAATTCCACTTTTTTTGGGAGATGGTTCAAGTCTACCACTTTAACATAAATTCTGGCACTTTGGAGTTTAGTTCTTGAAGCTGTGGCATTATCCACAGCCACTAACTCACCAAATGAACTAGCAATTCCATTGAAAATGTCCTCATGCCAGAATTCTAATGGAAGATCAGGAAGTCTAGCCCATATAGGGGTAGTTAAGAAGAAAGATTCTGATAAATCCATTTTTGGTTCCCATTTCTTGATTGTAAGAGTGCATTTTCCAAAATACCAAGGCCCTTCACTAAGAACCTTATTCAAATATTCTTTACAATTGAAGATAAAAGAGAAAAAACCATTCACCATTGGTGCAATGTCTACTTCTCTGCGTACAGTCCATTTCTTTTTTATCATAGATCTGAGTGAATCTATATTTGGTCTAGCTCCTAGAAACTTTCTAACTAGGGTGAGTTCCATTTATGATACTGAGAAATCAAGTAGAGGGTCTGGGATAAAAACTTGAAACTCACCTTTCTCCCAGCATGATTTAGATGTCACCGGTGGGAAAAGGGATTTCCCTGTTGGTTTTTTCCCAAACAACGATGACCAGGTCCTTTGTTCGGTGGCCCCTGTCTATCTTTCAGAGTTCTTTTCTTTTTTATATTCAGCTTTATCTTTCACTTTCTCTGTGTACTGTTCTAACTCAATTTTCAATGGTGAGTTTCTGTCCCCACTATAGGGCTCGTTAGCAGATGAAAACCTTTTTTTGTCTGCATCAGTCAGTAAACCTGACCCTCCACATTTCCTTCTTCCTCTGCTGTACCACCAGGATTTGTTCCTCTTGCCAAATTCTCCTCGATTCCTTTCCCGCTCATTCTGAATTCAAAATGATCAAAATTCATTAGTAACTATATCTATTTTTTAGTTTATCTTGTATTTGAGCTCAAGAAGTTGTTTGTTCAATGCCAAAAAGTTACATTTTTGGACCCCTCACTATAACTTCTCCAATGGATTACTCTCAAAGATTCCACATGAGTGATCTAGGGTGAAATTATATGGCTTAAATATGTAGGGGATATATATTAATATTCATTTAAATGACTTACAATTTTTTAATGTGTGTTTGAACTTAGGCTAAATATTGCATTTTTCTTGTATTAGGGTGTTCTTGAGGCTAAAATAGGTGGTGGGTTTGTTAATCAAGCCTAATGGGAGGACAATAACCTTATATTATAAATTATCCACAACCATCAAACATGTTGGTAGTGTCATTTTTTAGTCAAGAAGCATTGAAACTAGAGTTCTACAAACCACAACTTAAACTTTGATAACATTTGTTGTCAATGTTTTCATGCTCCATAATGGTAGTGAAAATGCACTTTTGGGTGGATTTGAATGTCATGGTAGTTTTATAACATGTAATTTGAATATTTTGATGTGATAAATTTTATGTATTCATAGGTTGTGGTCCTAGAGGTATAAGTGCCAATTAGATCTCAATAAGTTACTTGTTCACTACCAAAAAGTTACATTTTGAACCCCTCACTGTAACTTGTCCAATAGATTACTCTCAAATATTAAACTTAATTTATATAGGGTGTGATTAAAGGGATTAAATAGGTATTGTATGTATTTTAATTTTAATATAAATGACTTACATTTTTCATTTTATGTGTGTTCGAACATAGGCTAAAAAATTGCATTTTTATTATATTGAGAAGGGTGTTCTTAAGCCAGAATAGGTGGTGGGTTTGTCGATCGAGCCTATTAAGAGTCCAAAAACCTATTAATAGATGTTATATACCACCCCATATGGTTTTTTAGTGTCAATTTTCATTTAGGAATCATCAAACCTTGAGTTATGTAACCACAACTTAAACTTTGACAATATTTATTATCAGTGTTTTTGTGCTCCAAAATGGTAGTGAAAATGCACTTTTTGGTGGATTTGAACATCATGGTAGTATAATAACATGAATTTTTCATATATAGACATGGTAAAGTGATACATTAATAGGTTGAGGTCTCAGAGGTATAAATTCTAATTAGAGCTCAAGAAGTTACTTGTTCATTACTAAAAAGTTGTATTTGTGGACCCCTCACTCCAACTTGTCCAATAGATTGCTCTCAAATCTTCCACCTGAGTGATCTAAGGTGTGATTATAGGGATTAATTATTCATGATATGAATTTTATGTTTCATGTAAATTACTTATAGTTTTAATTTTAAGCATGTTTGAACCTAGGCTAAAAAATTGCATTTTTATTATATTAGGAAGGGTGTTCTTGAGGCTAGAGTGGGTGGTGGGTTTGTTGATTGGGCATAATGGGATGCCAAGGACCTATTAATATATTTTATACACCCATTTAATGTGTTTTAAATGTGTTTTTTTAGTTATGAAACATCAAAACTAGAATTTTGTAACCACAACTTAAATATTAACAATATTTGTTGTCAGTGTTTTTGAGCTCTAGAATGGTTGTGAAAATCTACTTCTGGGTGTATTTAAATGTCATGGTGGTGTTATAACATGTAATTTTCCTATATTTATGTGATAAAATTTATATATTCATAGGTTTAGGTCCCATAGGTAGAAATGCCAGTTGGAGCTCAAGAAGTTGCTTGTTCACTACAAAAAAATTACATTTTTGGACCCCTCACTGCAACTTGTCTAATGGATTTATTTAAAATATTACACCTAAGTTATATTGGGTGTAATTATATGGATTAAATATTCATGTGAAAGATATAAAAATTCATGAAAATGACTTAAATTTTTTGTTTTATGTGTGTTTAGACTTAGGCTTAAAAATTGCATTTTTCTTATATTAGGAAGGGTGTTCTTGAGGCCAGAATGGGTGGTGGGTTTTTTTATTAGACTTGAAAGGAGGCCAAGAACCTATTAATATACATTATTCATCCACCCCCACACCCTCCCCCCCGTCCCCCACCCCCACCCAAAAAAAGAAAAAACATGTTTTTAGTTTTATTTTTTAGTTAGGAAGCATCATAACTAGAGTTATACACCACAACTTAAGCTTTGATAATTTTAACAACTTAAAATAAAGACCTATAAACTTAATGAGTAATTGAAATATTAACCTATTGAATTATTATGTGGTATTAGGGTATTATATAAGGTGATTTAGGAACATTTTTGTAAATGGTCAGGTAAGAGAATTTGTATTAAAATATCCCATAAGTCATGTAAAAGGGGATTGAAGATATGTAATGTCAATGTTATAAAGGTGATGACCCATAAGAATCATTTTTATTCATATTAGCACTATACTCACATTGGATGTAAGAGAATAAGTTATGTAACCACCCAAACTAATGTTGAATTGGTATGGATTAGAATTTGTAGGTGTTGTGTGCCATAGAAGGTATAGAGAGAAGAGAGAGATCCAAAACCACAAAAAAAAGGGCGCATTGAAGAGAAGATAAATTACCTCTCAAAATATTATCATCTAGTCCTTTTCATGGGATATGTTTTGTAATCAAGATTTCTAAAAGTGAATAAAGATGGATTATCATAAATTTGTATATTGTATTTGAAAGGCCCTATAGGCCATGATCAAGTCACTTTTGTGTGTATTGGAAGGTTTAAACAAGATAATTCAGGTGAGTAGTTGGATGTCTAGGTTGGATTGAAAATAATTCACAAATGTTCATTACCCCATTATTTGAAAGGTTGCCCTATTTACACAGTTAACACTCTATTTCATAGACCATCAATGACTTATTGTGCAATAAAATGCCAAGAAATGTTGATGTGTTCCTAAAAAAGGTAAATTTCCATGTATTTTGTATAATTTGGTGTAATGTAGGAGAGTAAAAATCAATATAAAGATATTTTTGGAGTTTGGAACTATTGAACATAAATAGACCTAGCGCAATAGATCCCTATTTTACGCAGTTACCTTATGTCTATTTGGTTAGTGTGTCAATAAAAGGATGTGTTTGGTTGATAAATTTTATGGTTGTGAACTTGATCAAATTTTGAGCACATTTAGGAGGAAAATTCATTATGAAAATAGTTGATTGGGGGTTTAGTAACCTTTAAAATGTAGACAATCCACTAAAGAGTGATAAATTTATATGTTTTGAGTTGGTTGAAGTGAGTAAAGGTTGATCAAAGGATATTACCTAATTTTTAAAGTGGATACTAATAAAACAAACTTGAGGAAGGTCTTATGTTCATTTGGAAGGACTTAAAACTAAATAAAGTGAATTATGAAACCTCTTAGCCTCTAAAGACACGCAGCTAGGGTTTCAAACCCAAAAACCCTATAACTCCCATTCTAACAATGTAAAATTATTAAAATTTTGTATTATAATATATTTTTATTCCCTAAGAAGTATTAAAGTGTTTTGGACTCTGTATAATATGTATTTGTATAGTTTTGATGATTGTGTCATGAATAGAGGGATATAAAGGCCTAATTAGACAAGGGCTTATAAAGTAAAGGGTAACTATAGAGATAATTGATGAATGAAAATTTAGGGAGAGTTTTATCAAGATATAATGTGGTCTAAAATTCTTTTTTATATTTATGGGAGTTTATATATTTTGAAAACAATGTGAAAAGGTAAAAAAAAGGCTACAAGCCTAGTGGGGTCATTAGTAGCTTTATATATGAAAATGAATATTGAAGTGTGATTTAGGGTTTTAAGAAAGTTAAATAAAGTATGATATGATAATACAAGATCATCCATGATATTATGTTGTACTCTTGAAATGTATATCAAGATTTGGTACTTCAAACCTAATAGGATTGCCTAGTGAGAAGATAGTGAAAGAGTGCGAGGAAGTTTTTGAATGGAATGAATGGAATGAGTTAGAGAATTAATGTTAGAGGTTTTTAATAGGTCTAATGAAACCAAAAAGTGTCTCAAAATTGTACAATAATCAGGTAAAAATATAATAAGGCCATTAATCCTAAGTGATAAGAGTGTCATTAGTCATTTCCACAACACACAATGAAATAAAAACTTTAATTTAAAAAAAAATGAGAGATCTAAGATTTATAGCATTGAAAAGAATAATTTTTTAATCCTAATTTGTGTGAAAAATTAAATATTAGATCCAATAGATAATATTTTGGAAGATCAAAACAACACTATAAAATAACACAATGAATAAAAACTAAATATAAATTAGATAGATTATCATGATAGACATACAATATAGGCACATGTGTGTAATGAAAATAATACATATATTGTTGTGATAGGCATACAAAAAATTACATCTAACAACATAGTATCTAATGTTGGGTTAATGTCATATACACATATATAATTCCAAAAATGCATAAATTTCCATATAGGCATACACAAAATTATATCTTATGTAAGACATCCTATTCATCAAATAGCCTCCCTTTCTTTCCCTTCCTCTAAGAAGACTCTCCTTGGTATGCCTTCCTATTAGATGGAGACCCATCTAATTCCTTGGATTGTTCTGAGGTCTAACTATGGTTCCTACACTCATAGCTTGCTTAGAATTGAACCTATTCAAATACAAAAATTATTAAAAAATTAACATAAAATACATTCAACCAATTTTTAAGAAATTAATTTTAAACTAAAATAAAAAATCATCTAAACATTCATTTACTACAAGCTCGTCATCACGATCAATCTTTTTTTCATGCTCAAACAAGTCAATGGTAGGCTTAGTTATTCAAATAAGCATCTCAAATACAAGAAAAACATGAGAATTTTCCCTACAAATCATTTGACTAGGACTATCAGATGTCATAGGAAAAACTTACATACACAATACATTTACAAAATTTATATTTCCCCAAGTGTGTAGTAAAATTATTAAAATAAGTTTATTTTTAAAATTCAAAATTACAAGTTAATATATACCTCTATCAGTGCTTGTGTTGATGACATTGTATAAGTAATGCCTATCTCTATCTTAGGTCCTAGAGAGGAAGGAGTGTCTTCTTGAGCCATCAACTATTCATGTAAACAAGGTTTCACTTACTTTTATATAAAGTATCAAATCTTATATATGGAAACCATGCATATCATGAAAAGACAATGTAAACCAAGAATCTTGGAAGTGTAACTACCATAAAATGTGAATATCATGAAAATACATTATAAACCAAGAATCATGTTAGTGTAACTATCATACAACATGCATATCATGAAAAGACAATGTAAACCAAGAATCATGAAAGTGTAACTGCCATACAACATGCAATAGCCAAGAACAACAAGTAGTTTACATGTTGGAGGTAATATAAAAATTATAATACATGTAGGAAGTGTGAGTGGAATATTAGGAGGTGGAAATAATAGTATAAATTAAACAAGTAAAAGTTAGGGAGAGAAAAGGAATAAGAAAAATATCAAGAACTATGTCCTTACTTGTAAAGCTTCTTTGGATAGAGTAAAATACTATTATATATTTACTGGGAAAAGGTTGAGCTACACATATATGGCCATCATCCTTCTATTATATAAATTATATCAATAATTTTTATCTCTATATATAATACATGTATGATATCACATTCATTTATAATAGATGGATGACAAGTGATTTTTGGGAAAGCACCTAACCAATAGAAAGGAATGAGCCATAATAAATCCACCTCTTGACGAAGGTGTATGTAAATAAAATTATAGTAATAGATCAAATAAGGGAGGTCCTTGTCCACTATATCAAGTTTTATCCATCTAAATATATTTTCTTATTTTGGTTTAAGAGAAAAAAATTGGAAAATAGTTTAGATGTTGAATTAGAATAAACTGCAAGGTGTAATTTTTGAGGTTGGCACATATTTTAGTACCAACATAAATGGTGGATCTCCCCCCAAACTTGTCAATGGGGATAAAATATTTTGAGACTAATTTCAATGTTTTATGGTATAAGGTATGTTTCATAGAGAGGTTGTCTACCCTTTATATTTTTTTCATAGCCAAATCAAGAGGTGTAATGAGGAATTACAATTGAAATCTAGACCTTTGTTGTGGCCAAAGAAAAAGGTGTAATGAGATATTATAGTTGAATTATCATGTGTATTAAAATATTGTGGCTTAAACATGAGAAGGTAAGGTTGACATGAAAAATTTTAGTCCCCCTTTCCCTAACTCTACCCCTTCCTACACACCATACCTCTTAAATTGGTCATCAAATATTAGAAACATGTATTTAAGATCTTGTAATAAAATGAAGCAATATTATCACTAGACATCTTAATTGAAGTCACTTAATAAATATAAATTTATTTAAATAACTATTTCATTAACTTTATTTAAATACGTAAATTTAATGTTGGGGCTTGAGTTAGGGTCATTTATGTCTAAGAAGACTCTTAGAGTTGTATTGTCAAGTTAATGATACACTAAGTATGATTGTTAATGATGCAAATTTTTATATTTTATCTTAAAATGCATTTATATTATCACTCATTTTCAAGGGTAACATGTGGATTTATGTATAATGGTAATGGTAACATAATTTCAAAATGAGAATATGACTATATTGAGCTTAACAACTTCATTTTCAAGATAGTGTTACCTAGAACGACCCCTAGATATGTGTTCTTAATTTTATAAGTAGCATCATGGCATATGAACTTCCATTATATAATATTAAATGATATTATTCATGGGATATTTATGATATTTACCAGAATTAGTTATATAAATACTGTTGAGCCCATTCTCTTATCTTGAAATTATTGTGGTTCCTCTTTAATGATTTGTGATACCTCATAACAACTTCCAAAGGTTCATGATACCCCCAAGATGGTTAAGCCATCTCCAAAATTTGTGAACAAGTGTCCTTTTATAAGAGGAAGAATATTTTAAATTTTATAAGTTGATTTGAGTCTGTATGGTACAATTTCATAGTTATTAACCTTTAATTAGGCCTGGGAGACCTAATTAGTCATGGGGAGTGTTGATTTAAGTGTTCTCTAAAAAGGGTTAAACTATGAAATTACCTATGTAAAATATGTGATTTAAAGGGTTATCTGAATGTGGGTTTGGTTTGGTTGGAAGATTTTTGGTTTACTCATAACAAGGAGTTTTCCTCAAAAAGGGCTAGTAGAAGGAAGGTGTCAAAGAGGAAAGAAGAGTTAAGTGAAGATTTGAAGCTTGGGGGTTGTGTGGAATGGTTCGATGCATGAAATGAGATTTAATTAAGCATATAGATGCTATTATGATTATTATGAAATTAAAAAATCAAAGTATCATATAGACCTATGAAAACACATAAGAAGATTGTAAATAACAGAGAAAAAATAAAGAGAGAGAACATAAAAATAGAGTATGAAAATAGAGAAAGATAGATTTAACTTAAAATTACTAGGAAAATATGCATAGACTAGATGTAGATAGAGCATAATATTAACTCAAAATTTTACCTCTATATAATTAAATGGTGTCATCCTAAAAAAAATAAATGTAGTTGTGGATGGGCTAGTAGTTGGATCTGAATATGTAAACAATGGTCATGACAAATCAAATGCTATAAATGTTGACTGTGATGATGAAGGCATCATCACCTCTTGTGACATAAAAAATTACATATCTATTATTTAATTTATATGTAAATTAATTATTATCTAAATTAAATTTACAAATGTAAATGAAATTTAACATGACATTTATATAAAATATACTTGCATCTATGTAGTGGTTAATGTCTACACACTGAATGTGCATGCCAAAAACTCATCACTCATAAAAATATTATCCAATCCCTATAAAACACCATTACCATTGTCATCAAAAGGTCCAGTGCACATATTTCCATAATAACTAAAAGGGTAAGTTTGGGTATGTACACTAGGTGGAGTATCCCTAGAATCACTCTATGAGAGCCTACTCATATGTTGACTAAGTGTAATGGTGAGTGAACTAAGAGCATGTAGAGTGTCGATATCCATGAACTAATGAAATATAGAGGGGATCTTAGGCTCAACTGGATTTTAGATACATATCAACGTAGGTTTATTATGAATATGATATACATTTGGTCAATCTTATCTAAATCCTTTCTCCTAGCTTTGAAACTCACTAAAATAAAAATAGTTTGGAATCTTGTTGAGGACAAACTCATAGTAGAGTTTCCTCAAAAAATATAATGGGACCTCGTGGTTGTTACATGGTGGATAGTCAAACAAAATCCACCATTGATCCCAAAAATTGGTAATGATTAAGTTATGTACATAATGATGGATTGGAAAATGTTTAGCAGTTATGAGAAATGGGGCATTGGTAGTTGGGTCAATGAATAAGGTGTAAATGGAGGATTTTTATATTTATTTATTCTTGACCTAAAGTGTTGATAATTTTTTAGCATCATATGCCCTAAAATTATCCCTATATTAAGTCCATCTATTAATTTGACTCGTTATAGAGTCAATTTAACCTAATAAGGTCTCTAGGGAATTAATTCGCTGGGTGTAGTGGGGGTTGGTGGAAGTGGGATCCCTTATTCTCCTAGTTAATTATTTAATTTCAATTTTATTTCCCATAGTGTTTTCAATTATAATCTCTTGACTATCAAGGGATTTTTTAGAGATATAGGAGGGTTAAGTGGAGGGATGGTAGGAGGAAAGAGAGGTTTTTATGGAGGGTTAGGAGGAGGAACAATAAGGTTATGTGGAGGGTTAAAATGATGGGTTGTTCAAAACAAACAAATTAAAACTAAACATTAGGGTTAAACAATGAAAATAATGAAAAATTAGGGTTAAACAAGGAATATTTCTATTACATACCTCTTCTACATGGTAGCATCATCAATCAATAGCTTCATGGGATGAATTTGTCAGCTTCCTAGCACTCTTTTGTCTATTTCACCCAAAAAATGATCATAAAAGTGGGAAGAGAGTAAGTAAACTCAAATGCTAAATGACAATTTTGTATTTGGGTTTTGGTTTTCTATTTTTTTTGGGACACAATTAAAATGATCATGTTATTAACATGATCACATTATTTAAAATAATAATAATAATTTGATCATGTTAATAATTCAATCATGTTATTATTTAATATAACATAATCCTGTTATGGTTTGGTAATTATTAAGCCAATTTAAATAATAGAATCACATTAATTAAATAATGCAATCATGTTATTAATTAATTTTACTATGTTACCTAAAATTTCCATGTAATTTTCCCCCAAATTTCTTCACATACACATAAGAGATGCCATTCTCTTGGTTTATCTTATGCTAACTTGTTAATGGCATCTATCATATTCTTATTTTTGGATTTAGTCAATCTATTCCCTTATGGATAGTAGTTAGAAGATAATTTGATGGTGATTTTATTTTTTAGTACCACTTAGTAAATTTAGTAGATTATAAAGTTGGGTCATTATCACAAACTAAATAAATTATGGCACCAAACCTAGTCAACATGTTTTCTTCCATATTTTTAATGATGTTGATTGTTCTAGAATTCTTAGTATCCATAGATTCTATCTATCTAGTATAATAGTTATTAGTTGTTAGTGTTACCACACTAAATTTCACCCTTAAGGAGGTTTTTCAAGCCTCTTCACTTAGGTGATATCATGGAGACACCTCTAGGCTCTAGGTCGCCTAATCAATGAGGTGAATCTCTAAATAGGGATAGCTCCCTTGATTCTTTACCTTAAAATTACAACTAATCCTATTAAATTATAGGTAAAGGGATGGAGAAATAAATTAAATAAATAAATAGGTGATTCACTAAATTAATATGCTCCACTTTCCTATACTTCACTAAGAATATGAATAATGACTGAAACCTATTACACTAACTCAATATGAGTCTCCAAGAATCAATATTTGAATATGAAGGTTAAAATAAAGACACTAACCAAGAGGAGATGATAAAGAGGTCTCATCAAACAAAAAATTTAAAAAATATTCACACTTATCCAATGCAATACCATCTAACACATTCTATATGACCTACTAAGATGACTAACAACCTACACGAAGGTGAAATAGTAGGATAAATGAAAGAGAGATAAGACACTACTACTAGAATTAATCAACTAACCATGAAATATAAACTAATTACATTATTTAAAAGGTTATAAATAATCTTATATTAAATTCAATAGGCAAAGGACAAGAGTTTGTATTATCAAAACTTTTCCATACTCAAGTTAAGGATCCATTACAAGCCTTTCTAGGCAGTACATATAAGAGAAATGAAAGGGAAGAAGGAGAATGGGCATTGAAAGAGTCCATGATAAGTATATTCATTCAAAATTTAGTTAAAATTATAAGGGGAATAGGCTAAAAATAATCTTATCTTTCTCTTCAACATGTGTAACTTGATGAAATGATATCTTCCTCAAGCTGGCATAGGAGTTCTTGATTTTCTTGTTGATTCATCCTTCTTATTAAAATTTCCATCCTTATTTTATTAAGGGGTTACACCTTGAATTAATACCTCTACCAAATTTCTATCTCTTATTTATACCTCATGATATTATATGAAACTCCTCAAACTGATGCAATAGGTCTGACATCTCATATGCTCACTTTGACATCTTGCCAAATGCATAGTGTAAACCTAAAACATGGTGAGTTCACATGATTTGGGAATATAATAGATATAGTGAGGATTTTAAAATCATTTTAATGTTGGAAAAAACCTCCATGAAATTTTCTCTCTCTAATCCACCTAAAACTCCCTAAAATGCCAAATTTGGTCTTTTTAAGCCTCAAGAAGCCCTAAATTGGCTTAAGGGGTCAAAAATGAGTTTTAAGTCTCACATAGATTTATTATTATGATAATTTTAAATGTATAAATGGAGGATACCTGTAGTATTTTCAAAATCTCATAAATACCTTATCAAACTCCTAAACAAAAACTCTTTCTACCCTATAAGGGAATATTGATCTATGTTTTATCATTTTCTCTCTCCTCATGAGTTTTAAATACTTGAAACCAATTTTAATAAATTAATAATGTTATTTCCAACATTTAATTAAAATTTTATGAATTTTTGAGCTATAAAACTCAAGTTATTTCCTTTTTAATGTTGTCTCACCTTGCATTTTCTTCATTTGTATGATTTTAGGTATGTATTTTAGCATTTAATTGAGTTATATGAGGTATAAATACCTCATTATGTTTTAATTAGAACATATAATAACCAATATAACCTTTAAAATATTTTTTTTATCATGATCATTCAATATGACCACCTAAAACCACCTTTTTAGACTTGTAACAACCTAAAAATTGAGAACAATTACACCTAGAAAAATAAAAATGAGTGTATATTGAATTTTATGTGGTATAAAGACTTAGTGTTTTTTATTTGGGACATAGATGATCCATTTTAACCATTATATCCATTTTATTCATTTAATAAATCACATAATACTCCAAAAAACACTTTTTCTAACTGTAACACTTACATTCTTAAAACCCTGCAACCTGAACCTACACATTTCACCATTATTTACATTAAAAATTTTATTTAAGAAGGTGTAAGAGGTTTATTTATTCCCTTTAATATCTCAAAAAACTTTAAATTTTCATCAATTTATTCATAAATTCACTTCAAATAAGAGAAAACTATGAGGTTGGGGTTTTGGAGGGGTTTAAGGAGCTACAAACACTCTTAGTGATTGTTCATAAGGGAGAGATATTTAATATATGAAATAATGCCAAAGTTTTAAAGGAAATTATGGTCACCTCCTTAACCTAAGAGATCTGGTCCTATATTTCTCTCTCCTCCATAATATAATCCAAAACCTATTGGCCTTCCTAACTTGTACAAGTGACCCAATGGAAAAATTGACTAGTTTCTCACTTGTTTGGACATGTAGCTTCTCTATGATAATGGTTTAGAGATTTGGGATGTTGGGTTAGATTTTAGATAATCCATATCACTCTTATTTCAAATTTTCTTGGATGAAGATATTTGAATCAACACAAAATCCTCTATGATCTTCTCATAACCTACCTTCTCTTGTTATGAAACATATTCATCTTGTTCAATCTCCTACTATAGATGAATAACATTCCATAAATCTCTTCCTAAATTTATTATGGGAGTGTATGTATAAAAAACCTTTCATAATTTCCAACCTTCATGTTATAGTATCTTTCAAGTTGGAACAATAAGACAAGGAGATTTCATGAGTGATTTATATGTTAAATAAGGAATATTTTGACACCTTGACAAGATTTACATGCAAGAGGGATATAATATGTTTTTCAACAAGTGCACATGACAAAAAGGAGTCTATTCAACTTTTATGACTTTTGGACTAGCTTGAAGCACATTATATTTGGCATAGGATGACTTCGATAAGAATAAGATAAATATAAAAATTACCCTAATTTATCCAAATTTACCTTAATCTATGATAAACACCTCATAAAGGATCAAGATATAGAGACTGGTTAATCAACTAAGTGTCATAACTTCATAGTTTAACTAGACCTTACATAAAAACTTAAAACACCCTAAGACACCATTGCAAGGAACTACCATGGGACAAGCTAGGAAATCAATAAAATACCCTTAAAATACTATAAATAAATTTAAGATCATTATGAAAAAAATTTAGAATTTTACTAACCTATGATGGCTAATTTTGGCTAACATATTTTTCTACCTCCCAGGATTATATGCATGCTATGTAATTAGACCAGTAGCCTTTCAATTCCATTGGGATATGGGGTCAATTGTCATCACTTCAAATTGATATTAAATAATAAAAGGACTATAAATTCCTTGAAAAAAATTAAGGGACAACTAATAATACCTTAAACACACACAACAAAGCAAATGAGAACACACAACAATAAAAATAGACCAAACAAGACACATAGTGTGTTAATAAGCACTTAGGGAAGACAAAACATAAGAAACTTCTATGTATAACTAACCTACAATGTTTGATCCACTTAGGTCAAAATGGAAACTTATAATATTCTCTCCATAAGATAAACAAGGTTCCAAATCAAGCAAAACTTTTCATGTAGCTCATGATGGATCAACTTTTCTCTTGTTTTCCAACCCTTTTGGTATTATTCTAATAAGATAAGCTAAAATAAATATATTTAAAATGAACATAAATTTCTCTTGTGGTTCAAAACTTACCCCATGCTACCTCTCAACCTTTAATATGACTTCAATACTGATCTCATTCTACCCTATAGGGACAACAACAAATTCATATTATAATTGCTTATCAGAATATTTCTCTTGGACTCCTATGACATCTTGAGAGGTTTCATATTGTTTATTAGATATTAAAAATTCATCAATCTCTTCAAGTATCTCCAAATATTCATTCCAAGTTTCATCATGGTATTCACTAGATATGTATTGATCAAACTCTTCATGAACATGATATCCAATACAATATGTAGCTTTGCAAATAACTTTATTCTCTTGAAAGAGCTTAATGTATTACTACCAATATTATTTTAGGTTTTCTTCTTGATCTCTTAGAGGGAGAAAAACCTTTTAAATGTATACTAAAACCTTATCATTTTATACATCTATGTCATTATAAACTTTTGAAACAAACTCATGATGAGTGATGCCTCATTCATTAAGGTCAGTCTCATACTCTACTACAACCTAATATTCTTTTTGTGATTTCATCTTCAAACTAATGTCAAAATGATCATATAATTCATTTTTAAACACATTATTCTTGGATGCTTTTCTAAATATCAACGTCTTCTTCCCCCACACCAAGTGTAAATTTATCAAACAAGTTAACTTCCCCTTCTTAAATCTTAGTTTCTTCTTGTCAAGAGTATGCTAAAAGGGCTGATTTTTCTCCAATTTCCCTATGTATTATTTAGTAGTATAATGAGAACTATCAATGATGATCTCTTCATCATATTCACTTGAAGTATCTTCATCATTTTTAGTTGCATCATTAGTCTCTTCACTTGACTGCACATTTATTCTCCATACACCAAGTTCTTCTTCAAAAATGGAGACGGTGGGAAAGAAAATTAGTTAATTTCATAGTGTGGAATGAATAGGTTCATGAGTTGGATTAGGAAATGAGGGAGTACTTTTCCAAATTGTTACTTGAGGGGTAGTAGGATTATTTGGGACTTCATGAGGAAGAGGAGAGAAACCATATGCTAAAGTACACTGGTTCTCTTTCCTCCACTTGATAATCAATATGTCAAATTAAGATACATTTTCATCCTTAGAGGTTATTTAAACATGAGGGATGGATGAAGGTATTAGGAAGCCTGGGAACTTTCTTGGCTTGGTTTATCCTACCTTCTTCTTCTATTGATCTTATAATGGTGTATACGTTTTGGATTCCATTTTTTATGCTCTCATAATCAACTAATGCATATGTTCATTTTAAACTGCAATATCCCTAGCTAGGTGTGCTTAAAATTCAAGTATTATCTCCCCAAAACTCTTTTTAGGCTGATTAGAAGGAGAATAAATTTGATAAGGCTAATTTATATCAAGGATAGGGGATATATAGGACTTATGGTAAGGTTGGTAAGGTTGGTATGAAGGTTGACAAGATTGGTAAGGTTAATGAGGAGGGGAGGAAAAATAGTACAATTGATAGCAAGCCTAATCATACTAATAACTAGAGCCATATGGGGGAAAAATATGATCATAGTATAACTAATATGGCTTAACATAAGGCTAGTATGGATCTTTATAATATTGATAAGGATCAACATAGGCTTGGTATGGCTAATCAACTTGATCAAAATTTAAATCCACTCCAAAATCAACCATAAAACTTCATGTGAAAGTAAAAATACAAAGAGTATTTCTTGAAAGAGTACCTAGACTACTAAAACTAGCTAAATGAACTCAGAGTTACCATTGGTGTTTGATAGGAATGCCTCCAAATGATGATATATTGAAGAACACACCAAAAATTATCTAATAGATTAAGTACTTGTTGTACTTTTCCCACCAAGCATCTCATAACTATTATCACACTAAATTTCACCCTTAAGGAGGTTTTTCAAGCTTCCTCACTTAGGTAATATCATGGAGACACCTTTAGGTTAAGGGTGGCCTAATCAATGAGGTGAATATCGATATAGGGTTAGCTTCCTTGATACTTCACCTGAAAACTAAAAATAAGTATATTGATTTCTTAGGAAAGGGATGGATAAATAAATTAAACAAAACAAGGAGGTGATGAACCAAATTACTACCCTTCACTTACCTATTATACACCAAGAACATGAACAAGGACTTAAACCTATTATACTAAATCAATATGAGTCCCCAAGTATCAATATTTCATTATGAAGGTGAAAATCAAGACACTAACCAAGAGGAGATGACCAAGATTTATCATAAGAGACACTAATAAGTCAATCTCCACACTTAGCCAATGTAAGACCATATAACACATTCCATATGACCTGCTAAGATGCTTGACAACCTATAAGAAGGTAAATAGATAGGACAAATGAAAGAGCGTTATGACACTACTACTAATATTCATCAACTAACCATGAAGTATACACTAATTGAATTATTTATAAGGTTTTAAATCAACATCTATTCACTTCAATAGGAAAAGTATAAGTAATTTTATGAGTAGGGATTTACCATACTTAGGTTGAGGATCCATTACAAGCCTTTTCAAGAAGTACATATAGGAGAAATGAGAGAGAAGAGGGACAAGGGATGTTGAGAGAGTCCATGACAAGTGGTTTAATTCAAAGTTAAATTAAAATACCAAGTGGAAGAGGCCAAAAATAGTTTTATCATTCTCTTTAAAATGTGTAATTTAATGATGTCTTCCTCAAGGTGGCATAGGACTTCTTGATTTTCTTGTTGATTCATCATTCTTCTTGAAACTACCCTCCTTTATTGGTTGAGGGGTTAAACCTTAAATAACTACCTATAACACGTTTCTATATCTTCTTGAAACCTCATGAGATGATATAAAACTACTCAAACTAATGCATTAGTTCTGACATCTCATATGCTCACTTTGTCATCTTGCCAAGCTTGCCAAATACATAGTGGAAACTTGAAACCTGGTGAATTCACATGATTTGGGAATATAAAATGCATCTTGAGTATTTTAAAATCATTTTTCATGTTTTAATAGACCTCCATTTAGGTCTTTATTTCTTTGATCCACCTGAAAGTCCAAAAAATACCTAGTTTGGTCTTTTTAGGCCTCAAGAAGCCCTAAATTGGCTTAATGGATCAAAAATGAGTTTTAAGACTCACCTATATCTATTATTGGTTTAATTGGAAATTTATAAATGGGTAAGACATTTAAGAGTTTTAAAATCTCAAAAATACCTCATAAAACTCTCAAACAAAAATTCTTCCTAAATTTCATGTTTATTGCCTTGTATGGGAATACATACCTAGGTTTTCACTTTTTTATCTCTCATCATGGACTTTCCATAATTTTAAAAAAATTTAAAATTTTTAAATGTGTCTACCAACATTTATTTAAAATTTAACAATTTTTTTAGCTTTAAAACTCAAGTTATGGCCTTTTTAGTGTTGCCTCACCTTGTATTGTCTTCATCTACATGACTTTAGGTATGTATTTTGGCATTTTATTGAGTTATATGAGGTATAAATGCCTAATTATTTTTTAATTATAACATATATGAACCCATATAACCATTAAAATCATTTTTTGGTCATTATCAATCAATAAGTACTCCTAAAACTACCTTGTTGGGCCTGTAATAGCCTAGAAATTGAGAACAATGACACCTACGAAAAGAGAAATGAGCATATATTGAGTTTTATGAGATATATATACCTATTTTTTTTTTAATTTTGACATATATGATCCAATTTAACAATTATATCCATTTTATACATTCAATTAATCACATAAAACTCCAAAAAAATACCTTTTCTAATTGCAACACTTACATTTTTTAAAACCCTTCAACCTATACCTACACATTTCACCATTATTTGCATTGAAAATTTGATTTAATAACATATATGAGGGTTATTTAGTAAATTTTATTTAATAGATCACTCAACTTTCCATTTTCATCAATGGATTCATAAATGCACTTTAAATAAGAGAAAATTGTGACATTGGGGTTTTAGAGGGGTTTAAAGAGCTACAAAAACTCTTAGTGATTGTTCGAAAAGGAGAGATATTAAATATTTTAACTAATTAAAAAATTTATAAGGCCATTAGGGTCCTCTCATTATATTAATATCTTTATTCTTAGCTTTATCTCTCCTCCATGATCCAATGTAAAACCTGTTGGCCTTCTTAGCTTGTACAAGTGACCCAAAGGAGCAATTGATAAGGTTTACTGATTATTTGGACCTATAGATTCTCTTTTATCATGGTTTAGAGCTTGGGGAATTGGATTATATTTTAGATAATCCCCATCACTCTTATTTCAAGTTTTATTGTCTGAATATGTTTGAAGCAACACAAAATCCTCTATGATCTTCTCATAACCTACCTTTTCTTGTTATAGAACCTATCCATCTTTCTCAATATCTTGTTATAAATACATACTTGACATTCCAAGAAGATATTACTAATTTTATTATGGTATTATAATGTAAAAATAACCTTTCATAAGTTCTAGCCTTCATGTTACACTAAATTTGAAGTTGGAACAATAAGACAAGGAGACTTCATGAATGAGTTATATGTTAAAGAAGGAATATTTTGACACATTGACAAGATGTATGTTAAATATGGATATAATATGATTTTAAAAAATTTAAACATGACATAAAAGACTTCATTTTACTTCTATGACTTTTGGACTAGATTTAAGCACATTAAATTTGACATGGATAGGCATAAGATAAATATAACAATTACCTTAACTTCTACAAATTTACCTTGATCTATGCTAAAAAACTCATAAAGGATCAAGATATAGAGACTGGCTAATCAACTGAGTGTCATGAATTCATAATTTAACTAGACCTTACATAAGACCTTAAAACACCCTAAGACACCATTGTAAGGAACCACCATGGGACAAGCTATGACATTACTACAAGACCCCCAAAAGGATATCAATAAAGTTAAGACTATTATGACCAAATTTTGGAATGATACTAATCTATAGTGGCCAATTTTGGCTAATGTTAGGACAAACTTGTGCTCTAATAAAGAGTTTGGGTTAATTACCCTAATAAAATCAAGGCACTATTGGGAAAATGGGTGTCCTTATATAGCTAGTTTTAGTGGCATGATAACATTTACCTCCCCTTTCCAAAATACATATCATTCATGGTAGGTTATGATATAGTTATGTGCATTGCTAAATATATTGGGCCAATAGCATCCCATGCTCAAAATTTTAAGAGTTTTTGTGTAGCCTGAGGGATGTCAACTACCAATCTTATAATGTAGATTATCCAAGATGTCCACAACTTCTTGTTTTGAGACACACCTCCTCATATTTATTTATGTATAGTACTCCCTTATTGATCATATAATTATTTGAATAAATCCTAATGTCTCACCTCTACTCTTTGTTTAGCTTAGAGGGCATGTAATTGTGAGTAAATAATGGAAGAATTGAGTGTAACACTCACCACTAGCTACCCTAATCTCATTGATTTTCTCAATACAAATGCCTAAATCTATCTCAGTCATGAGCTAGGTGATTATCTAGCTCTCACCATTTCGGTTGTTTTGAGTTCAAGATGAAAATCTTGAAGTTTGGCCATCCATTTACCTCTCCTATTGCCTAATTCATTCTAGCCAAATGTGAGTTTGAAAGTTGGGTCTAAAACAATAGCATATGTCTTGTTCCTCAAAATATAATTCCTAATTTTTTTCACAACCTTGATTAAGGAATATATATATTTATCCATCATAGAGTATTTCAACTCTACATTAATTATATTGGTTCTCATGAAGGCAACTAGATGTTCATTATTGTCCACCTTTTATGTAGGTACAATAATTATAATATGTTTTGAAGCAAATGAATAAAGATAGAAATATTTATTGAAGTTTGGGCTGATTAGAATTGGATATTGATTAATGGTAGTATTGATGTCTTGAAAATATCTCTTATCCTCTATTATCCACTCTATTTTATCATCTTGATTCAACATAACATTCAAAGGTTTGGAAATCTTTACAAGTCCAGAAATGATTTTTTTTACAAATTTAATCTTACCAAAGTACTTCAATTCTTTTTTTGGTTAGGAGGTGTCAATTTAGAAATGTAATGAACTTGTTTTAGATAAATAAAGATACTATCCTTAGTGATGACATGTCCTAATATATTCCATTTAGTTATTCCAAATATGTTCATGTTTGGATTAAGAGATAATCCATATGTTTGACATCTATCAAATACTTTTTATAGATTATTTACATGTTCATCGTTATCTTTTGAATATATGGTCAAACTCTAAAATGTTGGTCCTACATTGATTATACCAAAAGGCATCCTTTTGTATACAAAATTTCCTCACTTGGTGGTAAAGGTAGTATTCATTATGTCTTGTGCTTCCATAATAATTTGGTTATAGACTGTGTATCCATCAAAAAAGGACACCATTTTAGAGCCACTAGCCATCTAAATTACCTCATCTAGGGAGGGTAAAAGATATTTATGCTTAATTTAGGTTCCTTAAGTCAACACAGATTTTGATTTTCCTATTGTTATCTTTTATTAGTACTAAGTTATTTACCTATGTAGAATAATTGATTGGGAAGATAATCCTAGCGTCTAGTATCTCTTATACCTTTGTTTGGATGAGAGATTTTAATAATGGATTAACTAGTCTTTGTATTTACCTGAAAGGCTTGTGTTTTAGCTTTAATTTAATGGTATGTGTGATGTCTTTGGGGTCAAAGATTTTCAAATATTCATGTCCAAGTAATAACACCTTTGTATTATATCAATAAACTCTTCATAATATTAGCTTTAATTTAATGGTAAAGGTAGTATTCATTATGTATTGTGCTTCCATAGGAATTTGGTTATAGACTGAGTATCCATCAAAAAAGGACATCATTCTAGAGCCATTAACCATTTGAATTACCTCATTTAGGGAGGGAAAACTATATTTATGCTTAATTTAGGTTTCTTAAGTCAACACAAATTTTGATTTCTCTAATTTTATTTTTTATTAGTGCTAAGTTATCTACCTAGGTAGAATACTTCATTGGGAAGATAATCCTGGAGTCTAGTATCTTTTATACCTTTGTTTGGCTAAGAGGTTTTAATAATGGATTAACTAGCCTTTGTCTTTACATGAAATATTTATGTTTAAGATTTAATTTAATGGTATGTGTGATGTCTCTAAGGTCAAATATTTTCAAATATTCATATGTCTAGGTAATCACATCTTTTTAATATGTAAATAAGCTCTTCAACTTATGTTTCTTACTTTCATTGCAACATAGACCAATGTTCATATACTAAGGGTGTTTGGTAGTACCTATATTCTCCTTGATGAAATAAAAGTCAATTAATTTAGGTTGATTATGATTTTGAGCTTGTGAATCTATGTCAAAATATCACTCTAGGGAAAGCATCCCCAAAAGGATGCAGTTCTCCTTTAATTTTAAGACACCATCATCTCTCAAATATTTAATATGTATGGGCTCAACATATTTCTCATCTATTATTTGAAATTCAAAGGTCTTATAACTATTCATGAATTGGAAAATCTATTGATTATCCTCAAATACAAGTTTCCCACATTATTTAAAATAGAGGGGAAAGGAACTATTTCCATAGAGAATTTATGCATTTTGTAATCTTGGAGTGGTGTTAGGTTGGTAGATAAACATACTAGTGAAGCTACCCTATGGTTTTATTTCATTAGGACAGCCTTGATGTTGAACTCCTCAAAGGACTCAATTAGGTTCCATGCTTAGTTTTTATACTTATTCAAGTAGGTGATGATGTATTATATTTCTTATTGATCTAGTTAACAACCAACTCAAAATAACCAAATATTATCAATTGCTTAATGTTATTATTTGGTACAAATTGTAGAGAAAGTATTACAACTTTTTACTCATCCCTATTGTTATTTCAAGGTAACTTCAGTCTATAGGTAGCTAGGTAGTGTTTACCATCTAGGTCTATCAAGGCTATGACAACATAATAACCTTGCTTTGATTTAGCTCCATCAAAATGAAGATTACATAATTGAGAAGGACCTTTAGATTCTTGTTCATGAATCTATTTATTGGTAGTAAATATGTACACTCCTAAATGTGGAGATGAAAAATCAGCCTTCACATTTTTTGCATTGTACTTGATGATTAGGTACTTAATATTTGGTTCCCTATCCACTCAGATATGATTGGACTCTAATTTTTAAGGTAGACACATGTGTGTGAAATATGTGTCCATATACACATTATGTGTCTTTGACCAATCATGACTCATCAGTAGGCCATAATCTTATAAAATGTTAATGACCAAAATATCTATGTATTGTTGTACACATTTCTCTAATTCTATCTAGATGTGTACATTTTTTAGTTCTCCAATGCATGGGATAAAAGACTTATCCAATTACAATACCAATCTTTTTGACTTATCTAGGGTTAAACTTAGATTATTTTAAATATTTTTAGCATCACATTAGTTGAGGCACCTGAGCCCACTAGGAAATTATACATGTTCTTTCTAAATATTTTGGTAGTTAGTAGGAATGATGGTACTTCATGTTTATCTTCATATACCATCATATTGGCATGGGTAGATTTGGAATTATCATATGTATAATATATCCTAGTTAGGGCCTTGAAAAACAACTCCCTCTATTTATTTATTTAATCTAATTCATGCAGGATGATATTAGCCTTGATTTTCTTCATATACTCAATAATGTTGTACTCAGCTCTACTTTGTGGTTATTTACTATAAAAATGATCATCCTTTTTTGGGGGAGGTAGATTATTTTTGGCCTTATAATCTAGAGGAGTAGAAGAATTATTATTCAAAGGATTTGATGTAGTGATAATATTTCTATTCCATAGATTATAATTATCCCTTTGGAACTATTGGAATCTATGGATCTCATCTTTATTATTCTTGGTTTCATTCTCATTTTATTATAGGAATGGGAAGTCATAGGTTTCAAAGAAAATTATTATACTAGGGTGCCCTAATGCATTGGAGTAATATGCCTCTAGTTATTTTGCAAATCTCTCATGTCTTTTTGTTTCTTTTTGATATATTTTAAAAGTAGTGCAAAACTCTATACAATCTAATTTTCCATGTTATGTTTTTATTATGAACTTAACACTAATTGGATAACATTGCTTATAATATATTTATTTTAGGCACTTTATTGGGTGTTTTTTATTATACATTATTTCCATACCTATTGAAGGTCCTATTATATCTTTAAAATTTGAAACCTTGATTTGGTTTTTTTTCCACCAATATTTCATGTTCTTTTCTGCATGTGTAAGAATTCATTGCTTAACTTCTACACCATACTCTAGATAGAATATAATTTATCTTTATTAGATTTTATAGTTTTATCATGAGTGTTATAAGTATTAACTAGTATTGAATTCTAGCTCTAGTGTTGATGGGATGTATAAAATTGGTTATTCAAAAATATTAAGCTTTGGTTTAGTGCAACATGGGACAAGGGTAACTGCATGTGTGCTTGATTTTGATTATAATATTTAGTGTTATGGTTATCATTTGGAATTGAATTTAACATTAGATAATTTGGGTAGATATTAGGTGTAGCTAAGCTATGTAATTAGAGATTTATTTGCCTATCAATGTTGATGGATTTATCATATGTTATTGTTAGGTTAGTCACACATGCTTCTTTACATAATAATATTGAGGTTATAGGATCTAAGGAATTTTTTTTACATATCAAGGGTTACAAAAACATTGGTTTAATATGCATCATTTAATTGGATAAGCATTTTTTAGAATCTAACATTAAAGGATTTAATGGGTTCATTGGATTCTTTCTTCATTCTATAAAAATGTTGGTACATGACACTATGACTAGTAACAAGTTAAAATTGACCTAAGAAGGTGCTTTTATGCTAGTCCCAATAGGTAATTTAGGCTTTTGGGAGGTTATCTTTTAGTGTTAAATGGAAAATATTGCATGCCAAATCCTCATTAACCACATTCATTAACCATAAATCTACCTTGAAAGAAATTAGGTGTTCTTAAACAATATTTCCTCTAGAAGAGAGGAGGGAAGGTATTTTTTGGGGTTTCTATGTAATTCATGGGAAGCACTAGTGATAATAATAGTATAACCATCTAACCAAGATAGGGCCATTAAGGGTAATAGAAGATGGGGGCATCTTCTCAAAGAGTGTGATTGATCCTGGTGTCTCCTCTTAACCCTTTATCAAACCTAACTTTTTTATGGATTTCCAAAGGGGGTTATAGTAAGTTGGTGTCTTAGATATATCTTGTTAATATTCTAAGTATATCTAATGTAACTAAAGTGGTTTTATTCAAATAATATAGGTAGAGGTTTAAGTCCTTTTTCTAGTACAAGATAAATTATTTTTAATGTGGGTTTTATGCACACCATGGAACCTTACAAGGTAGCCTCTAACATTTCAGGATGTATGAATAAAATTTAACTCCAAGGCATGAGTTGAAGGGTATTGGGTTTTTTAAACAACTCATTGGTGGAATAGTGGTGAGTAAAGTAGTTGTTTGCCATAGATGGGTTTGTCTATGGATGAGTTTAAACCTATTTGATATGGGTGGATATATGATGAATCTAACCTAAGGTGGGTAGGAGAAAAAGAGAATCAAAAAGAGGGAAAGGTAAGGAAGAAACTAAGGCCTATGGACCAAGAAAAATGAAATATTTCTAAGCCAACACTTAAACTAAAGGTTGGACAAGTAATCAAAAACTAATGTCTATTGTAAGCCACTATAAGCACACCAAAAATCAAACATAGTTAACAGTCAAAAGGAACAAGAACATAATAAAATTAAGAATATATAATCAAAGTTTGTCATATTTGTAAGATTATGTTTGGACATATACAAGGGGAATTATGATTAATACACAAAAGGCATTCAAATTAGTAATATTTCAATATGAATAATTGTTTTGAAAATAAAACTCATACACAACCAAAAGACTAAAATAACATAATGATATAACTTCTTTAAAAATCCATAGGTTTGGAGAAGAATCAAGATTTGCACATCAAAACTAATTATAGAACTTTCCTTAGAGTTTCATATTAATCTAAATACAAAAAAATCTCCTTTTTTAGGATCGAGAGGATACAAATATATATAAGCTAGGGATGGGGATGCCTCATCTCTCAATCAAAGCCTAAAAATACATATCCAAAAATAGATGATGTGTCAATTCTCATAAAAAAAACATGCATGTACAATGGTTTTTTCCAAAAATAGAATTTTTTGATTAAAATACAATATATACATGCAAAATAAACTAGGAACTAATAATTTTAACTTAGATAAATCATGAAAATACATACATATTTAATGGGGTGTCGATGTGGTACCATTGAAAGAATAAAATTATGGGGTATAAGCTATATAAATTAAAGTAGATAAAACTACTACTGTAACTTAAGTCATAACTTAAGTTGATTATAAGTGGAATATATGTTGGCCTTGTATGTGTTTGCACTAGTGTATATCTCAAAGAGTGATTACCTTGAGGAGGTGAATGTGGTGATCCTCTGTTAAAGTTGAATGCTTTACTACCTCCATTTGTAGATATAATACATGGCTAGACTGGAAGTTAATATCAATAACTTCAAAATCAAGTAAAGACCTTTTGAGAAATTGTGGGAGTTTTTGCATCAACTTCTTATAAGTGACTAATGAAACCTTGACCTCCACATGAAATGTTTTAGTTACTAAAATTCTATCCCTATAAAAATTAACTAGTTGCATAATTTCTTCATTGGTTAAGTAAACTATCTTTAATTTCAGCTTGAAAGTTTTTAGTTACATCTCGAATGTGATTCTAAAAAATATGCTTGGGAATGAATTGACTAGGAGGAGTGATTAATTTAAATAAATTTCATATCTTTAAAATATATACTGCTTATCTCTTTTGATTCATAAATTATTGCACCAAAGTTTACATCTCTTGATGTCAGTCAAGCAATCCATCTCTCTTGACTGTAATGTAATTATGGTCCCATGCAACTTTTATTATTTTTATTAGGTTTATGTAGGTATATGCCTTATTTCTTGTTCCCTAGCTTAAGAATCAAATATTACCCTCTATATCTTTTATTTTATTAAACAATTGAATTATGTCCCACCTCTTAGGCTAGGATGTAATCTTTTCAAACCTTATTAAATAAATGATGTTATATGACATTTTGGTTGCCCCTTACAATTTGTCTATTATCTCCTTAGGTGCTTGAATGGTGCTCCTTTCTTATGAAGTTTTTATATATTGGTTATGGATTTTGAACATTTTATTTGATTGATCCTCTAGTATCATCCAAAAAATTGTAAGGGTCCTCCATATATCTATCCATGTCATAAGGATTTAATTTTATTCTCTTTATTAGAGAGAATGCATCTTCTCTCTATTCCAACTCAACCTCTTGTCCTTATTCAATCCCCATATTTCTTTTAACCTTCCTTAAGGTATTACCTTGTCTATTAAATTAGAACTTCACTATTGGTTACTTATCAATTACTAGGTCCTTCCTTCCTACTTATTTTAGCTTTTTAATCCATAGAGGAATTCTCAATACAACTTGTTAACCTGCCTATTATATAAGCATTGTAATGGAAGAAGTTTTACATCGAGGATATATCATTGTGGGAGAATATGTCCCAAATGTAATAAAAGAAGGTATAGCCTTCCTACATATAGTAACCTAATTCTATGTCAGTGTATGAAAAATAAATTTAGTTGTCCTAGCTACCCTATGTACTGAAACTATAGGGGAATCTACCTGGGTAACTTAGATAATAGGCATTCTAAACTATGTAGACTACCTAGTGGGTGTAGCTTATACATCAAAAATGGAGGTAGACACCAGGTTTTCAAAATTTACTCCCACTGATGTTATGGGAGATAGAGGATTGGTTCCACTAAAGATTGAATAGGTCATTAGGGTGTAAATATATTTTGCTAGTATCTTATGACTAAAATACATGTAACCCTGATTTCAATATAAATAATAGGAACCAAAGTAGAAAATAGGGATATAATGGAAAAAATTTGTAGTGTAATTTATTGAGGCTTATTTTTTTGGTTCAAAAAGTGTACATAGTTAAAAGTATATGTCATACCAATTGTAGTAGTATCAATTGAAGAAGCTATAAAAAAATGAGGGGTTATTTTACTTAAAATATAAGATGGGATAACTGGGGTAATAGTTGTTGTAATTATCATATTTATACCCTAAGATGGAGAGCATGAAGGTGTAGTTGATTATGACCCTTGTGTTGATATTTTTTTATTTTAACTATGCATCCACTTCTACATATCCTTCTTTATCTGACAATAACATGGTGGCTATTGAGTTAACTCTCCTTGATCAACCTTTTTAGATTCACCCAATATCTTAGTTCTTCCAAATTGATTAATCTCTTCATTCAACCATTCATCCTCTTCCTTTGTTTTAGTTGTTTCACTAAATAACTCTATTTATTTGATGTCTATCTTGGACACCTATTATTTTTTAGTTATCCATCTTTTTTCTTCTTCTTCACTATCATAAATTTGAACAGGGTCTGATCTTTGTTTACCCTTTCTTATATCCTCTCTTTCCCTTGGAACTTATGTATGTTTCCATTGTACTTATAAATTATGAGGTGAGAAAAGAGGAGTCTTGAGATTATTTTTATAGGTAATTGGTGGTTTAGGAGTAGTAGGGTCTAGCCTTGTAGAAGGTGGAATGGTATATGAAAGGACTCTAGTGGTGAAATATGGAAATGAAATGGGGGAGTTGTGAACACTAGAGGAATCATGGGTGGTAAAGGTGATTATGTAGGATATTGAGGTGTTACTTATGGTGGTGTTATTACCATAGGGGGTGACCTAGGAAGATCAACAATGGAAACATGAGACAAGAAAGTAGGAAGACTTAGTTGTGTTATAATTAAAGGAGGTAATGGTAACATAGAAAATAACTTAGTTGTTATAGTATGACTTATACGTCTCTCCACACTAGCTAGATTTTGAGGAGAATAAATAACAACTAAATGTGTAGGGTAAACCTCAACTATATCCTTAATACTTTCTTCCCTATATGGGCCAACTTGCTCATGTATGTCTACTATGTGAGGAGGAGGTCCATGAATAGGTTTAGAAACCCATTGTTTCGTTTTGATTAGCTTTGAATCTTATTTAGTAAATATGGTATCATATTGGATCCTTTGTGATATAATAATTGAAATTTTTACCCTTCATATCCTAATAGCAACCTCAATGTCATATTATTCATTCATGAACACATGGTCATGACTATAAGACTTGTGACCATAGCTGATTTTCACTTTCCACTAATATCTCTTTATATGATCTTTGACATTCTTTCTGGGGTCCCAATGTCTAAATAGTGTCCATTTAAATCCATAATGCATATTTATTCTTACAATAGACTAGAAGTGATTCCACCTTGTATATTGCATTTAGCTAATTTTGAGAGGGTTGGGTGGATGGATGCTTGCTTAACTCTTCATAACTCAACATCAACACTATTAGCCAATAAATCAATAATTTCATGATTAACCAATTTTTTTGGTCATAAGTTGGAGTAAGTAAAAAGGGTGTACCTTAGTACCTTATATCATAATAATAGTGCACTTAGGATAAAACTAGTAGTCACTTAATTTTTGATTGGTCTTGTTTATGGGGTTTGATAGTCTAGGCATGTTATTATCATATATGACCTAGTACACCATATGGTAAAATATTTTTTATCAGTATTTTCATATTTTTGTGAACCTCTACACATATAAGACATTGAATTCATAAAAATTCATCTTATTTGAGTATTTTTTGGATGGTTTATAGGGTTCTTCATATGTTCATAGTTATAGTCATAGCATCTACCACATAAAACATCATATAAAAGTTACCATTAGGTAAACTTCCTAGATTTGTGATTCATAGATTCAAATTGGAGATAATAATCAGGCTATGATTTTTTTGGAGGATATGATAATATCTAGCATCAAGACCCATATCTTATTGACATAATAAATAATTAAGAAACCATATATTATGTTCAGTAGGGCCATGGTAATTATTACACTTGGTTTGAAGATAGCAATGGGGATAATAGAAGTAGGGCTCATAATCACAAATTTTCTTGGGTTATCATCCCATTATTTTAGCTTGTTGTATATTTTATTGGTGAGGATCCATGAAATGACCATGTCTTGCCTATAGGTAATTTCTAGTAGAGGGAGTTTGTATTATCTCTTGAAATAATTTCCACTTATGTATGTTGTTGGAGTTTTACTAAGTCTAAAATGTAATATTTTCCTAGAGATTTTCCCATTTAAAAATAAATCAAATAGAAATTCAATGTAAGGAATTGCCTTTTATTTGGTTATTGCATTATGTAGACTGACTACTTTTATTATTATAAAATTGCCCTTATATCTATATGGGAAAATTGAAAGTTGGTCCTCAACCTTGTATCGATCAATTGCATCAACCTCATCCCAAATAGAAAAGTAATGTTTGAAATCATGGTTGAGATTTTTTGGATCAAAATTTGTGTTAGCATACTCAGTCAGTCCTGTAATTGAGTATGAAAAAGGATTTGGAGTGAAAGATAAGGAAGACATTGAAAATCTACATGGAAAATGTTTGTTTTGTGGATTATATAATCTATTGGTTATAATATATCTATGAATTTACAATGTACACTTGATAGTGAGAAACCAATATGATTAGATAGAAAATGACAATTCAAATTATATTGTTTTGGATGTGTTGACCTATAAAATTGAATTTTTTAATTCTTCACCTGTGCTTTTCCTGCGTATCTCTTCATTCAAGATCACACTCACAACATCATCCACTTTTAAGACTTTTGAAGGAGACACAGTATTAGAAACTGCCATTACCAAACCTTCCCAACTTTCAGGTAATGAACACAAGATTAAGAGAGCTCTAATTTCATCATCAAATACAATATTGACTGAACTTAACTAGTTTACCAAACCATGGAAATCACTAAGATGGCTATGAACAGATCCACCTTCCAACATTTGCAAATTAAATAAACGCTTCATAAGAAATACGTTATTAGAAGCTAAGGGTTTTTCATACAAATTTGCCAAAGATTTCATCAACTCCATCATTGTCTTACACTGTGATAAGCTAGAAATCATAGATGATTCAAGACTCAATCTAATAGATCCCAGAGCCTTTCGATCAAGAACCTCCCATTCTTCATCCTTCATATCTGAGGGTTTGCTAGCAACCCCACCCAACGGTAAGTACAAATCTTTCTGATACAGATAGTCCTCAATCTGCATCCTCCATAATTGGTAGTTCTTGCCATTAAACTTTTCCATTCGTAGTTGACTATTTTCTGCCATTGCTCAACTCCCACTCAAACAAAAACCCTGTGAGTAACCTGTAATCAAAACACACTACCCAGATCTACACCAATCTGTTAGTATCCCAACCAAAAGCTCTGATACCACTTGTTAGGGGTTGGAGGTAATCCAAGAACAAACACACCTGTTCTAATTCCACCTATTAGGATCTTGCTCCTCAGAAAGAGCACAGTATGATTACCAAATATAAGTAATTAAATATGCGGAAATAACCAAAAACACAAGTAACTAGAATTCACCTATAGCACAGAATATGAGAGACAATACACTATCTTGTATTAACACTTTACAGAAAATAATACAACAAAGAGCCGCCACACTCTTTCACCTTACAGAGGTTCGCCACACCTTAAGTGTACAATAATTCTTCTCACACACACACTCTCCTACACAAAAAATGGTCCCAACAACCAACTCACACACAGAATTGGTGTTCACCTCACCAACCAGTCAGTAATAACCCTGCCGGTACACCAAGCACTCTATAGTACTTCATGGTGATCTCTCATGAACCTGTAACCTGTAATTCAAAGACCAAACTTACATGTAGATCCCCAATGAGCTTGTAACAACCTGCAACTCACAGATCTTACAACTAGAAGAAACTCTTCCTTTCTATCTCATGCATTATACAATACATGCCAATGGGTCTATAAATAGATCCCTAACTTAAACAATAACTTAGACTCTTAATTTAGAAAATTATCCTCACAGCCCAAGACTCTAACTGGTCTTAACATGCAAACTCTTCATTCACTTAACTAACTGTCTGTGAAATGAGTAGTTCTAGAACACACAGGTGACCGACGCCAGTCCCTCCTAGTCTGGTTCTGCCAACGTTGGCCGACTTCCTGCCGTCACCAGTGGCCTTCTGCACTGGTCTCTACCGACGTCGGTCCTGCTGCCGATGTCGGTGCTCTTGGATCTCATCAACCTTCTATTCCACTGTTTGCAAAGGGTTGAAGCTTTTAGCTCCACAACCTAACACTTGGGTCATACAACCTTTATTGACCTTTGGTCCTAGAATTATCTACTTCACCAAGGACACTTGTGCAATAATGGTAAATACATTCTTGGTGATGTCCTCTTTGAGATCCTATAATATCCTATAATTATTATCATCATAATTGTGTGACTTAAAAAAAGTAAAATATAAATTTTATGGGTTTTTGACATATTATTATAGGAGATGGTACTATGTTGTTACATGCCCTACCACTCGACAAATTTCACAAAAATCTATTTTGATCGTAGGACAATCTTTATTGTGATGTCCTTATTTTCTACACTCCATGTACCATAAATTTAGCTTAGGTTTATCTACCTCGTGATATTGATCCATTCTCTTCATATAATCTTGTAATGTATTTTTAATCTTATAATTTATGAAGGGAGCTTCCCCATAGTCTTCAATTTGCTCCACCCATAGGGAAACAACTCTAGCATTTACCTTAGTAGCCTATTAATTTTATGTTATAGCAAATATGATTTTAGAATGCAATATTTTGATAAAACACACAAATTTATCTTTGTCTAATAAGGTAAATTCCACCTTATTCATAACATTATATACCTCTAATCATAGTCGTAGACTAATTCTCCTAACTTCTGTGTTATCTCCTTCAAGTCTTGAGTAGTATGACTTGTACATTTCATTATCTTAAACTCTACAATAAGCCATTCCTTAACCTATTTTATATGTTCTCTCTGAATTTATTTGTGGTATATAAACTCAAGTGCTCTTCTATTTAGTGCCCCTATTAACTCACACTTATTGATAACTTCATCAATAATACCCTTAGCTTGCCATCTCATCTCACAAGTTAGTAAGTACTATTCAAGGTTTGCGAACCCATCATATGTAGATTTATAAATGTTCCTACAACACAAATTGTGTAAATTGGTTTCAATGGGATATATTACATAGTTGTTACAAGAGGAAATTGGCTTCTGTGCAATCCTGCTTGTGTACTACAAAATTTTTTTGTGCATTAGGAGAGTCAACCTGCACACTCTTATTTTTTTTTGTGTTTCCTTCTTTTCTCTGCTTGGTTTAAACAAAACCTATGGCATTTAAATCCTTTTAAATTTATTTTATTTCAATTTCATTACCCTAATGATGCACTTGTTCTAAAAATGTACCTTCCCAACTATCATCTTCCTATTCGGCTAATTGAAAACTTTTACTAGAATATAAGAAACTAGGCTACAGGGATGTGTGCTCTTTTGGTAAATGATTATTTCCTATGACTTTTTATTAATCTATGCCTGAACGTATGATTAATATATGACTTTATTTTTAATTTATTCTTAATTATTCACGTCTTTCTTCTAATAATACCCATTCTTATATCTATGCACTACATCTATCATCTAACTTATCTATACACTATTCTTGCCGTCTTCTTCAAACATATCTTCTTCTTTTTATTTGTGACTCTTATTTTTTTTGACATTCATTATCTTATTTCATCTAATATTTATTCATCCTTCCTTATTGATCTCTTTCATCTCTCTCATCATGTCTTCTTACTCATTCATCATCTATTTTACTACTACTCTTAACTCTACTTGTAGCTACCTGGGTATTCTTCTATTTACTCAATCTATTCTATTATCGTAGCTCATATTCTAAATTTAGACTTTTCTTCTAACTCTTCTTCCCTCATGTCTCCATTCTAAATTCTAGTTCAAGCCTTATCTAGTCATCTAATCATCATTCAATGTCATGTCACACACACCCTCATACACCTAAAGTGACTATTCCATAGTGGCTAGAGTAGGTACCATGGCCTTGCCCACAATCAACATCTTCACAAGGATATGTAGTCATTGCAAAAATTTCCCTCAAAATACTTTGATAAATAAGTCCTTTATAACTTTGAAAGTTATGTATCCTTATAATACAAACTTAGTTATATATTTGTCTACTATAGTAGTAACCCAATGATTTATTGCTCTTATCCAATCAGTTTCTAATTTCTACAACTGATCTATATTTTTTCAGTCTATATCATAGTTTCTTCCATCCTTGGGTTAAAACAATAATGTTTCAAATGGGATAACAAGTTAGCTAATAATTCAGGCAACTTGTACAATTTTTTTTTTATAAATCTCTCCATGAATATGTTCTCAAATGATTTCCTATATGATAAGACTAATTATTTTTGATTCTTTTTCTATAAAATTACATATTATTTAATCTAACAATGTCTCAATATCTCTCTACCCTAGTAACCGTCTTAGCATAATTTCCTTTAGAAAGAGTGTTCCATGCTCACCATACCATTGTTAACAAAGGTTCTTGAAGCATCAAAACATGTGAAGGATGAGGATATAGAGGATAAAATTTAGTGTGTATAATAGTGTATCATATTCATACAAGAGGTTGGATAATAAAAATATAGAAAGTGTGAATTATCATGCATTAAGAATGAGGTAAGAATAACCATTGATTCATTAACATAAATAGAGTAATTTAGGTTAAATTAGATAGAAAGTAATCAAACATTATACATGATAATGTAGACAAGGAACAAAGTAAGAAATCACATAGGTATCCATAACTAGATAAGTCTCTATTGATATCTGAAAAAGTGGAACTCAATTCTTCTTACAATCCAAAGTATATATAGACATTTCTAGTCTATGACTGATCATCTACTTCTCATACTTGGTACTAAAAGTGGAGTTTGTTCATATTTTAACTTATTACAAGTCATGGAGATAAGATAAAATAAACTTATACATGACAAAGTGAGTACATAACACACAAATATTAGACAAATATCTTGTGTAGCTTTACAGTCTGAATTATTCTCCCAACACTTAAAATTATCAAAATTACCTTAAACTATGCTAATAAGGATTGAAAACGGAAGAATTTTTTGACCCTATCCTATGGTATCCAAAATTTGGATAACACAACTTAGGAGTGTAGATATTAATAGATATTTTTATCATAAAATGAGTTGAAAGGCCAAAATCCTACCATATATAGTTGATCACCTCAATATTTTAATCCTAAGCTCTAATTACTTCTACAAGACTAGTACACATTATTTGACTAACTGTTGAGCCCTTAGATAATATCTCAATGCACTCCATCTTGAGGAAATATTTTTTCCCTTCAAATTAACATGTTACCTTTAATTTTTACACCTAAGTATTTCCCAAAACTATTTAGCATTCACATGGTTCTCTTAAGACATAGAAGTAAGCTCCCCTATGAAAAAACCCACCTTTTTAACCCAAGGATGTGTGTCCCATTCCTTATTGAATGGTACCATCTCTTCCTTTCTTATGTTATTATCATTAAGAGGCACCACATCCTCTTCTTTCTAACATGCCTACTTTCTCCTTAAATATCATTTATCAGGTAGTCCTTACAAGAATCTCATATAAAGTAGAAGAGACTATGGTTCTATTTAGATATAAGATATATTTAGACTTGATAGATGTTATTGATGATGTGTATAGAGATATTTCCTATAATTTGTGAGCACATATTAATTTTTTTTCATATTTACTTCACATTTATTTACATGATTTGATCTCATGTTTTTATCTTAAACATATGTGATTGTCATTGAATATATATTATTTTTATCATGATATTTACTTTTTAGCACTTTATTTTTTAGCATATATCTTTGTCTTATATCATTTACATCACTTTTAAATCAAACTTAGTATTTTTTAGATTCATCCTCTTTTTGGATGATTTATAATAGGCCTTTATTTCCATTGTAGATCTTAGGTAGCATCTTTAGTTTATTTTTCACATATTATATCACCTTTTCAGTTAACCTTAGTTTCATTATGATTCTTTGGTATCCTTTTGCATTTCCCCTCTTTTTGGATGATTTATATTATTAATGATTATGATAGACCCCTTGTAGGTTATTATGTATTATTTAGTGACATGATTACCATATTTCATAGTGTTTTTATTATTTGAGTTTCTTTTTTGTGATTTGACTTACATTTCATGTACTTTCAGATCCCTCTTTTTACCTAGTCATATTTTAAGAAAAAATCTCCCTTCTTGTTGTAATCATTAAAATTTCTTCATTGTATCACCCTCACATGGATAAATATTACACAATCCATTTTTTTCCCACTTGAGGCACTTGGGTTAGTTTAAAAATTGCACTCTTCCCTATGGTGAATGTTTATGGGTCTTTAGGTATTTCAGTCTTTAGGTTCTCCTCTTTATCAACTAGGTGTAGGATCACTCATGTTAGTCGTATTTGAAACCCATTGTTTGTTTTTATAAATCCATATAGAGGAGGAAAATAGAAAAATCTAAAAGGTAAAAACCAAATCATAAGAAAATCCAATATTAAAAGGAAAATTATATATTAAAAGCTAGATCACACCAAAAGACCTGATATTTTTGGTACATCCCCTATTCTAGTTGAAATTCAAACTCCAAAGTTACCCTCATACTAGAGGCAAGGTTTGTTGAAGTGTGGTAGGCCATTATATTGGGGTAGGAAGTCTAATTACATTATTATCTATCTTCTTATATTTAAATTCTTTATCATGTAAGTAATAGACCAATGACTCTATAAGGGGTCCTAAAGAGCATCGAACATGTTGTGGGAAGGTAGGATCATGTTATTTTTCATGCATATAACCTTAATGGGATGGTATATATACTTAAATTATTATCCCAAGCTTACACATACTAGGTGGGTTATCTTATGTCCTTGATGTTGATATATTGTAGCCTTACCAACTTTATTAGAGTGTCTTGTCTATGCCAAGGATTTACACATCACCCTTTGTTATGACTTATAGCCTTATATCTCCATCACATATTTCATGGTACCCATTAAATGAATTTTTATGTTATTAGATCACATCCCTCCTCTTCACATTCCCATTTTCTACTTATTTACTTCAGATTTGAATTTTAACTTCCATTTGTATCAATTATTAGATTTTTAGTTTGTGAGTGCATTGTAAGACCTTGGGGAATACAACTAGGCCTTGATCACAAATGACCATAAATATTCATATCCACACCAATTATATCATCATATTTATGTCCTAGATGGTTGTGTTTTCTTACATCTTACTTAGTACAAGCATTAATTTTGAGTTTTCGCTCATTGAGGTATTTAATTATTTTGATACATGTCCTTGTTATATTTTAGTATTTTATTATATTACAATGGATGTTACTTAAAATAATTTTTATTATCCATTATGTTTGATTTAAGTTACCTCTACTTGTCCTGAATTGGGTGAATTTTTTTGATATATTTTCACATATCCTTGTTTGATTATCTTGTAAATTTTATCACATTGCATATCTCTTTTCATAGTTATTTTTCATATCATATGATTATCTTTGTCTTACATTTTGATGTGATTTATAGATTTTAATATAAAATGTTTTAAATATCTCATGTTTTATCTTAATATTTACCATCTTACTTACATTGGGTATGTTTAATATTCATTTTTTCCATCTTACATTTTCATGTTTTGTTAGTTATTTTTTAATATTTACTTAATATTTTATTTTTCTTAGTCAAATTTTGTTATTTTTTACCATGAATTTGCTCACATTTACTATAAAAGAATAAAACATGCATCATATTTTATAATATCATAAAATTAAAACCATAATACATGTTATAAAAGAAACAACATAGAGAACACTTTTACATGTGGATAAAAAATGAGTAAAAAATGATACACACACATACATACATGAGTCTCTCAATTTTATACATCATGATACATCATAATGCATCCAAGTACAAAATTTAGGATCTCTATGCCTATGAATCAGCTTCATACCCCTGGGGGTAAGGTACCAAACTCACCATAGATGCTTTTGAATGAGTATCCTAAAATTTATCTATAGTGACCTAGTTTGAGAATGCATACCCTAGACCTATCCCTATATATGGGCCACCTGATATTAAAACTCTACCACTCATCATGCATTCACCATGTATGTATATTACTTTGTGGCCAAATCCAACCACACTATAATTGTATCTCCTTCCTACTTATTGGTGCTATCACCTAAGTTGTAGCTTATACTCAACATTAAATATCTATAAAAACTACTCTAACCAATCTAAACCAACCAACATGATATCCAAGATATCATGATCAATTGTATCTACCAGAGTCTATGACTATGCCACTTCTACCATTATATCTACAAATTAAATACATATTTGACATCATATATCACATATATATCCAAATCTATACCATACCTATCACTAATACATAACATGTATGCCTCTACCTCTAGGAAAATAAAAGTGATAACATAATTAAAAATAATCATACCTACCAGAGTCCCATCAAATCTCCCACATAACATGTGTTTGTTGTCATGGATTTGAGTTAGTGTAAATCCTCTCCATTTCCAATGATAGACTACCATGGCATATTTATTTGACCTACACATCTAACCATATATGGTCCATTGCATGTGGATCTACCTATATTTAAGGAGTGGCCACTACCTACTTACCTTTGTCATCCCCTTCTTATGTTACTTGATACCATTGTCATCATCACCCATATTTAATAGGCAAATGAGGTATAACTACTAAAAATATAACTAGTATGCCTTGTCCTTATATCCCCCATGGCTCTCTAAAATGGCTCACCCAATTTGACAGGATAACCAAAAGCACTATAAGGTGTAGAAATCCAATCTACCTAGGTACATAGTCATATGGATATGGCTCAATCCACAAAGAGTATATATTTGTGATCTTAATTTAGTTCCTCACCTACACTATATCTGGCTAAGATTCCCAAGCATATACCATGCCCTTATAGGGAATCTATGCTATCTTTCCTCTCTTGATAGTATCTAAATATGAAAAATAAGGAATACTATGTATTATACAATGTTGTACCCATATCCTAACCCTAGGGAGATGATCATATATCACATGAGCTAATCCCACATGTATATAATTAGGGAACCTATATTATATCTAACTCAAAAAGATAATCATACAACCCATAGTTTTCTAGGGCCTTGAATTAATACACCATATAAATCATGTATGGGTTGTACCCATACCATAACTCCCATATTAGACAAGTAAAATTCTATAGTATAGACCAACACATAGATATAATGTATATTTACATAGTCCTGTCTAAATTATGACATAAAACTTTCATCGTCATAAGTCTAACAAGGCCCTTAGAAATATCTAAAATAAATGACACAACACCTAAACTAGTTATACAATGAGTTTATACTCATTGTACTAATAATATCTTGTATCCCATTAGGTTATCTTCCATGTCTCATCCATTGACTATGGTGTATCACATACCATTAGAGTAATAATTAGTAACCCTAATATGTCACAAATAATTTATAGGGTGATCACTTCCTCTATGGTATCCACCTCCACCACCCATATAAATGTGTCTATGAACCTCTCTCATCACATTATAAACAAGGAAATTATATTTAAGATTAGATGAATATGACACATATCCATAATTACACCAAACCTAAGAGTCACGAACTATACCCTACCCACTATAGATAGTCTCTTTGATAAATCTAGTAGCCAATAATCATCTCTACCTTTGAAAAATATCAGATAATAAAACTCAATCAATCTTAAAACAAAATAATAATGAAAATAAAAATGATCCCTACATTCTATTATATTGACCATTTTCCTAATTTTCCACCACACTAGCCATATATAGTTTACACTATACTGATCATGTTTTAATTTTATACTCTACCAACCATTATTATACTATATTGGCCACCCTATTTTATTTTATATTATCTAGAATATATGATATTGACCAACACTTATTTATACTACATCAACCATACATGATAATATCAACCAACATCTATTTCCTATTACGTTGGCCATACCCTATAATATCAACCATATTTGACTATTAATACAATTTTATAACTACACTATCCATACCCTAGGGTATCAACCAACATATTATACAATTTTATTAGTCATACCTCATGGTATCATCCATGATTTAAAATTTACCCTTATCAATTATTCAACCTAGTTGATATAGTTGTAAGAGTGTGGTAATTTATTCTTTACTTAGCCCTTGTTTTGAATTTTAATCAACTACCCATCATTAATCCTAAATTTATATTTGATTTAATTATTATTATGGCAAATTTTTTACATGGATTTACCTCACATATAGATTTATTAAATCTAGTTCATTTTATTAAAAATGAAAACATGAACATTAATTACACCACCTATATGTAATGTTCTAATGGTTGGTGTGATGTGACCTATTACATGTACACCTTGATGTCCTTGAGGCATCATCTTTGATAGAATTATTTTTGGATACCCAAAGCTCTAGTTTTCTAAAAATAAGTGTTAGAATTAGCTATAGGATCTAATGAATCTAATAGAAAACATAAATAAGAGATAAAATAGTAATAGTAATAAATAATAATTATATATTCAAGATAATAAAAGAAATGAATAAATAACTCAAATATGATGAATTACTCTAATAATTCAATATTAATATGATATAGAATACAAAAATAGCCATTACTTAAATAGAGAAAGGCATGCATGATAAATATTAGGAAACTCACACAACACATATAGTTCAATTGATATCTGACTACAAGAATAGTGGAGTGTAAATCCACAATAACAAGATAGGTGTTTAACTCATGTAAATGATCAAAACAAATTGACTACTAGTTAAGCAATCTTATGCTATCTTACCTTGAATAGTGAAGTGAAACTCCATTGTAACAAGATAGGTGTCCAAGTTGAATACTAGCTAAGCAAGCTTATCCTATCTGGTAAAAATTATTAATAAACATAATAAAATAATTATAATAAGTAATTAGTGCACCAATATAAATAATAAATAAAAGTAAATGCAATAAAGTAAATAAATGCACCAACACCCCCTATAAGTGAAGATTAGGTAGGGTTATGACATAAAAATCTTGATAATGTGTATCCATATTAGGTACTCTATACAAATAGATAAGGAAAGGAGAAAAACAAAAGGAAAAAAAATCCTCAAAATGAAGGTCTAGGAGACCCCCCCTAAAGAACTGATGTCCTATTGTCATAAAGCAAAAATCAAAGTACAAAACACACCACAAAACCCCCTAAATTACTTAGTTTTATCCCACTGAACAAGTATTTGTTAGCACTTTATAATTGAGTGCAATTACAAAGCTGGATTATAATTTTTTTAGTTTACAAAAAGCTCAATTAGGCCCTCTAGTCTAAAAGTATAAAAAATATGCATTTTATTACAAAAATTTCTGCACCAATGTGTTGTGTTAAAAAAATATTAACTTTAAAAAAAATGGGACCTCAATATGAGGTTGTATGTGAAAGTTTTGAGCCTCTGAAGTTACAAAAATGAGGATGGGTAAGAGCTACTATATAAAAATATAAATTCTAGAAAAATTTGGAAAAAACTAAAAGTACAATAGCAAAGAACACAAAATTTTAAGCTATTTTAAAAAAACATTCGCTCAAACATACCTCTTGGTGTTCAAATGGTGGGCTCCCAAATTTTCCTTTTCAAATCTACCTACTGATTTATGAGGCTTGATAATTTTTTTTGGTCTACATAGTCTGTACAGTCTATACGGCCATACCTGGAAGTAAAAAAGAAAATTGGCTTCTGAGTGACCGTGTCCATATTGGACAAATTTTATATGGATTTGTAGGTTTTGATTCCTTTGAATGTAACCACAAGGTTTGTTTTGATAAAAAATGCTTTGATTTTTAGGTACTTACCAAATTTAGGCATGGTGCTTCTAGATCAAACCCTTGCCAATTTTTCCTCTTGTGCTCAATTTGATTAAAATTGTAGAGAATTTTGACTATCTCAGGCACTCTAAACTCAATGGTGAGCTTAAAAATTCTCCATAAAGATCCAATTTGTGCCTGTATACAAAGTCAAAATACCAATCCTATATCTAGATTTTTTCTTAAATATTTAGCAACCTACAGATTCAAGATAGCTCTGGTACCATGTTAAAATTAGCTATAGGATCTAATGAATCTAATAAAAATCATAAATAAGAGATAAAATAATAATAGCAATAAATAATAACTATATATCTAAGATAATAATAGAAATAAATAAATAACTCAAATATGATGAATTACTCTGATAATTCAATATTAATCTAATATAGAATACACAAATAGCCATTACTTATATAGAGCAAGGTGTGCATGATAAAATCAAGGAACTCACACAACACATGTAGTTCAATTGATATCTAACTACAAGAATACTGGAGTGTAACAAAACACTAACAAGATAGGTGTCCAACTTGTGTAAATGATTACCATAAGTTGACTACTAGTTAAGCAATCTTATCATATCTTACCTTGAATAGTGGAGTGGAATTCCACTGTAACAAGATAGGTGTCCAAGTTGACTACTAGCTAAGCAAGCTTATCCTATCTGGTTTAAACTATCAATAAACATAATAAACTAATTACAATAAGTAATTAGTGCACCAATCTAAATAATAAATACAAGTAAATGCAATAAAGAAAATAAATACACCAATAATAAGAAATGCAAAAATGAAATTATTTTTACCTATTTATAATAATATTTAAAATTTTGAAAATTTTAATTATTTACCATAATATTCCATTTTTCACCATATATTTGTTTCCGTAGGCCATATTCATGAAACAAAATAATGATTAGGTTCCTAGCGAGGTAGATATTTTTAAGGTACTAATAGATTTTTTTGGAAAAAAATATATTTTTCTCTTATTTTTAGGTCTGCTTTCATTATTCTCAATGGGTGCCTTCTATTAGTTGCCACACATGAAAAATCACATTTATGATTAGAAAGGTAAGTGAAGGTATGTATTTTCATTTATTTACTTCCACATTACTTTTATTTATTCCAACATTTATTTTAATTATGCTCTTTCACATTGTCATATTTTTATCTGAAAGCACCATCCTAAATTAGACTATTATGACACATGATAAGCTTTAGATGGGGCATATGTATATACTTGATATTTTCAATTTTATCATTTTAGTGACACTTTATCTTGCATCTCACCAACACATCAATCTCCCTAAGTACATGCCTTAAAAGGTGTAACTAGAATGGGATGGGATTGGATAGTCATTATTTACAAGAGATGTTTGCATATTATTCTATAATAACATTATTATTATTATTCTAACCTCCTCTAAGTTTATTTCCATATTACCTCTCTGTTTACTTTCTATCCATCTCTTATAACTTCCCTATATTCTACTATATCATCCTACTAATACAATCTTTTTCATACTTTGTCTTCTTTGTATTATATCAACTTGCCCAAATATAGTTTTGAATCTATCATAGGTCATTTATATTGTGTCAACCAAGTCGATACATATTGTGTTAGCTAACATCTTCCAACTGTATCAACCAAGATGATATGGTTGACTCAAAGTTCATAGTTATTTTTGGGTATTATAATTGTATATATAGTGATCATATTTCATTTCTAAAGATATATCACATTCTTACACTTTTTTCACACTCAAATTTCTACCCCCAAGTAGAACTTTAGATAATTAGAGGTTTATAACCTTATCATGGAGGTATTTTCTTGCGTTGTGATTGAAGCTAAATTTGGGAGGTATTTGATGTTAATAACTAGGGATATTTAGGTCTTGATATTACCATTAGAGGCCTTCAACCTATAAAATATATTGTAAAGGCCCACTTGATTCAAAGGATGATATTGAAACATCAACAGGTCCACCCAAAGGTAAGTTTTTCTAACCCTACACTCTTTCCTTTACATCATAGATTATACATTTCTTGGTTTATTTCTTTGTGTATGTATGTGTGTATATTTACTTATGCTCTTCCTTATACCAAATAAATTGGTATATTATAGGGTTTATTAAGATTTTTATTTATCACCTTAGGTTGAAAAAACCACCATTTGGTTGACTTGCACTTTAACTTCTTTTAAATCACTTACCCATCATTTAATTTACATGAACTAACTCATAAATTATTTTACTTTTACCTTACCCATCATTTAGTTTACTTTCATCTTTAAAATAATTATTATAATTAATTTTTATCATTGAACCTAGTGAGAGATATACCATATGTCATAGGATTAGGATTTATAACCCTTTCCTCTTGACATTTGCATGATGATTACCCTCTACTAGGTATACATTTATTTTAGGACTTTACCGACTCATCTAAGTATATGTAAGATCTATTGTTATGACCTTAGTCAAGTCCTAGTATATTGAGAGAAAGAAGATAGTTATAAGTCATCCTATCCCATGCATACATATTATTAAACATGTATTCAAACTAATACTACTAGTACTATCCCTATGCCTACACCTCTAACGACATATGTGACATCCACCCAAGGTTTGGGGGTAACACAAGGAATTTAATATATTTTTGATATATATAGCTACATAAGTAACCTTTACTCCCATGATGATACACATTAGATTGAAAAACTCACCTTATACACACACCTTTTATCAAGCTATTATAGATCTACATAACAAGGTGTTACAATTAGATCATGGTGTATCGATATATAACCATTCTATGGTTCACATGCTTTTATCCAAAACCCATTAGTACTTGAGATACTAGCCTAAATTTTACCAAAATGTTTTATAGATCCCAACATTCCATTATAAAAATTAAAGGTTATCTCAAGCAATAATTTATATAACTCCACACAACATACTTAGTATATGGATATAATGACAAACTATTGACTAAGATATTTCCTATAAGTCTATAATATTACACATTGAGTTTATTCTATGATTTACCTATCAACTTTGTAAGGGCACTCAACCCATTGGATATCCAATTATGATCACACTTTATCATAAAAATCGATGGGAATTTATCTTATGCACACATTTCTAAATTGAAATAAGGATTTAATGAACCAATCAATGACTATATGCTTCAATAAAATACTATGCTAGCCAAGATGATCAATGTTACGGCTGATAATGAATTAAAGGATATATTAAATTATTTTAAAGACTACTACATGTTCATTATATTTAAGAGATTCAAATAATTTTATGAATTATGTTATAAGTGAGGGAATAAGAAGTCAAGCTAATTACTTTTAAAAAACTTAAGTTAACATCAAATTTTATGACTACTTCAATAATGCAGTTTTGAAGGAAACTAAGTTATAAGGTTAAACCAAGTGATAAAAAGAATGTATCTAAGGTTATAGTTAATATAGTGTCACAACCTAAAAATTAATCATAAATGATAGTTCTACCAACTAGGCATTTTTCATGATTACCATCATCTCCTCATGTGCTACTAAATAAGTTACTCAAGTGTAACCATATCACACTCTATCTTCTATAAGAGCTTGATCTGACTAGGCTTAGCTTGAACAAATATGATGCCAATGAATTTTGTGACTATATTCATATTTTGGGATATTCTACAAACTTATTATTTAAATTTAGACATAAGATACATGATATTATTAATGACATCATTATCGTATGAAGAACTCATAATGGGGAATCTAAACCAAAGTACAATGGAAATAAATAATTAAATATTTTTAGTGATAATTTTCCTAAAAATGACACAACATAGCCTAATGATACTTCAAAAGCACATTATGCATGCCATAAGCATCCCTCACCTATGTCATATGAGAATACAATCAATGCTATTATTATAACACTTATTAATACTTCACCATAATGGCCTATAATCACATTCAATGACAATGATATAGTTGATGGTGATTCCAATTTTGATGCACTCTTGATATGAGCCTATATCTATGAAAAACCTTACAAAATGTTATAATTGATAATGGTTTGAGTGAGAATGTTTATATGATGATAATTATCTACTAACTTGGGTACATGCAATAAAATTCACAAACATCAAAAGTAATTAAGGGATTATATGGATATAAATAAAATACCTTAGGATGCATAATATTACCTCTTTAGGTAGGATAAAGCATATTATCCACACCATTATTATTTATATAGAGTAATGAGATATTAATTTTTTTTTGAGAATGCCCTTGGATGTAAAGATTCTGAGTAATACCATCCATGTTTCATTGATGCCTAAATAAAATACACCATAACAAAATATTTAGAGTTATAAGAGTATGGTATGAGTATCATTTATGGTAAGTGATATCTCCTCCTCCATACCCATCACCACCATGATTTATTGCTACACATATCCAAGAAAATTATTTAGAGATGGATAACACACATTTTTAAGATCATCATTTAGAGATGTTTACTACACCTATTCAAGATCATTATTTAGAGATGGATACTACACCTATTTATGATATTTATTTAGATATGGTTGACACACCTATTCAAGATCATTATTTAAATATATTTGATACACATATCTAGGATCATTATAAGAAACAATTGTTACATATATATATCTATGTATACAATGAATTAAGATGAACACAACTGGGTCCACTCACTAGCCACCTATTTAGTGCTAATCACATTAGAGATCTACTTAGGGCGCAAATATGTTGCCATATCCTATAGTACATATTTAGTTATCATCATCGTTATGCCAACATGTTCCAAATAAAACATGGGAAGCATACACTATTTACTATATAGTGGACCCCATAGAGTCTTTGGCCATCTAGAGTTACCCATTCCATGTTAATTTTTATGAGAAATCATTATGATAGATATGGTACTATTGACCAAGTTCGACCTTTAGGTCAAATTGGGCACCCTTAGGTAAAAACATGAGTTTTAGGAATTTTAGGGGTCTAATATAGATGTCACAAGGTGTTTTATAGGTTAATTAATCTCACTTAATGTTTTACTAGCCTTGGTCATTAGTTATTTTAGTCCTTATATCATTTTTGAGTCATTTTAAGGTAAAAAGGGTACATTTAATGAATTGTATAGATTTATTGGGAAGTGTGAAGGTTCCAAAACATGATGTCATGCCCCATGTGTCCACTTAAGTCTTAATCAACTAACATAACTAAAAAGTGGTAGGTTCTTCAGTTAAAAGGGTAGTTTTTTTGGGAAAAAAAGGAGATTTTAGCACTTGTATGATTCTTTGGGAAGTGTGAAATGTGGGAAAGGATCACAAAATGCATATTAATATTCCCCAAACTTAGTTACATGTTTGGTTTGATCTAGAAGTGCTATTTCTTGCTCAAAACTATTATACTCCTTTTTCAATCCTTTTAGCAAGTAGAAGTGATCTTCAAGTTTTGGCTTAGTATGGTCAGCAAGTGAGGTTTCAAGAAAAAATATATTTGGGTTGTATTATACACTCATTCAGATTTTATTTGATGTTTGGCTAAAGAGGAATGGTGGTCTGAGCTTTATGAACCATTCCTAAGAAGTTGACCTTTTAAATCTGCCTAATATTCTATGTACCCTATTAAGTTTTACATTGGTTTGAGAAATTTCATACAAATAAGCTTTTGATATTAGTTACATAAGATGTTGAATTACCCATATAATGTTTTCCATGCTTATTTTGATGTTTATTTGATGGTAAAATCATCTCAAGTTTGCAGATTGGTCTTATTTGGGATGATAGGGAGTTTTTCACCATGTTCAAGATTTCATGTTTTAAAAATGTCTTCAAGGGGTTGTGATAGGTCCTAAAACATGTATCCAATTTATTCTTATCCCATTCCTTTAATTTCATCCTCTAAGTGCAACTCTCTATGATTTGTAGTTAATGCAACATTCACACACAAGGCAACCATTAATGAGTAGGTACAGGCACTCTCATGGATGTTTTCAAGTTAAGAGGGAGGTGTTGTTTATTATTTCACATATATGATAGTTTGAAAATTATTTTTTAGGTGTTAGGAAGGAATGAAACTATTTTGATATCCAAAGGCAATGCATACTACCCAAGTTGTACTCACTACCTGTATCATGGAAACATTCACCTATAGGAGGTATTGGTAGAGATATAGAAGTGCTTGTGTGGAAAACATGAGATATTTTGAAAGCATATTTGATGAAATATAATTTTATGTAGATAATTTTAAACATATTTTAGGTGTGAATTGGTAAATGGAGGTTGAAAATCATGCTCAAAATCTAAATGATTGTTTCAGACCCATTTTCCCTAAAATGACAAAACAAAGGTCCAAGAGGTCCTTGTAGGCCTACTATAACATGTTTGAAAATGTTTATAAAGCATAAAAATGGGTGAAATTTTTATTCCCCATAATAGAGAGGATAAATGAAAAGTTTTAATGGAGGAAATAAAATGGAGATTGGTTTATTAGAGACCCAAACTTGCCAATTTATGATTGTTTCTAGGCAGTGTTATTTACAATTATGAGCCTCAATATGACCTTATCCATCCAAGTTGAAAATTAGGGCTATGAAATATATGGGATTTGTTTAAAAGGATTCAAGTGACACCTATGGTAACAAATATAATCATGGAGGAATGATAATTTGTGTTTAGATCCCTCTTCCTGCCTATAATCCATACATGTGGCCTACATGAACACTTACAACCAATCAACAAGTAGTGGGATAACTTTTTGTTTTGGTGGTGTTTTAAGTTTTTAAGGTGAGTAAAATTATAAACTTCAAAATATTCAAATAAATCCTTAAAAAACATCAAAACCAAGCTCATTTAAGGCTAGTAATGACCTATAATAGTCAAGAAGGCAGAATACACAGTCAACTAATCTTGACTAGTCTTGAGAAGTTTTTTAGCCTCCAAAATGTAAGTTAAGTAAGGGAATAGGTGGAATGAGTATTTAAATATGTTATTAAATATTTTAAACTATTTATAAGGATAAATTTAATCTCATAAGCACCTACAGGCACATCACAAAGCTAGACATAGTCAAAGGAAGATACAGTCAGCTAAGACAATATGACATAAGGATGTTTTAGGCTAAGATCAGGGTGAATGGTGAGTCCAAAAATTACTAAATAACTATGGAGACTTAAATTTAAAGGGTTATAAGCATGATTTAAAGGCCTAACATCTAAAATTTTCACCTATAGGGCCTCACTCAATCAACTTTAATTGACTGTGAGTGGCAGAGAGTTAGGGAGGCAGGATCCTTAATGTGATTTTGACCTAAGTATATAGTGAGTGAGTTTAAAATATGAATTAATTACTATTTATTTATCCAAGGGGGCTTGTGTAATGTTTAAGGACCTAAAACTATGAATGATGACCTGCAAGTGAGCCCTATTTCGAAGCATACATAGTCACAATTGGAACTCAGTTTGACTGAGCAAATAATATTAATGGGGTATGACAAGTTGAAATGATAAACAAGTTTAAACATATCCAAAATTATTTTTACAAATTTATAATTATATATCTAATGAAAATCATGCCAATAAAGGATCCCAAACATGCATGACATAGTCTATTAAAAAAATCTTGCACATAATCCTTTTCACCAGGGTCTATTTTGGGTTTGAATGTTTTTAAAGGGTATATACATATTAAAAAGAGATGATTTTTTGTGTGAGAGGTCATAATAACTATTATAATTCCTTAAAATATTCATATATCCTAAAAAATATGGGAAGTACCTCGTGTTTTATCTTAGACAGGGGGTACTTCCCCTTGAACACAAATTGGAAGTTTTGGTGAAGGATAGTAAAAGGATGGTCTTAGGAGATTTTTAAACCTATATAATATATATATGTTAAGTTGTATAACATCAAGGAAATTTTTTATAAAACCTCAACAGAGTATGGAGCTTAACATGATAGTCTAAAATCTTGGAGTTGTAGTCAGGCCTAAAGGCATGGTGAAACCTAGTTTCTAATTAGAGGACCATTTTCACTCCTAGTATAAATTGAGAATTAAAATGAATGAATAATTGTTTATGAGGTCAAATTAAGGTATATAGTCTATTATAATTTAGGTAATACATAAAAAAAGTCATTTTAGGCCTAAACTTATAGACATGCTTTGTAGGCATGACTAGACCTAGTGTCCAAATGAGGATCCAATCATACTTATAGAATTATATATGAGTTATGACCTATTTAAATATGATTATATGGTATATAAATGTGTGTTTCATCTTATAAATTGATGATAAATCATAAAGAGAGTCAATTTTGTCTTGAGAGCAATGTTAGGCTGGTGTAAATGGAGAAAAGAGCTTGATGGGAGATGTTCAAGTGCTCACATCTTTCTTGATACTTTGCATTGGAAAAAAATAAGTTCAAGGATCTTAAAATGGGTATTAAAGGAAATTTTTGAGTATTTTTTTTTCAAGTTGGACATATGGTTTTTATGAAAAAAACTTAAGAGGTCAAATAGGCCAGAAACCCTCATAAACCCTCAATTAAGACCAATTTGGAGAAATGGAGTTGGATAAATAATATAATGAGATAGTTTGAAAATTATGGTGATTATAACTTGTATAATACTAATTAAATATTATCCTCATACTTTTTAGCTATACAAAATTATAGGATGGGTTGATAAACTGGGTATTTTTTTACCATTTTTTGTGTTTTACAAGTTCTAGAAGGAGTCTAAGGGTGAAACAAAATTTATGAGAAATATTTATAATGTTTATAACTAATAATTTTAATTTTATTCCTTATATAAAATTATAAGTGTGAAAACAAATAGATTCACTGCAGCCAGTCAAAACTAGCATATTGGACAAGCTAGTGAAAGGTGTGTAAGCTTTAAGAGGATGTATTTTTAATGCATCCTTGATGATTATAAGGAAATTAAGGGAATTTAAAGGTGTCATACACTCCATACCATGTATTTTCATGATAAAATTATATCAATTTTGAGGACAAGTGTGCAACATGCATGAAAGAGGAGTTTTCTAGACTATAAATGATGATAGCTCCTTTCTAGGTGATTCTAGATGACTAGGCATACAACCAATGAATGGAGAGGAATTTATGATATCCTTAACCTTAATAAAAATAATTATATCTATTAATAATCAGTTATAAAACATTAAATATGGATAATCATACATGCAAGTTTCTTGAGCCAGAATGAGGAGTTTTATGCCACTTTTCATGAAGTTTATGCCCTGAATTGACACTTGTGCTTCTTGATATTGAATGGTTTATCCCATGCACTTATCTCATGTACAAGTAAATACTTTTCTTAGATTTAAAAGTGTCCTTGTGACCCTTGGACTTCTCTCTTATCCTCTCTCTCTCTCAAGTTCTATGAGAACTAGCCTTTTTGGCATTATAACTTATGCTCCTCCTGAGTATGGTGAAGACCTACTATTTTGCATAAAATTAGATTAATAAGAATACTAATTTTTACCTCTTCATGAGTATTAATAAGTGTGTTTTACTTAGATGATGAATCTTTCTTAGTGAAGACTATAGATTCCTTAGCATGTGGTCTCATTCTTTCACCCTATTTATAGTTGGAAAGCTTCTTCTTGCAAGGAATGTGAATTTTTATAGGAGATGTAAAGGATTGAGTAAGTTGGTATATTAATTAATTCCCTCATATGCCTCTTATCTAGTCCTCCTAGCTTTTCAAGTTCATCCATAACCTCATAATGTAACATTAATGTGAGAAGATGTAGATTGGAGAACTGTATATTTAGTTTGTCCTTTGATTTCATGTGTAATATGCTATTGGTAGGAAGTCATCATCTGATTTGGTGTATCACCTCCCTTAGGTTATTTTTATTTCAATTATCTCTCTCCCTTTTCACCCCCCAAGTTATATATATTTACAATCCAAAGTGGTACATCAAGGGAGTTATCCCTATTTAGAGATTCATCTCATCCTTAGGCTACCCACAAGCCTAGAGGTGTTTCCATTGTGCCACTTGGATGAGGATATCTTTTCCATCTCCTCAAAGGGTGAAAATATAATTGACAATAGTTTTTTTCATGCCCAATGGGACCCTTGGTCCAATAAGTTGAGATATTTTTGGTGTTGTCTTTCAATAATCAAACTTTATAGGTATCTATCTAAGCATCACTGGTGAATTTGAAGATATATCAGTTGGTCAAGTAGCCCAGGTTATCCTTTGAAATTTTTTGGTAATATTTTCCTTTGTGTTCTTGCTTTCAATTAAGTTTCATGGATAATTTTGGTGTTGATCATTATTTTACACAAGTTGGTGAGATTTTTCAAGCTTGTGCCATTCACTATAAATATGAAAAATTTCTTAACTAGCCTTGTCATGAAATTTACTAGCCCATTCATGAGGTATATTAGTCCTACAATCAACCTTATCCATGTCTTCTTCCTAGTCAACCTAACCAATTCTCAACTCCATCCATCTCCACCTTCAAGCAAAAATTTTTGATTTATGAGAGGTACATGTTGGATCTTGACACATAAAGAGGATGTGGTATAGAAGTTCCTAATCATGTCATTCATAAGGTGAGATAAGCATTAGAGTTGGTCAAAAGAGAGTGGGTACCTATTGAGAGAGCCAATTGGCAAAGGCTCATAAGTGAGATGCTTGATGTGAGTGGCCTAATTTCTTCCTTAGAGGATAGGCTAGGGGTTCATGAAAAATAACCTCACCAAACCTATCATCCTTCATATCCACTTCCCCAAGTTCCCTATCAGCCATATTTGATCCCTACTCATGAGCCTAATCAAAGATATCAAAGTCATCCTTTCACCAATCAGTTGGAGGAGAGAGTTAAAATGAAAAACCTTATTTTTGAAGCTAATGTTGATAGATAAATTGAGTTGGATAATATACATATGCATCAGTCCATGTTAGTAGCAAAGGAATTAGAGTTCAACCCTTCATTGCCTTCTCACATTGCATCCCCACCACCTTAAAAAGAGACTTCATGGGGAAAGAAAGAGGAGAAAAGTCTTAAAAAAATATCCTACACCTAAAAACACCCCATCCACCCTTCCTCAAGATAAATTAGATGTGAATTAAGTGTTTGTCAAGTAGAAGGAGGAAAATCAAGTTGTTTTATCCCAAGGTCTGCCTCCCCTTCCTCACTAGCTTCCAAAAAAATCCCCTACATTCTATACCTAATCTATTTTTGAGTTTTATATGCCACCTATAGCAACTAGTTCATCTAGTTTTCACCCAATGACACTTTGCCTTGATGGACCTATGGTATGGGAACATAAAGAGGAGAAGTTGGTTGATAGAAACTCAACACTCTTGCTTGAGGAAAGTCTAACTCCTTGGCAACCTCATTGGACTAAGTCACAAGACTTCAAGATGCCTAGTCTTGGAATCACGCAGAAGGAAATGGAATATCTTGCAGCCCTTGAGAATAAAATTCATGATGTGATAGCTGAGACAAAATTTGAGACCCCTCAAGAGGTCCTAAGTGTTGAGGAAGAGGTAAGCCATTATGTTAAATCTTCTTGTTTGGTTGATAATGAAGAATGATTTTCTTGTGTTGAAGAGGAAATCTTGGATGAAGTCCTTTTAGATTCTAAGGAAGAGGATGAAGGATATTATTTTTTTGTTCCCCTTCATGATGTTGATCAAGAGGAGGATGAGGACTTGTGGTAGAATTTTGAAAACATTTACAATGAGTTTGAGTCTCTCAAGAGGTTTACTACTTCTCTAGAGATGATTACAAGTGATGATGAGCAAGATGACATTACCCATCATGTCATGCATGAGAAAGAAAAATTTAATAATCAGACTTTATATGAATTGTTTGAAATAATTGGAGTAGGATATACCCCTCTCCAAAGAGGTTATGATCTGGTCAAACATGGAGAATGCAACCTTGGTACTCAAGTAAGTATGCATACAGGCTATTATTAGTAATATTTAAAATTTATCCTTCTAAGAGACATATGCATCTCATGATGACATGTTTGAAATAATAAAGATGGGATATTGTCCTCTCAATCAGTTGGGATAAATATATCAACTCTTGAAGGATGGAATAAGTTCCCATTGGCTTCAATCTTTTAAGTAACAAGAAGTCAATTATCTTGAAGCCATGCCTATTAAGGAGATACAAATTGACCATGAAATGAAGAGTGGAAAACACTATGAAGTATTTGAACATGTTTAAGAGGAGTATAAATACATTAGAGACCTATTTAAGGATTATCAACTTGATATCAGATCAAGTGAAATGCCAAGGAATAGGTCTGATCCACAAAGCATTCAATCTAAGGAGAAACATGCTTTTTACTATGTTTCATCTCACCATGAAGATGATTCAATTTTTTTTAATTTTGATCATGAAAAGGAGGTATTATTAGTATCTAGTTGTGCATAATAGTTTGTTTTTAGTTTCCCCTAAGTGCCTTGAGCACATGTGTGTGTGTGTGTCTTATTGGTTTATTGTCTTATTTTATGTGTGTCCTGTGCTTTATGTGGTTGAGATAAATTAGAGGTCTTGTCTTGATGGTAAATGGTCAAAGGTTTCCTTATTTGTCTCAAAAATTATATGACTCCCTAATCCCAATGGACTAATAATGCTACTAATCTAGTTAGTATAACATGCATACTACACCTATAAGTCACCAATTTGTTGATCGAGTTTGACCTTTAGGTCAAATTAGGCCCGCTAAGTAAAAAAATAACTTTTAAGAATTTTATGGGTCTAATATAGAAGTAAAAAGATGTTTTATAGGTTAATTAATGTCACTTAATGTTGTACTAGCCATGGTCATTAGTTATTTTAGTCCTTATATCATTTTAAGGTTAAAAAGGGTGCATTTAATGACTTTTACAGATTTATTGGGAAGTGTGAAAGTTAAAAAATGTGATTTAATTTTCCATGTGTCTAATTAAGTCTGAATCAATTGATATAACTGAAAATTGGTAGGTTATTCAGTTAAAAGGGTGATTTTCTTGGGAAAAAAGGAGATTTTAGCACTTTTATAGTTCCTTGGAAAGTGTACCACATGGGAAAGGATCACAAAATACCTATTCATCTTCTCCAAGATTATTTAAATGGTTTTTTGATCTAAAGGTGCCATTTATTTCTCAAACTATTCTACTCCTTTTTTAGTCCTCTTGGAAAATAGAAGTGAACTTCCAGTTTTTGCTTAGTATGATCAACAAGTGAGGTTTCAAGAAAAATGATATTGGGGGTGTATTATAAACTAAATAATATTTGATTTTATGTTTTTTTGAATATTAATTGTGGTTTTAGCTTTATGAACCATTCTTAGGAAGTTGACCTTTTAAATTTGCCTACTAATCTATGTACCCTATAAGGTTTACATTGGATTGAGCTTTTATGTACAACTCAATTGCTAATATTGGTTAAATAGGATGTTGAATTACCACTATAATGTTTTAAATTATTATTTTCAACTTTTAACTTGATTTTATATTAAAATTATCTCAAGTTTATAGATTGGTCTTATTTGGGATGATAGGTAGTTTTTCACCATGTTCAGGATTTCATAATTTGAAAATGTCTTCAAGGGGTTATGATAGGTCCTTCACCATGTATTAAATGTCTTATTTTCCCCATCCTCATTAAATTTAATCATTTAACAAAAAATATCCATGATTTTTAGTCATATGCAACATTTACACATAAAGCAACCATTAATGAGCAGGTAAAGGTGCTCTCATGGCTGATTTCAAGTTAAGAGGGAAGTGTTGTTTATTGTTTCACATCTATAATAGCGTGAAAATTATTTTTAAGGTTTTAGGATAGGCATGAACATATTTTTATATCCAAAATAAATTCATACTACCCAAGTTTTACTCACTACCTATATCATGGAAACATTCACCTACATGAGGTATTGGCAGAGATCTAGAAGTGCTTGCATGAAGAACATGAGATTGTTTGAAATCATATTTTATGACCTAGAATTTTATGTAGAGAATTGAAAATATATTTTAGGTGTGAATTGGTAAATGGAGGTTGAAAATAATGCTCAAAATCAAAATGACTATTTCAGGCCTATTTTCCCTAAAATGGCAAAATAAAGGTCCAAGAGGTTTTTGTAGGATTCTTATAACATGTTTTCAAATGTTTATAAAGAATAAAAATGGGATATATTTTTATCCCAAAGAATAGAGAGGAGACATGCCAATTGTTAAGGGAGGAAATCAAATGGAGACGAATTTCATAGAGACACAAACTTGTCAATTTGACTATTTCTAGGTATTGTTATCTATAGTTGTGAGCCTCAATATGACCTTATCAATCCAAGTACAAAATTAGGTATATGAAATATATGGGATTGGTTTAAAAATATTAAATATAAACCTATGGTAATAAACATAATCATGGAGGAATTATAATTTGTGTTTAGATCCCACTACCCACCTACAGTTTGTACAGGTGGCTTATATGAACACTTACAACCAGTCAACAGGTAGTGGGACAACTTTTTGTTTTGGTGATTCTTTAAGGTTATAAGGTGAGTCAAAGAATAAATTTACACTTTATTAATTTAATAATTCAAATAAATCCTTAAAAAACATCAAAACCAAGCTCATTTAAGGCTAATAATGACCTATAATAGTCAAGAAGGTAGAATACATAGTCAACTAATCTTGACTGGTCTTGAGACATTTTTAAGCCTCAAAATTGTAAGTTAAGTAAATACGTAGGTGGAATGAGACTTGGAATATGTTATGAAATATTTTAAATTGTATCTAAATCCAAATTTAATCTCATAAGCACCTATAGGCACACCATAGAGTTGGACATAGTCAAAGGAAGATACAATCAACTAAGATAGTATGGCATAAGGATGTTTTGGGATAAGATTAAGGTGAGTGGTGAGTCCAAAAATTAATAAATAACCATGGAGACTTAAAATAAAGGGTTATAAGCATGATTTCAAGGCCTAAAATCTAAAATTTGCACCTACAATCCCTCACATAGTCAACTTTAGTTGATTGTGAGGTGCAGAGAGTTAGGGAGGCAAGATCCCTAATGTTATTTTGACCTAGGTATACAATGAGTGAGTTTAAAATACTAATGAATGAATATGGAGTTATACAATAGGGTTTGTGTAATGTTTGATGACCTAAAAATATGCATGATGACTAGGTGAGCCTTGTTCTGAAGTAAACACAATCACAATTGGAACTCAGTTTGACTGAGCAAGGAATATCAAGGGGGTATGACAAGTTGAAATGATAAAAAAGTTTAAAAATATAAACAAATATGTTTACACCTAGGTAATTCTCTACCAAGAAAGGATCCCAAGTATGCATGACATAATTTATTGAAAAACTCTTGCACACAGTCCTTTTCACCAAGGTTTATTTAGTGTTTGAATGCTTTTAAAGGGTCTAAAAATATGACCAAGAGATTATATTTTATGTGAGAGGTCATAATAATTTTTTATAATGACTTAAAATATTCATATATCCTATTAAAATATGGTAAGTACCCCTATTTTATCTCAGATAGGGGGTACTTCCCCTTGAACTCAAACTGGCAGTTTTGGTGAAGGATAGTAAAAGGACGGTCTTAAGAGATTTTTAAACCTATTAAATATATGTGTTAAGTTATATAACATAAATGAAAATTTTTATAACACCTCAAAATATTATGGATATTAACATGATATTCTAAAACCTTGGAGTTGTAGTCAGGCCTAAAGGCATGGTGAAACCTAGTTTCCAATTAGAGGAACATTTTCACTCCTAGAATAAAATGAGAATTAACATGAATGGATAATTGTTTATGAGGTAAAAATTAATTTATATATCCTATTATAATTTATGTAAGACATAAAAAAGTCATTTTGGGCCTAAACTTATAGACAAGCTTACTAGGCATGACTAGACCTAGTGTCCAAATGAGGAGGCAGTCATACTTATAGCATTGTATATGAGTTATGAACTATTTAAACATGATTATAGGTTAAATAAAGGTGTGTTTAATATTATAAATTTATGAAAAATAATTAGGAGAGTCAATTTTGGCTTGAGACCAATGTTAGGCCTGTGTAAATGGAGAAAAGAGCTCGATAGGAGATGTTCAAGTGCTCACATATTTCTTGATAATTTTCATGGAAACCAAAGAAGTTTAGGGATGTTATTATGGGTATTAAAGTCAATTTTTTAAAATTTTGACATCTGGCTTTTATGAACAAAGTTTAAGAGGTCAAAAAGGCCTAAAACCCTCCTAAACCCTTAGTTAGAACTAGTTTAGAGAAATGCAGTTGGATAGCTAATTAAATGAGAAATTTTGACCAATATAGTGATTATAAATCATATAGGACTCATTAAATATAATCCTCATACTTTTTAGTTATACAAAATTATATGGATGGGTTGAGAAATAGGGTATTTTTGACCATTTTTTGTGTTTTATAGATTTTAAAAGGATTCTGAGGATAAAAACAACTTTATAAGTAATATTTATACTTTTTATAACTAATTTTTTTATTTTCATGCATTATAAAAACATATAATTATGTAAAAAAAATTTTCATCTCAACCAATCAAAACTGGCATATTGGACAAGCTAGTGAAATGTGTGAAACCTTCAAGAGGATGTCTTTTTAAGGTGTATTTAATGATTATAAGGACATTTAAGGTATTTATGTGTGTCATAAACTCCATCCCATGTATTTTAATGAGAAAATAATTCCAATTTTGAGGACAAGTGTGTAGGGAGTATAAAAGAGGAGTTTTATGGACTGTAAATGATGATATCTCCTTTCTAGGTGATTCCAAATGACCAAGCCTATAAAAAATGTATGGAGAGGAACTTATGATGTCATTAACATTAATCACAATAACTATATCTATTCCTAATTATTTATAAGGTGTTAAAATAGGGCTAATCATACATGTAGTTTTTTTGAGCCAAAATGAATAGTTTTATGCCACTTTTCATGAAGTTTATGCCTTGAATTGACACTTGTGTTTCTTAATATTTCATGGTTCATCACATATAATTATATAATTCATAAGTAACTAATTTTCTTAGCTTGACAAGTGTCCTTATGACCCTTGGAATTTTCTTTTCTCTCCTCTCTCTCAAGTTCTATAAGAACTAGCCTTTTTGGCATTATAACTAATGCTCCTCATGTTTATGGTGAAGCCCTACTCATTTTCATACCATATAATCAATAATACTACTTATTTTTATCTCTTCATGACTATTCATAAGTGTGTATTAATTGGATGATGAATGTTACTTAGTGAATACTATGGGTTCCTTAGCATGTGGTCTCATTCTTTCACCCTATTTTCAGTTGAAAAGTTTATTATTACAGGGCATGTGAAGTGTTATAGGATATGTAAAGGATTGATTGAGTTAGTATATTCATCAGTTCCTCATAGGACTCTTGGATAGTTCTACTAGCTTTTCACATTCATCCATAACCTCATAATGTAACATTGATGTGAGAAGATGTAGTTTGGAGAAGTGTATGTTTAGTTTGTCCTTTGATTTCATGTGTAATATGATATTGGTAGGAAGTCATCATATAATTTGGTTTATAATGTCCCTTAGGTTAGTTTTCTTTTAGTTTTTTCTTTCCCTTTTCACCTCTCAAGTTAGTTATAATTTCAATCCAAAGTGGTACATCAAGGGAGCTAGCCCTATCTAGATATTCACCTCATCCTTAGGCTACCCACAAGCCTAGATGTGTTTCAATTATGCCACTTGGATGATGAGATATTTGTCATCTCATCAAAGGGTGAAAATCCAAGTGACAAAAGGCACACCACATGAATCCTTATTAGATATTAACCTAATAATAGTTAGTACCTTCCATACATTGATGTTGTTACTATTATACATGATAGGCTACTTTGTACTTGACTATTGTGTGTGGCCCTTGGAATTGTTTGATGCAACATATTTAATGTCAATTTTTTTCAAAATTTTTTATGTCCCCTTGAGTGTGGTACTTGGTATTTTTTTCATCCTTTTATGTCCATTTTATGTGGCCCTTGGCCTTATTTTTGAAACAAACACTTGAACTTGTTGTGCTTGTTAAATTTGTTGAGATTGAGTGGTTGCATGGTTTATATTATGAAATTTTATTGAGTAATATTATTTAGTGATCCTAGTACTCTAATACTAAATTTTTACATGAACTTATATAGTTGACTCTTATTTTCACATGAGTAACTTCCATGATACATCTTTCAAATAAAAAATGGAAAATTATAGTGGGATTGTCATAGAGACATAAACTTCCATGAGTAAAAAAATATATTGGAGTATAAATTTTATAGGTTTTAGAGATTAAAAATGGTTTATATACATAACATATATTGGCACATTGATACATATTATTAGGGAATATTCCATGCATATACATAAATTTTTTAGACACTTGAACACAAATTCATACAAAATTGGGTGTGTATTCATGGGCATATGCACCTATTTTATAGGAAAAAAATCACAAGTTTCCATATATACCTACGTTTGAGACATAGTCTCTCAAATTTAACATATAAGTTCATGACATTCTATATTAGTAATGATAGATTAAAGGGGCATGACACTAGTTCATTTACACATATACAATAACATAGTTTATAGTTGGGTGGAAAATTATTGCCATTCTAGTTCAAACTTATCAGATCTATGATCATGATGGGGTTATGGACATTGTCCATTCTATTTGATCATGCATTCTATTCTACATTGAATGAAACTATACAATCAAACTTTCATTCCTGATTGTTGGAGAATTAACATTATTCGTTGCCTTTCAATTATTATTTTTATTTTTACATGGAGAAAAATTGAGATAACTTAGTGAAACATTATAATTGACTCTATAAGCCATTTACAGTAATTGCCATTTATAGTAATTAATTTATTCTATTTGAGTGAAAATATCTTAACGATTCTCTCATTTATGTTCATAGTTATTTATTTAGCTAAACCTGACATGATGGTTCTCTCTTTTACATACATATTTATTTAGGTTAGTACATTTTTTTTTCCCCCAAAATCATGAGGGTTGGAAATCACATATTCTAAACCCAAGATATTGCATAGTTACATACATTTTGGGCACAATCACCTTAAATCTCCATGTGCTTTAGTAAGGAATCACAATTTTCTCTAATTCTTCAATAAGGAAGCTTCATTTGCAACAAGTTGTAAGGGAAACATAATTTTCACCAATGCATAGGTGTAGTCTAACCATTTTTATTTCAAAATTGTAGTTTCAAATTTAAAATAGTTAGTCTGTGGACATTGAATACACATGATTTCAAGTTTTTCTATTGAGTAACTTACCCAATTGGAGCTTCATACCAAAGAAAAAGTATGTTGTAGATATTCAAGCATATTTTAGCCTTTTAATATAGAAATTTCATTACTAGAGTAAATGGGATAAATTTTTAGATACTAAAATATGGTTCTTGGTACTTTATATTGATAATTTTGACACACAATTACCACACATGAATTGAGCATTCAAATCAAGACCAAATCCACCATTCTCTCACATATGAATGATATCTTATGAGTCAACCCTTTCATTTTGATGATATACACTTACACGAACCTCATTGTATATTTGAAACCTATTAAACATTATGCACAAACATATATAGACTATAAGTTTAGTCCATCTATACACAAGTTGGTTCCACAAGATCTGGTTAGTATCACTAGTTACTATTGTCTTGATCTAGTTGGTATTGACCCATTCCTAGAAACAACTATTTTATAAAATAAAACCCATAATTAGGGTGATACCATTAGCCTATAATATTGATAGAATGATAAAATATTCAATTGGATCCATATATAAAAAAATTAAGGTCTCATTTGAAAGAGAATTTTCACTTATTTTATATACATCTATACACTAATGCAAAATAAGAATAAACTACCCTATTTTTCCTAATTTACAAACATATCACTAGGAGTAGTGAAATTAAAAGTCTAAAGAATACTAAATGAGATCCAAATCAAGAATTTCTAATTAATAAATCCACATCATTGGCTGCATACATATAACAAAGGGTCACTATTGCATAATCACACTAGGTGGGAGAACTATGTGTGGCTTGACTTCCCTCCTCAAATTATTGTATACATAGGAAATAGTGAATAATTAAATGAGGGTGATTTGGGTCAACTTATTCCATTTAATTTCTTTTATTTTTTAGGTTTTTAACCCTCATAAGTACACCTAGGGTTTCAAGACAAAGGAGATTAGTCTACATCTGGGCACATCATCAAGGTTCAAGATTGCAAACATAGAGAGAAAAGATAATTTTAGGTGATCATATAATCAATATACTATAATTTTTCATAGGTTGGTAACTATTAATATGTCAATGCTAATAGGAGATACTAACCAATTCCTACAAAACCTATCTAATATAGAGACCAAATAAGTTCTAGAACCAAATGAACCACTTGCCTACTTATCCCTTATTTTCACTCTCAAAATACAATCACAATCAAATAGTCAACCATAAAATATAACTATATTGATATTTTAATTGATTTATATATTTAACATATTCAACTTGTAATATCAAAAAAATAAATTTGAATGTTTACATTCAGATGTATGCTTGAATGACATATCTATTAATCTAAATTATATTTCAAAGTTACATCTTAAATAGATTAATCTCACCCATTAATTTATTGGTTGAATATTTTATGTAGGGTGAAAAATAGATTAATTAGGTCAATGTTACATGGGATTAAGTCCATATATTAGTAGGGGAGGATTCATTTATTAAAAACAAGAGACAAAGATGAGGAAATTATATATATATATATATATATATATATATATATATATATATACAGTTAGTTTTATTATTCACAAGGGGATTTTTGAAAATAGGAAAAGAATGATAATGAAACAAAGGGGAAAATAATGTATAAAACATTTATAATTGAGAAAAAATGGATTTTAGTTATAAAAATATGCTTAGTACAATTGAAATAAAGACAATTTAACCACAAAGAATTTATATCAAAGTAGAAATAAAATTTGAATGGATTAATAAACATGATAATACTAACCATTCATCTTGATTGATAAGTATCTCAATGGGGATTCAGTTTGTAAGCTACTAGCTGATATTAGACTTCCTAAAGGTTATATAATCTAGAATGGAACCCTCAAAACTCATGGTCACCTTTGTATATGTATCAAATAGAAGATATGGGATGGTAGGAATGTCAATTTTTAGGAGGATATATGGTTAAAGGACCTACCCATCAAAGATTTGAATTATGGTAGACTAACTGATGGAGTTTGTAGGTTCTTCAGTATTAAAGTGGCTAGTTACATAAATGGGAATGAAGGTATCAGGAGATGGAAGAGCATCATGGATTTTGTCACTGATCAAGATGAGGATAAAGAGGTTGCTCTTTAGCTTCAATTGGAATTGGATGACTTTAGGCTTTCCCTCCTTCTTAAATAAGATTAGATCATCTAAGATAAGGATGATAAAGGCTTGTTTACTATGAAAAGTATGTATAGATTGTTATTAGAACCTAGAGAGGATAGGATGTGGGTAAAATTATGGCTTCCTAAAATTTTACCTAAAATCAACTTCTTTTGGTGGACCTTAATGTATAACAAAATCCTGACTCTCCATAATTTGAATAAGATATGCTTTCAAATACCAAAAAAGTGTGTCACTTGTGGTGAAGAGGAAGATACAAAAACTCACCTCTTTATACACTATAAATCTTCTTGGGAGGTTGGAACCTTATTATGCAGAGGTTGAACTTGAGCTAGGTTTTCAATGAGAATGTGGTGGACTTGGTCAGAGATTGGAGGCCCCCATTCTGACCTAATTTTATGATTATCAAGGAGCTATGGTTGAAAATTACCCCCACCTTGAATAAAACTTATGGAAAGAGTTTAATAACATAATTTTTAGGGAAAATTATAAAACCCCCTTGGAGGTTCTCTAGACCTTCTCCAAATTACTTGGAGAGAATATCAATTCCTATAAATTTAAAGCTATTGAGAACCCCCCAAGATAGGAAGAATAGGGATTATTGAAAAAATTTAATGTTAGCCCAAATATATACTAAATTGATAATTATAAAAAGATAAAAAGGGATAAAACTAAATACACCTTGCCTCAAAAAGGATGGTTCAAGGTTAACTTTGATGGGGCAGCTAAAGGGAACCTAGGGGTGGCTAGTGGAGAAGGCATAATCAAATTGGATTTGAGAATGTTTGTGGCTAATTACATTGGGGGAATTATAATTAAAGGTAATAATGAGGTTGAAGCTTTAGCCATGTTATTGGGTATAAAACTTTCTATCTCCTTGAACATTAGACACCTTCATGTGGAAGGGGATTCACATCTTATTGTGAATATTGCCCTCAAATCAGTGGGTATAATCTAGAATTTGGTAGACATTATTGGTGATATCTAATTAATTATTAATGTTATGGATGAGTATAAGGTTTTTCATATTTATATGGAGGGTAATGCCATCATAGATGTTATGGAAAACCTAGGTAGTAACAATAATGGTTGGCAGTGTTGGAGACTATTATCCAGGCTTCCTAGAGAGGTTCAAACTCTTATTAGAAAGCATGGAATTATGAAAATAGACTAGGTATTATAGGATATTTTCCATCAGCATTATATGGTTGAGTAGAGGTGGTTTTATCTTGAAAGGCACTAATAATTTAAATGAATTTGGAGTTGTTGAGTTTCAAACTTAGAGTGATAGGAAAAGAGATATTATTTCTCAATTTTGTTAGAGTGAGACTATGAACAAGAAATGAAGGGATATAAATAAAAGACTTATAAGGTTACCAACATGGCATGTTAAAGGTGTGAGAAAGGTTTAGACAATTTGTTGCATTATTAGGAAGATAAGGAGGCAAGACATCAGTGGATGGGTAGATTAGATGACAAGTTAGCTTGTAAGGATGCTGAGGAGGCAAATGACTGGTAAGAGGGTTAATGAGATGATAGGTTGGCTAAAAAGGATGTAGAGATTTCAAGTGATGGGATGGTAGGATGATCAAAGGATAGTATGGCTTGGGAGTAATAATTTCCCTTTAATCCCCATTTCTAGTGATCTTCATTATCTCATGAGGTGGTGGGCATGGGTCTTTATCAAGGAAGAAAACTAGGGTGGCAAAGGCAATGTAGATATTTAGAATTATTATGTTGTTATTATTGTAGGATTCTTATGGATTTGAATTGATGGAAGTGCATGGAAGGGATTATTTACATTGTAGGGTACCTTGTTAAGCATTACATCATTCCTTACCTAAACATTCTCTCTAGATATGTGGTTTACAAGATTTGAAGATGGGTAGTGACATTGATAAGATTGAGCCAACCTCTCCTAAGGAATTTCAATAGGACCCTATGGGTTGGCATATTATTTAGGAGGGGGACGTGGCTTCATTCCTTGATGGAATGATTGGCCATAATGAGAATGTATCTCACCAGTTCATGGAGTCTTGGGAGGAGTCCAAACAAGTCCATATGGGGGGCATTGGATTTGAGGTCTCTAAGGAGGTGATTGGGCAAGCCATAAGGATCCCCATAAAAGGAAAAAAACACAGCTAATGTAGCAGGGTTCTAGATGTAGAAAATATGATGTTTTTTAAGAGAAGGAGAGGCTTCTATGAAACTCCAAAGGGGGTTTGAAAGGGAGAAGTTTCTGGTGCTGTGGGGGGAAATTTGCCTCATGAACATGAAGTACTTCACTCTATAAGGAATATTTAAGGTATTTTATCATTACCACTTTACTTTGATTAACCATTTCAAAAATAAGATGGAGATTAGTTTCCCCTTTTTACTATTGTCTTCTCTGGAGAAATTGATTAAGTCAACCAAGGAAATTCATGCTAAAAACCCTAACTTCCCTCTCATACCCATTCACTAAGGCCTCATTCTAAGGTTTTACCATTTTCATTTAGCCTTTTTTCCATAAAAAAAATAAAATTAGCTTTCTTGAGGATAACCCATTGACCATGTCTCCTGAAGTTAAAGGTAAAGACAAGAAAACTATCGAGACCCCAAAAATCTCCCCTAAAAATTTGAAGGGGGGTCCCAAAATTGAAGATTTTAGTACCCTTATTGGGACACCTACTCCCAATTCCAAGACTAAATCACCTAAGAAATCTAGTGATAAAATTGAGAAACACAACTGAGAGGATACGATGGTGTCTGCTAAAAGGGACCGAAAGGCTATGGAGGATGAGGGCAACATATAGTCTAAGAAGGCTAAAACTAGGAAAGAGGACATTAATAGGGCTATAGAGTCTATGAAAATATTAGATTTTGGCTTGAGACCTAAATAGGTGGGGAGTGATGATGGGGATATTACTGACAAGTATGGTGTTCAATGAGTACGTAGGTCTAGCTGTATTGCTAGAACCCCATCCACTAACCCCCAAGGCATTGAAATTTTTGATGATTCTATGTTTGTTGAGGATACCAATGGGGAGGGATAAGATGAAATACCCACAAATATATAAATTAAGATGAAGGAGTGAGCCACTTTTCCAAATTAAATAAACCTTACTCAAAAGAGACAGAGTAGGCTACTGAGAAAGCCCATGGATAGAAGAAGAAGGGAAACTGCTCATTGTGTGTCAAGATTTATAATGATCTCTTGGTGTTCATGGCTAAGATGGATAAAATGTAGAATAAATGGAGGATTATAGTTAAATTTTATACCAAGTACCTCCACCATGTGACTTTAGTATTTGTTGTTATAAAGGATTTTGATGACAAGGTCAGACATGTGAGTGTGGAAAACCTTGGTGACTACAAGGATATGGTCAAGTTCTTGCCCAAGTATGGGATAATAGATAGTCCTTAGTGGTTCTTTTGTTTTGTGTTTTTGTTTAAATTTCATTTTTTTTCTATTCATTTTTTATTAAAGTACTATTTCTGGCTCATTTGAGGCCTTTTTGCCTAGGGGCTACTTTGTATAGGGCTCAGGACCGTCTTTTCCTACTGAACTAATAAAAAACTAAAGGCATAAAGTCATGTAACTTTTCTTGTGTTAATTCTATGGAAAAATATTAGGATGACTCCTTTATTTCTTTCTTATAAAAATGTTTACATTATCAAAAAGTCCCTTTACAATAGACACATATCTTACTTATGATAAGAGTGTGTATAATTTAATTATAACCACCACATAAGCACCCTTTTGAAATAATTTTTATTTCTGATTTAAGTTTTCAAATTAAACTCATAAAGAGAAAACATAATAACTTTCAAGTTAAAATAAATTTATGAAAATATACAAAAAATGAATATAAATGTCAGAGAAAGAAGATTAGAGGAACTAGTTTGAAATAGAAGACTTATCACATTGAGAAGATGTTTAAATAGTTGTTACAGTTTAAACTTAGTGTGCAGTTTGTGATGAATTTAATTTGAATACTCTAAATTTTTTTACTGATACTAACATCCCTCACTTTTAAGAATAATGGTTTTCAATAGACATGTCAACCATGTCTACATCATTTCATTATTCATGAAAATGTTTGGAATATTTATATTGCATTCGATAAAAACATTGTAAATATCACTCAGTTTAATCATGGTTTGAACTTAAAAGTATCTGCATCAAAAATCTCATCTTTGATCATATTTTGAATTTTATATTTTATTTCTACAACTAAATAAGATTTATTTTTATTCTCTTTAAAAAAATCACTATGAATGGCCCAAGTGTCAACGTAAATACTATATTTGAGATCATTACACAACTTTCTGTGACTTTGAAAATATTTTAGAGATTATAAAATAAAATTGATCATTCATTCAACACTTCAAGACCATACATTTGGAAAATTATCCTTTGATAATATTTTTTTTCTTCTACAATTTGTTTTTTCTTATTCAAGAAATCCATATACTATTTTGATCTCATAAATGAACTTAAGTTAATAAATAATGGGTTTCTCTATCTATGTTTCATAATTTCCCCATGATTATTGTATTTGTGAATGATTTCAATGACATCCTTATCAATGTCATCTATGGGGAAAGATTAAGGAAGAAAATCCTAGGGAACATCAATTTGATTGAGGAATGTTTTGATGTACATTGAAAGCATCTATACCTAATATCCTAGTTGTTCTTATGTTTATTTTCTTTATTTATTCTTTTGATCAGTTAGGATAAAAATTCCTAGAATTTATGAATGTCCCATTCATGAGTTTGTTCTCAAATATTTATTTAAATCATGATATATTATATTAAAGTCACATTTTCCTCATTTTTGTTAGAAATGGGTTGAGAAATCTCAACAAACTATGCTTCTAAAGGATCTGACACCAATCTGAAAGTGGTTTTAGACTTTCTAGGTGTAGGAGTTTGAAATAGATTAGTAACACTATAAAAATCAAGATCAACAATGTCGATTTTGGTTTTATTCCTCTGACCAACCATTTGGTGCACCTAAGTGAAAGGTGAACCACTTAAATAAGCAACCATATAATTACTTTAAAATCAAAGTAGGATTAACATGAAGTATAATTTTTTTGAGGATTCATAAGGGAATCCCTTAAAATGGGAAATTTATTTAGAGGTGATGTAATATATGAAGGTAGAATGTGAGGAAGAGATGATACATGAGGAGGATATGGGAAATGGGTTAGAGGTGAAAGATGAGGAAGAGGTGGAAAATACAAACTTATATGTGTAAGAGAAAAAACAAGAAGTGCTTGGGCCAAAATATAATCAAAGGCTATAAATTGTTGAGTTTTATTATCAATTAGTACATAAGGATCATATTCTTATGAAAAAGGAATTTCAACTTCATTTAACTTATTTGGGAATAATGGAGTTTTATTCCTATTTTAGTTAAGGGTCTGGATTAATAAATTAGTTTAGAATGTAGAAATAATTATAGTCTTGATTTGTGAAATGTTTTATCTTTTTCACCTTTCTAAAAATAGAAATAAATAGGAAGAAATATAAATTAGCTAGAAACATATTGAGATCACTGATACAGAGGATGAAAATGGCTGTGCAAGACTAGGATAGTATCATCAAATTGAATCTAGATTTCATTCAACAAAAGGATAAGAGCACCAAAAATAGGACACTTTAGTGTCTGACACTATTTTCCACTCCTACTATTATTATCCAAACTGGTTATCGAGACCTAAAACTTTCTAGGTATTTATGTTGTGCCTATGTGAGCCTGCCTATAAAATATTGAGTGTTGATTATTGATGAAACTCATTATAGAGCTGATTTAATATTAAAAATCCTAAACCTCAATCATTATTGATAAAATGATGTTTGAATCACTTGAAAAATGGGGTTAGTGTGTAATATTTACTGAACATGTAATCTACACCCCTTGTGTGGGCATGCTACCTACATACCAATACTTTGAAAAGGGATCAAGCTATATGCAGTTCTCCTACCTAATGTGCTTTGTGAAATAGTGTGATGTAGATGCAAAAATGCCAACTTAAGAGTGTTTGAGGTGGCTAAGGACTGGTATGAGGGTTTGTGTATGTTTGTAGTTGTGTTGGGTGAATATATGTAGAGAACATGGAATTTTACCTTAGTGATTTGTTTGTATTCTTATTTTCTTTATAATATTCATCACCTCCTTTGTAAAGGAACTTTGAGTGGGATTTTATAGGGAAAAATTGATCATGGGTTAGATGTATTCATGCTAAGCTATCCTAATTATAGATAAGGATCATATGGAAATGATTGTTGGGGCTCAAAGTTTAAATGGATGAGTGTAAAAAACAAGACACTTTAAGGTTTGACACTATAGTTTGAGTTTAGTGATCCTATCCTAAAAGATCAAGACCTAGGGGAATAGGATTGGCAAAGAAAATATGGTCTGGTTGAGTTAGAATCAGGGTTTAAAAGGTTTTAGATGACTAGTAATGAACAAGAAGGTGTCTAAAAGGGTAGTAAGAGTAGAAAAAGGGACCTATGGTTGGGGTATCATAAACCACACTCAAACTACCAATTTGGACATTTTATATGACTACATGTTCCCCCTTTATCTAAGATAAAGTAAAAATAGAAAGTGTACTTAAAATTACCTGCAAGGGTGAATCCCATGAAGATGTGTGATGCTGAGTGTGCATAGAGACCATAGTGTGAAGAATAAATCTATAAGAGAAAATAAGGAGTAGATAAATTCTTACTAGACATGCTATGTCTAAAATAAGAATCTACAAATGTTGGGTAAAAGAGAGAGGAAGATAAGGGAATGAATACACCTCACAAAGTATGCAAATACATAAAAAACTTGTTATGATTTTGAGTGATGCTAGCTGATGTTCAATATGTACTATACCAAGAGTAATATTATGAACAAATCTAAGTGCTAAATTCCTTGAGGGTGGCTCAAGAATATAAAATATTTACCTTTAGATCCAGCATTACCCACTAAGTGAAGCTATGTGATCATTCATGTGTTAATTAATGTTTAGACTATGTGTCTAATCCCTTTGAGTAGGTGGCTCAAGAATACAAAGGCTAGCTAGTCCTTTGGCTCCATCATTGCCCACTTTGTAGTGAAATATGAATTGATACTGATATGAATGCATGTCATATCATATGGCTCATGAAGCCCATAAATGATCTATAATCTAAAAATGTGGCATGGATAGTTAAATGTGTACTAATAATTAGGGCAATCTTAGCCACTTCGAAAGGTGGAGATAAGGCTTATATAAAATCCACTCCAAAGTTGAAAACTAGGCTTATATGAAAGACACTTTAAAATTATGCCAACCACATGTAGATGGAATAAGGCATGCAACTACTAAGAATACCTAGGTAATAAAATGATCTATAAAACAAATAAGGCAAATGTGCCATGCACATTGCCCCCAATCACTGATGTCTATAACATGGATTCTAATTTAGATGTTTTACCAACTACCTAATCTAAAATTAGAAGTGAAAGCCATGATTCCATGCATGATTCCCATTATATTTGGATACACTAAGTAAAATTGTACTAAAAATCTACCCAATATAAATTGGATTATAGCTGACTAGACTGTAATTAAAAGTTACCTTTCTATTTGTTTCTAAAAATTCTAGATTTTTGGATATCTAGATAGGAGCACCAAAAATAGGACACTTTGCTATCCAGTGCTATAGTCCAAATATAGTGCTCTTTTCCTTTACTATTTCTAATGACTATTATATATTCATCACTATCTTTCTAGTTGCTCTACATATTTTGGGTTCTAAATGCTAATTTGAGTGTTCTAAAAAATTGATTTTTGACTGATAAAGGGCTCTAATCTCTATGATAAAACCCCTATTTATTTACCCCTCTTCTAAGGGTAGGAATGAATACCTTACAATGACTAACCTTAGAAGAAAGATCCTTACAACTATGTTATGCTATGAAATGAATGATATAGCAATGATAATACAAAATATGTCTCAAGATACATCATAGTTTGTGTTAGAGATTTTTAGATCAACAAAGGTATGCCTAGATAGATGTAACAATGTAATATCATGTGTAGTATACTAAAATAAAACTATAAATATGGTTATTTTTTAAGGAAGGATGGAGCATGATGTCCATAATGACATCCAAAAAATCAAGATAATACATGATGTGAATCATGGCATTACAAACAACTAAGAAGTAACCAAGCAAACAAACATGTAAGGTAAGAAGTAATAAGCATACAAAAGAGGCCAAGGGAATAAGTAAACAAGTGACATGGGTACATGTCACTAAAACTAGGAAATCAATCATACAAGGCATGCTCAAATGCCCATATACACATAAAATTGCAAACAAGGAAAGATTAACACCAGGTCCACAAACACATACAAGATTACAAACAAAGGACATTGGTAAATTTCTTAAGGCACACACAAGTAACAAAATAGGAACTAAGAAATACAATCACATTTAGCTACTCAAAGCAAAAAAGGAAAGCATGTAAATGCTATAAATACTATTGCATCTAACTAATCAAATCAAGAAGTAGAAGTATGTAAAACATGTAGTACAAGACTAGGTAGATGCTAAGAAATACACAAGTGCTATATACTAGTGAATATCGATAGAATAATCTATTTAATCTAGTAAGTAATGTACATCAACATGATAACTAGAGTGTGTGGTGTAGGAATGACATAACCTAGATGGTGTAGTCATGTAGAAGATGCCTTAGATGGGTAGGTATGTTGATGTATATCTCAAATGGAGAAGTAAGATGGTCCCTTAATGGGTAGAGTGAAGTAATCAAAGATCTAGCTGTCACTACACACATTCAATGAAGATCAAGTGAAGCATGGTAATCTAGATAAATTTATAAACAATAGCATAAAATAACAAAATGTAAGTCTAGCATGGTAGTGGAAATATAAATAATGGATAATACATGTAATTGAAAAGTGTTTTTAGTATTTTGAGTTATTTGAATGTTTTTGTATTTTGACATGTTATATTGTTTTTTATATTTTTAAAGATTGCTATGTACAAGTACACAAAAATACACTATATACAAGAAAGTAAGATGAGAAATTATGTTTAAGTAAGTTGAGAAAAAAATGATACTAACCAATAAGTCTCAAAAGAGACTCCCTATCATGGTGTCTTATATCAAATCAATTTAACTTTATTGGGAATATTAGAGTTTATTCCTAATTTAGTTAAGGGTCTAGATTAATAAATCACTAAATAATATCACAATAATTATAGTCCTAATTTTTATAATTTATCTATCTTTTTTACCTTTCTAAAAATAGTAATAAATAAGGAAGAAATATAACTTATTTTGAAATAGGAAAAAATCACTGTTATAGGGTCTAAAAATGGCTGTATAGGATTTGGGGCAGTGTCTCAAATTAGAATATAGATTTCATTTGGTTAAAGGATAAGACTACCAAAAACATGACACTTCAGGATCCAATGCTATTATCCTCTTCTGCCGCTATTGTCCAAACTTCTCATAGAGACATAATTTTTTTAGGTTATGTGCATTGTTCCTGTGTGAGCCTGCTTGTGAAATATTGAGTGCTGAATGTCGATGAAACTCACTATAGAGATATTTTAATCTCCAAAGCCTAATTATATATCATGCTTAATAAAATAGGATTTTAATCACTTAAAAAGGGGGGTTAGTGTGTTGAAGATGCACTAAACATCTAATCTACACCCCTTATGTGCGCATGCTACCTATATACCAATACTTTGAAGAGGGATCAAGCCATATGTAGTTCTCCACTTGATTTGATTTGTGAAATATTATGATTCAAATGCAAAAATGATAATTTGATAGTATTTGAGGTGGCTAGGGATTGGTATGAGGGTTTGAATATGTTTGTAGTTGTGTTAGGTGATTGTATGCAGAGAATAGGGAAATTTGACTTAGTTGTTTGTTTGTATTCTTTTTTGTTTTATAAATTTTTTCAACTCCCTCTGTAAATTAACTTTGAATGGGATTTTATAGGGAATAATTGATCATGGGTTAGATGTGTTTGTGTTATGCCGACATACTGAAGAATAAGAATCAGATGAATATGACTATTTGGGATCAAATTATGATTGGATAGGAGTGTCAAACATAAGACACTATAGGGATTGACACTATAGTCCAATTATAACACTCTTGTCCTATAGGCTTAAGACCTAGGGGGATAGGATTGGCTTGGGAAATAGATTCTGGTTGAGTTGGAATAACCATTTGGAAGGCTATGGATGATTGATAATGAGAAAAAAGGTTTCTAAAAGGGTCATAATAGCATGCAATAAGGACTTATGGATTGGGTGTCATAAGCCACAATCAAACTACCAATTTTGATATTTTATATGACTACATTCCCCCCTTTATTCTAATGATCCAACAAAGCAAAATACTTGGATAAAGGAAAAGTAGAAAGCATACTTGAACTTACCTGTAAGGGTGAAGTACATGAAGATGTGTGATGCTAAGTGTGTGTAGAGAGAGCTTATCATGAAGCATAAATCTATAAAATGAAATTAGGAGTAGATATATTATTAATAAACACACTATGTATAAAATAAGAATGTAAAAAATCTAGGTAAAATGAGAGAGGAAAAGAAAGGAACAAACGTACCTCACTGGGTACATGAACCAATACAAAACCTATTATGATGTTGGTTATGTGATGTACCAAAAGTAATATAATGAATGGAGATGAGTAATCAATTACCTAAGAGTGGATTAAGAATATAAAGGCTAGCCCTTTGGCTCCATTGTCACCCACTAAGTGAATTTATGTGATCATACATGTGTTAATCTATATTTGGAATGTGTGTCCAATCCCTTTAAGTAGGTGGCTCAAGAATACAAAGGATAGTTAGTCATTTAGCTCCATCATTTCCCACTAAGTGAAGCTATTAACTAATACTAATATGAATGTGTGTCATATGAGATGGATCCTAAAGCCCATGAATGATATGTAATCTAACAATGTGGCATAGATAGTCGAATGTGTACTAAGAACTAGGCTAATCTTGGCCACTCTAAAAGGTGGAGATTAGGCTTGTATGAAAGCCACTCCAAAAATGAGAAATAGGCTTATATGAAATCCATTATAAAATGATGCCAACCACCTAAAAATTGAATAAGGAATGTAACTACTGAGAATACTTGGGTAGTGTATTGAACTTGAAAAGAAAAGAAGGTAAATGTGCCATGCACATTACCCTGAATCATTGGTGTCTGTAACATAGATTCTGATTTAGAAGTTATACCAACTAACCAATATAAAACTAGAAGAAATAGAAATCATGTTGCACATGATGCCCCATATATCTATATTCTCTAAGAAAAACTATACTAAATCTAAATAATTTAAACTAAACTATTGTTGACAAAAATGTAACTAAACTTACCTTTTTATCTATTTCTAGAAAATCTAGGTTTTCTACTATTTGGATAGTAGTGCCAAAATAAGACACTTTACTGTCTGACACTGTAGTCCAAGTATGGCTCTCTTATCCTTTGCAATTTTTTATTATTGTTTTATGTTTATCACTATCTTCCTGGTTTGTTCTACCTGGTTTGGGTTCTAGTTGTTATTTTGAGTGTTCTATACACTATTTTTTTGATCAGTATAAGGCTTTGATCTCTATGACTAAACCCCTATTTATTGCCCCCTCTTTTGAGGGTAGGAATGAAGACCCTATAATTACTATCCTTAGAAGAAATATCCCTACAAGTGTGTTATGCTATGAAATACATGATATAAAAATGATATTTGAAAATGTCTCAAGATATAGCATAATTTATATTATAAATTGTTAAATCAACAAGAGTATGCCTAGATAGATGTAACAATGTAATATCATGTGAAATTTACTAAATTTAAACTAGAAATTTTAGTTGTTAGTTGTCTAGGAAGGATGGAGCATGATGTCCATCTTGGCAACCAAGAAAGCAAGATAATGCATGATGTAAATAATGATATTGTAAAAATGGAGAATCAAATAAGAAATAATAGGGAAGTTTTCCAAATTGAGCATCTTTGAGGTGGCTAGGGAATGGTATGAGGTTTTGAGTATGTTTGCAGCTATGTTGGGTGACTATATACAAAGAATAGGGAAGTTTGTCTTAGTGGTTTGTTTGTATTCTTACTTGCTTTGTAAGATTTATCACCTCCTGTGTAAATGAAATTTGAGTGGGAATTTATAGGGAATAATTAGTCATGGGTTAGATGTATTCATGCTAAGCTAACCTAATTATGGATAAGGACTAGTTGGAAATGACCGTTTGGGCTCAAAGTGCAAATGGATAAGAGCACTAAAAATGGGACAATTTAGGGTCTGGTGATATAGTCTGAGTTAGGCACTCCTATCCTATAGGCTTGAGACTTGGGGGAATAGGATTGGCATAGGAAATATGGTTTGACTGAGATAAAATCAGTGTTTAGAAGGTTTTAGATGATTGGTAATGAGCAAGAAGGTGTCTAAAAGGGTCACAAGACTATGCAAAAGGGACTTATGGATGGGGTCTCACAAACCAAACTCAAATTACCAATTTAGAAATTTTATATGACTACTTAACTTTAAGTATATTATAAAGCATGGGATGTATTTTAATTTTTAATTTTGGTCTCAATAGAGAGTCATTTCCATAGGTCTGATCTGGAAACTTCTTCTTATTTGGGTGTTCCTCATCACATCCATAACTTACTTCCAACTTGCACCTATGTATTTTTACATGTACTTTTGTGATTTATGTTTGAGTTACATATGTTAGTAAAGAATGATATTTATCTATGTGAGTTTATAAATTTTTTGAACCTTCTAAAGTGGTATATTCAACCAAATTGTTTTTACACTAAGCCTTTGATCTCAATAGAAAAAAATTAGATATGTTCATTCAAATCAAGTGACTCTTTGATTGACCAATTAATTGAAGGGTAGGGTATAAAATGTAATTTATGAGTGAATAATGGATCAAATAGATCAAATACATCATCAGCCCCTCTGATAACCCATTTAAGTCTAAATTCCTTCATTTTATCAAATTTTATTCTAGAATAATCTCTCTTTCTGAATTCAAATTCATATTCAAAATCTTCCAAATAATCTTCAATTATTGGTATGTGTGAATACCCAGAATCAAGTTTGAGATTATCTCTCATAAAATTTATATTGTTGAAAGAAATTATTTTAGTATGAGTTTACATTAAAAAATCAAGTTTTCATTGGAGAATCAAACATTGACTTTTAAATTTTTGAGGCATCTCTAGCTATTTTACAAATAAATTAGATTTAATCAATGGAAAATAATTCTATCTAAAATGCCTCTTGTTACATTTATTATTAACTTCACTTAATTGTATTCAAAGTTTAATAAGTATCATTTTGTCACTTGTATATCTTAGCAGGCCATATGAATATGAATCCTTCAACTCTGAGATAAGTGAATCTAGGAAACCAAATGAAATAATTTCCATTTTTATTAATGAGAAAGGAAGATTCATTTAAAATTCATGTTGATTTATTAATTTCCAATTTTATTACTACAAATATAATAAACACATCATTTACTCTCTTGAAGTGTTTCTTTTCCATGTCATTGGTGAGTAGGGGAAGTTTGTCATATATCAATATTTTTTGAGTGTTTCACCCTCCTACAGACCAATCATAGTTTTGTATATACAATTGAATATAATATATATGAATTCACGTATAATGACTATGTAGACTCAAGTTCTATCAGTTATTCATGGAGGTTGTGCTGATCTATTGGTGTGTGTTTTATACACACCAAAGACCTCAATGGTATTCAACCTCTCATTTTATTACTTCTAGGAATTTGCCTAGGGAACAAATTTTAGGTTATGACTATTCAAAGTAGTCTGCATGGAATAACAACATGTAATGTAAATTCCCATAAAGGAGATTCACTTGAATGATTAAAAACACACCTCAAGTTTTATTTTTATAGCGATGATATATTACGATAGCCAAGTTTCATAAAAAAGTGAAAAAGGAGTGAAAGGTAAGGTAGATAAGAAGCTTCATATTCATATAATTAGCTATTTCAATTAAGGAACACTTTATATATCGAATTTAAAAAAATAATCATTCTTTAAATATATATAATCACATAAATTATAATAAACACAAATCAAGAGTCTTAGGGATAATGATTATAAGTGAATATAAGAAATATATCCTTTCAAGATAATTTGATTACAACAAATAGATTAAGCACATCCTACTACAATAATTTTATAAATATATAGTTACCTATATAAAATAGAAAAAAATGTATTCAACTAGAGAAAAATGTGGGAGAGTTATCATAGTGATGTCATGGAGGTGTCTTGTTGTGTGGATTAAGAGCCTTGATAGTCTATATGATAATGACAAAGTGTACAATGCATTTATTCTTGTATGCTTTATGTTTGGCTGGATGATCTTCAGTATTAGCATATCTTGAGAGGATCAGGGATGAGTATAGAGGTTTAAAAATGTACAAGGGGTATTATAAGATGTGATCCATGATTTGAGAGCTTGTGTGCACAAGTAGAATTCATCTAGTTGATCATAGTTTTCATCTAGACATTTTGGGTCTAATAGCAGAAAATTTGAGTTGATAGTTTGATGATATCACCATTGCCACTTAGGAAGGAGTCAAGGGGAACTAGCTGTATGGTTGTGATCACTGTAGTCCCTAATTATTTTTCACCAAATCTCAAGTCATTCATCAAATCATAGTTAAATATATGAGGTTGCAAAGTTGGCCTCTTAGATAGATTTCATTGTTTCCCATACTTAGCTAAATTTCTAAAGCGGCCAAAAAAAGCTAAGTAAGATTGTTGATGAGGTCAACATTTACATGTGTGGACAATTCAAGAAAAGGTGATCATATGAATATTTTTAGTTTTAGACCTAATTTATTTATGATAATTTACATATCATGTGATGTAACACATCAATAAATATAGATGTGCAAAGTTAGGCTCCCAAGTAGATTGACTATGTTTTCCCATACTTAGCTAGTTTTGTAGTGTGGCAAAAAGAGCTGAATGAGCATTTTGAAGGTGTCATATCTTACACATGTGAAGGTGTCAAAGAATTTGATCATATCAGTTTGTTTAATTTTTATCATAAATGATTTGTGCTAATTTTGAGATCATGTGCTAAAGCATGACAAAAGCTATGGATGATCAAAGTTAGCTTCTTAGGCATATTTGGAAATGGTTGGCTCTATGATAGAAGTTTATGAGAAGACATGTTAATGGAATTATATCTTGCATGCACAATAGTTCTAAGAAAAGTGTGTCACATGGTTAGATTCTCCTTTAGAAGGAGATCATCTGGTCCAAATTTGAGATCCTATGAGTAAGAAGAAAATAAGTTATAGAGGTAAAAAAATGGATATTAATGCATATCGATAGGGTCCCCATAGTCATTTTTGAATGTGCTAAAGCTCAAACAAGATCGATGGTGCTCGATTGCTCCAAGGAGTTAGGAGGTAACAAGATGAGGATAGGTGCATAATGTTTAACATCTAAACAAAGGTATATGATAATGATCTAATGATGAGTGGGTATTCGTACAATTTGATCAATGGTGAGCATTGATCATTATTGACCTTGTTAATCTACAAATATTGATGGAGCATGTTAAGTCAACATTTTGAGAGGACATGACATTTGGTCAAAGTGATTGTGGTTTAACATATGAGTTTAACAATCTATGCATTAAATCTAAAACAAGATCAATGGTTCAAGATTGATCCTGAGTTGAGAGTCCATGAGATTTGAGCATTGTGTTCAAAGGTTAACTATGATCATTGCTATTCAAATATTTGAATTTAACACAAGAAATATAATATATTTGTTTTTAAACCATATATTTTGATAAAATACAAATTTTATCATATAGTAAAAATAAAAGTGGTAGAGGACTCCATGGTGCATCTAATGAACCTAATTTGAAGATCTAGAATTGAGTATAGTCAAATATATTGAGCCTCGAAGTTGACTATGTGTTCACGCTTGTTCTGCAAGTGATGTGAGAAAGATATTTGGGCTTGTATTGGTGATGTTTTGATGTCTCATGATGAATAAAATATTGGGGAGGATTGTAGACTCTATGATGATGCTTTGTGTGGTATTTGGAGGTGTGATCAATATATCTTGAGTATGAATAATACTTAAGAAGTTGACTATGTGTTCATTCATGGTGAAAGTGTGCATAAGGTATTTTTTTGAGTTGTTTAAGCATATGTAGAGGTGAGATAAGTTAACTATGATCATTTGAGGATGTCAAAGGTGACATAATGAGTAGACCCATATATTTAGAAGTGGTTTTATGTTATTTTTTTCTCAATGGAGGGCTAAAAGAGTGAATGGGTTCACATGAGACTTATAAGGACTATAAGGGCCTTATTAAAAGGTGTAGTTCCTTAAGGGTGACCCATAGATGCTATGGTCAACCTATGAAGATAATATTGAATTGTGTCTTAGTATGACAGATGTATTAAGGGTTAAGACATGCTTAATGGTTGACCAAGATAGTATTGATCAAGATTGCTCTATAAATAGTAGAACCAAAGATGTTAGGTTTTACAAGTGAAAAAGAGAGACTAAGGAGAGATTGGAGAGAGGCTTGCATGTGTGTTTTGTGGAGTGAAGGAGGGATAGAGTGCCTTAAGGATGGGTTGAAGAGAAGATTAGTTTGAATACTATGTATATGACCTATAAGTCATGTTTCTAAGGTTAGATTAGTGATCTTGTAGGTTGAACATGAGAGAAAAGGTCTAGAGTGATACAAAAGGCTGTTTTGGATATCTTGAGATTGAGTGAAGGATTGCTGGTGCTTATCAGAGCTTGGTGGCTAGTTTGAGAGATTGATTAGTGTGTTGACTATGTGTATGACCATTTGGTTATGTTATTGAAGAGTGTCATAGAGTTGTTGCTATGAAGGATGTATTGAGGTGTAGATTTGAATAATGGGGATAGTTTGGATATCTAATGTGCTCTAATTGATATTTTATGTTGGTTTAAGTATGCAATTTTCTTTGATCAATAGGGAGTGTTGTGGTGATAGAATTGTTACTAAGATGTGTAAAGTGGTAAAAAGGGTGGATTTGAATGTATTGAGTGTACAGAGTTGAAGAGAGATGATATAATTTATATCTCTATCTTATTGGTAGTTAATTAATGTTGAGGAGATGTGTTCTTAGTGTTGTTGTGGGTGTTCAACATCTAAGGGGGTAACAACCTCTTTTCAAAGTGCAACTTGATAAAGATCTAGTTGTTGTGGGTGCTCAACTAGATAGGTGTAGTAGATCCTTATGAGATTTCAATCTCACTAAAATAAAGAATGGTAGTTCCTTGATTAGTAGCTTACTGGTATAAATTGGTCTTTATTTTAGAGGACAATAGTCTAATTATAGGTTTTAGTGGGTTTCATTCCCCAAGAGGGTTTCCCACATATGTCATATGTTATGTGATTGATCTTGATTGTATTTATTGTACATTTATATGAATGATGTGTATACTTCATGAATGCTTATGCTAATTTATTAAGGACTTGTAAAGATTATAATTGAATTTGAAACTAAATCTGAAATATCTAGGCTCATTGATTTAACCCCCCTCTCAGTATTTGTACCTCTAATAATTGGTATTAGAGTGGGTCCTTTGGAGGAAGCCTAACAACTTGAAGGTGATCCTATGTAGGTACAAATATGGCTAAGTAGTTGAAGAAATAAAATAAATAATGGAAGGCTATGATCAATGCACTTGAAGAAAAAATATGTACTTTGAAGAAAGATGCCAAAGAAGATGAGAATGTTATCAATGATTTCAAAGTTTAGCTAGTTGATGCCAAGACAAGTTTTTGTTTCAAAGAAAAAGACATCATGTTGGATAAATTTTTTTTTCCATAACATTAGATAAGATGACAACAAAGAAAAAAATAATTATCAAGAATAGATTGACTCTATTGAAGTACATGCATATAGATTGAAACACATGACCAACAAGGTCAAAAAGGATGAAGAGAAGATTAATATTCTTGAGGATCAGTTAAGGACTACAAATGCAAATATGAAAGCAAAAAAAGATGAGTGAAATAATATTAAGTTTGAAATGAAGTAATTAAAAAGTGATCATGAGATTTTTATAGTAAAGTTGGACAAGATGGAAAGGAAGCATGAGAAGCCTGAGCAAGTGAAGAAGAATGCAAAATTAAAGAGCAATGTCAAAAGACCAGTTAGATAACCCAATGCAATAAGGTATGTCATTTTTTTTCATGGCCAATGTAAATTTTATTATCAATATGGGCATAAGGCAAATGATTGTATAAATATGATCTCTAAGTATGAGTTCACATAGTGCCTTGGAAGGAGAAATTGGTCTTGGAGAAGACTTAACTCAAATCAATTAAGAGGTATGTTGAATGATATTATTTTCTACAATTGAAATAAAGTAAGACATATTTATAGAATCTACAAGAATAGTTTGAAGAAGCATTTTTCTCCTAAAGATCACTCAATGGTGTTGAGACCAAAGACTATAAAGGATAATCCTGATCAAGGTGGACTGCTTGCTACTATAAAAAAGGAATTAGATATCAAGAAGATAAAATAATGGCAAGAGGATTTGTCCTCTATCTAGATAGAAAATTAAGATCATAATCATCATCAATAAAAAGGTATGAATGATCTTGTTTGTTTCAAATGTCATAGAGTTGGTCACTTTGCTAGGTATTGTAAGAACATGTTGAATAAGTTCGAAAAGCAAAATAAGGGATATAGAGCTCTTAGAAGGTTTGAGAAAGGACAAACTCAAGTATGGAAACCAAATATTATCAATGATAATCACACTATTCCAAAGGTTGATAATAAAGTTTCTCTAGAAGGCTATGTTGAAAATCAAGATAAGCTCCAAGATCAACTAGGTAAGATGGCTGCAAAAGACAAGAAAAGTCAAACTTTGGAATGGAGACCTAAGGTAGTAAAGACTAAGGAGACTAAATTTGTTAAGTCTAAGAATCTTGATGAATTTTTTACCAAGGTAAAAAAAGAATAAAAAATAAAGGAAAATCAAGAGTTTCTGTTGATAGCTTTTGTTGACAAGTCTAAAGTAGAGAATGTGTTGATTATCTAGTTAGAAAAGGAAACTCAAAATTATGCTCATGTTGAAAATAAAGAGACTAAGCTCAAGAAGAAGACAAAGGTACTATTTGAGACTAGTCCTAAGGTATGTATGGATCTAAGTGAGCATCATGTTATTGTTGAACATGTATCATGTAAATAACATCAATTATTTATGCCTAATGAGGAGGTTTTAAGCTATAAGAAAGATTCTTTAGATAAAAAGGTTTGTAATGAATTTGTGTTATCTCCATGTTTTGTCAATTAAATCATAGAATAAAAGGAGAATGTTTTAGTGAATGAAAAATTTGTTTCTCCCAAGCCAAAGAAGAAGAATTACAAATATCAGATGAGTAAGGAGGAACAAGAATATGAGGAGTTATGGGTAACTCCTAGTTACACACCATGGTAGATCATTGTGGTGTAGAGGGTGTCTCTATATATGTTTCTTAAGAGAATCATTTTAGTGGAGAAGCAAGTTTATGTGCTCAATATGATATTACCAATCAGAGAAGGTCTTTGATTAAGGAAGAACAACAAGTTCATGAGCCTATTTTAGAGGTTTGTGAAGGATCTATAGTACAGAGTTAGATTGGGTGGTTTCATATGGATTAATGTGATTGATGATAATATCAAGAAGTATTTGGTGATTATAAAGGTCTATGAATTTATTTTTGGTTTGATCCATGTTTTTTTGAGGTTTGAAGGTATGTATGTGCCAATTGAGGATTTTTGAGTGCTCTTAGTTTTCTTTATTTTTGGTTCAAAAGCAAGCAGGCCAGAAATGGGTTATAGGATGTATGGGTTACCAAATGTATGAAAGATTAATTTTTGGTCAAGAAGTGTGTGATGGGTTTCTCCAAGTGTGCAAGAATTTTCATAAATGTGCATTGAATAAATGGAGGTTTGTTGACAGTATTTGCTTTGAGATTCTAAGGTTTTAGGCTATGCTAAAAAAGTGTTCTACCTTATGAGTTGAGGTTTTAGGATTATTAATTTTTTTAATGGGCCAATGGGTGGTCAAATAAATATTCATAGAGTTTATAAGGTTTGTGGTTATCTATTTATTCAAGTTTTTGTCAATATGGAGGGCTAATTGGCTAGTAGGATTACTGCAAAGGATGATCTTGGTGATGAAAATTGGTTTGATTTAAGGGGAATATAAAAGTGCTCTAGATATGGATTTTTAGGTCTTGAAGATGTGTCTACTAAAAATTGTGGGCTTAGCAAGTTTTAGGTAGGGCTACAAGGAGGCTAAACATGCCTAGTTTGAAGAAGAGTGCTTTTTTGCTTAGTTTCTCCAAATGAGAAAGGTATGAGCATTTCAAGGTATGTTCTTAGATTGGTTTAGTATATGTTTCCTATTTTTTATAAGTAGAGTTGTAGAATTGGTGGTCATGGAAGTGTCTTGAGAAAGAAGGCTAGTAAACCTGTATGGTGGTTCTTCATGGTGAGTGGAGATCTGAAGATGCTCAGAAGGTGTAATTACTTAGAGTTTTTAGGGGGAGTCCCTATCAGATATTTCTTGGTGAGTGATATTAGATTTTAGTTCTTTTGTATTCATTGGTTATAATTCTTGATTGAAGAGAATGCCAATATGGATCAAGAAGATATTGTCAAGATAAGAAGAGGTGGCTCAAGGTAAGGGGGAGTTTGTATCATCTTTAAAATATGGTACTTTCCTATTTTGATAGTCTTTTTAGGTCTTCAAGATCAATTTAGGCCCTCTTTGTCATTATGTCAAAGGGGGGAAAGTTATTGTTGGGGAGAAATTTCCTATTATAGGAGTGATTTGAAGAGAGAGAAGGTGAGCTATATATTTCTATATTTATGGGTGTTGACATTAATGACAAAGGGGGAGATTGTTGGAGAGTTATCATAGTGATGTCATGAAGGTGTCCTATTATGTGGATGAAGATATTTGATAGTTTATATGATACTGATAAAGTATGTAATATTCTTGTTCTTATATGATAATGTGTGTAATGTATATGTTCTTATATGCTTTATGTTTCATTGACAAATATTTAGGCATAACATAGCTTGAGAGGATTAGGGATGATTATGGAGGTTTGAACATGTGAAAAGGGTTCTATAAGATGTTATTCATTCTGTGAAAGCTTGTGTACACAAGTGGAATTCCTCTGATTGATCATAGTTTCCATCTAAACACTTTGGGTACAATATAAGAAAATCTAAGTTGGTAGTTTGATGATGTCATCATTACCACATGGGAAGGAGTCAAGGGGAATTGGTCATATGGTTGTGATCATTACAGTCCCTATTTATTTTGCACCAAATCTCAATCCATGCATCAAACTATAGTTAAAGATATGAGTGTGCAAAGTTGGCTGCATAGATAGATTTCATTATTTTCCCATACTTAGCCAAATTTGCAAAGTGACCAAAAAAAGCTGAGTAAGCATGTTGATGAGATGAACACTCACATGTGTGGATGATTCAGGATAAGGTCATCATATGGGTTTGTTTAGTTTTGGACCTAGTTTATTTGAGCTAAATTTTAGATTATGTGATGTAGCACATAAAAAATATAGATGAGTAAAGTTGGGCTCCCAGGTAGATTGACTGTGTTTTCCCATACTTAGCCAATTTTTTAGTGTGGCAAAAAAAGCCAAGTGAGCATTTTGAAGGTATTATATCTTACACATGTGAAGGTGTTAATATAATTTGATCATATGGATTTATTCAATTTTGATTATAGATGATTTATGATAACTTTGATATCATGCATTAAAGTGCTACAAAAGTTATGGATGATCAAAGTTAGCCTCTCAAGACATATTTGGACATGGTTGGCTCTGCGATAGAAGTTTATGAGAAGGAATGTTAATGGAATTATATCTCACATACACAAGGGTTATAAGAGTAGTGTGTTACATGGTTGGATTCTTCTTTGGAAGGGGATCATCTAGTCCAAATTTGAGATCCTATAAGTAAGCATAAAAGAAGTTATAGAGGTGAAAAAATGGCTACTCATGCATATTAATAGGGTCCCCATGGTCATTTTTGAATTTGTTAAATCTCAAGCAAGATTGATGGCGTGAAATTGATCTAAGGAGTCAAGAGGTAGTGAGATGAGGATATGTGGACTTTTTTTAATGTCTGAGTAAACGTAAAAGATAATGATCCAATGGTGAGTGTTGATCATTATTGACCTTGTTGATCCACAAAGATCAATGGAGTGCGTTAAGTCAACATTTTGAGAGGACATAAAATGAGGTCAAAGTTACTATGGTTTAACATTTGAGTTTGGTGTTCTATGAATTAAAACTCAAAAAATATCGATGGTATGAGATTGATCTTGAGTTGAGATTCCATCAGATTTGAGCATTGTGTTCAAAGGTTAACTGTGACAATTGCTATTCAAATATTTGAATTTAACACAAGAAAAACTAGAGCTCTATATTTTGACTATATATTTTGATATAAGACAATTTTTCTCATGTAGTAAAAATAAAAGTGGTAGAGGAGTCCATGGTGCATCTAATGAGCCTATTTTAAAGATCTAGAAGTGAGTATAATCAAAGGTATTGAGCCTAGTAATTTACTATGTGTTCATGCTTATTTTGAAAGTGACCCAAGAAGGATATTAAAGCTTGTGTTGGTGTTGTTTTGATGTCTAATTATGAATTAGCTATTGGGAAGTATTGTAGACTTCATTAATATTCTCTGTGTGGACTTCTGAGGTATGATAAATCTATCTTGAGTATGAATAATGATTAAGAAGTTGATTTTGTGTTTGTTCATGGTGACTATATGCATAAGGTATCTATTTGAGTTGTTTGAGAATACATAGAGGTGAGATAAGTTTAATATGATCATTAAAGGATGTCAAAAGGGACATAAGGAGTGGACCCATGTATTTTAAAGTGTTATTGTGCTCTTGTTTTGGTCAATAGAGTGCTAAAGGAGTGAATGGGTTCATATAAGACCTATAAGGACTGTAAGGGCCTTATTAATAGGTGTAGTTACTTAAGGGTGACCCATAGATGCTATGGCCAACCTATGGAGATAATATTGAAGTATGTCTTCATATGATAGATATATTAAGAGTTAAGACATGCCTAATGGCCAACCAAGATGGTGTTGATTAGGATTGCTCTATAAATAGTAGAACCAAATATGTTGGGTTCTAAAAGTGAAAAAGAGAGACTAAGGAGCTATTAGAGAAAGGCTTGTGTGTGTGATTTTTGGAGAAAAGGAGGGGTAGAGTGCCTTGAGGATGGGTTGAAGAGAAGATCAATTTGAAGACTATGTATATGACCTTTAGGTCATGTTTTTGAGGTCGAATTAGTTTTCTTACAAGTTGAGCATGAGTGAAGAGGTCTAAAGTGATCCAAAAGGATATTTTGGATATCGTGAGATTAAGAAAAGGATTTTTGGTGTCTATGAGATATTGGTGTCTGGTTTGAGAGATCGATTAGTGTGTGTGACCATCTGGTCATGTTGTTGAAAATTGCGATAGAGTTGTTGCTGTGAAGGATGCATTGAGTGTGTAGAGTTAAAGAATGGCTATAGTTGGGATTGTAATGTGTCCTAATTGAATCTTTATGTGTTGGTTCAAGTATGTAATGTGATTTGATAAATAGGGAGTGTTGTGGTGATATATTTATTGTTGACAAGTATAGAGTGGTAAAAAAGTTGGCTTTAGTGCATTGAGTGTACAAAGTTGAAGAGAGATGAGATAATTTATATCTCCATTAGATTGGTAGGAAGTCAGTGTTGAGAATGTTTTTTATTAGATGTTGTTGTGGGTGCTCAACATCTAAGGGGGTAGCAGCCTCCTTGTAAGGTGAAGATTGATAAAGATCTAGTTGTTGTGGGTGCTCAGCTAGATAGGTGTAGTAACTCCTTATGGGATTATAGTCTCACTAAAATTAGGAATGGTAGTTCTTTGATCTGTATATTTATGGTCTAAATTGGTTCTTGTTTTATAGGATGGTATTCCAATTATAGGTTCCAATGGGTTTTATTCCCCAAGAGGCTTTCCCACATATTTCATGTGTTATATGCTTGATCTTGGATTGTATTTCTTGTACATTGATATGAATAATGTGTATACTTCATAAATGCTTATGGTAATTGATTATAGACTTGTAAATATCAAAATTGAAGTTAAAACTAAAGTTGAAATATCTGGGCTCACTGATTCACCCCCTCCTAGTGTTTGTACCTCTAACGCAAAAATAGTCTTAAATATGACTAGTTTCCTTTCACATTAAATGGCCTTTAATGGGGTTGGTTTCTAAATTTAATGATTGGTTTAATTCAAAGCTACAAGAAATTAGAGGATGCATTTATTTTACATTTTATAAATCAAATTGACCATTTTAATTTGATAAACTAGTTGCTCACAGTCAAAATAAAACCTAAGAAAATAATGGGGGATTTCAATCCTAGATTTCAAGAGATATATAACAACATTCATAGTAGATATAGACATTAAGAGACTTCCATTTAGACATATAAATCAATGATTTAGATCCCCTCACATCCATGTTTTTAAAAACCTTATAATGAACACATTAGCTCTATCTTATGTAGAGGCTGTCACATTGGATATGGATTTATTTTCCAACACAAAAAGGAACTATCCTTCCTTTCATTTGGATATTTTGATTAAACTAAACATAACATGTGTTGTAGATGAAAATGAATGTGATATTAAGGAATATGCTAAACATGGAAAATTTTAAGTGTATTTTGAATTTGAGAAATATGTAGAAGAGGTACATGTAGAAGAATCACATGAGAACCCATAAATAGAGGAAGAAAAAATGTTTTTAATGTAATTCAATTATAAAGTTAATATTGAGGCTGATTGGCCATAATAAAATGTTAGTAAGAAAATAGAGGACACCAATGTTGCAAATTTTTCATTGAGCCTACACAAAATGAAGAAACAAAAGCATATCTGCTAGCTAAATCACATCACAAGGAATTAATATTCACTATGCCACTGATTCAAAAAATCATATAAGTTTAGGCAAAATAATTTTATGAATTAATTTGGTCTAAATTTGAGGTGTATTTACTTGAGCCTAATTATTTTAATAATTTTATTTTTGATGAATTTAATAATGTAAAATATATGCTAGGGCATCTTATTGTATTTGGAATGTAAAAGTTATATGAACTATGAAAGGAATACAAGGATGTATTTATTAGGCTAAGGACTATGAAAACTAAAGATTTGATTTTTCAAGGAATTTATAAATGTCATGTGAAAACTTTTTAGGTCCACCCTCTAGGCCTTGAATGTAAATTTTTAGTATAGGAGTAGTGTAGGTATAGAGTAGGATTAGAGTAGACCCCTTTTTATTTATTTATTTATTTTCTTTCTTTATTTCTTACTATCTGTTTCTTTGTGTCATTTTTATTTTGTTGGTTTTACCTTCCCTATTGTTATTGATTTTAAAATTCTAAATGAGTGGCTCAAAGTAAAAATAAAAAATAATATCCTTTTCCTTCCTCAAAATGTTCTAATTTTTTGATTTATTATAGTTTTAGTCATATAAAAAGCAAAAATTGGTAACTTGAGTGTGGATAATGACACCCAAGCCTTAGGTCCCTATTGCTTGCTCTCATGACCCTCATAGGAATCTTTTCACTAATTCCCAGTCATTCATAGCCTTCCAAACTTGATCCTAGCTGAGCTAAAACCCTTTTTCCATGACTAATCCATCCACCCAGGTCCTGTTTGCTCAAGACAATAGTGCCACAATTGGAATATAACACCATTGCCACTCTTGTTCACTTTCATTTCTCTTATCCAAGTAGAATTATGGCTCCAATGGTAAATTATTTCCATTTCCCTATCCCTATCCTTGTCATCCTAATGCAATCTCATTCAACCCATGACCATTAAATCAATATAAAATCCCATTCAAAGATCATTTGGAAAGGCTTGGAAAAAATCACTAATCAGAAAAGAATACAAGCAAGACTACTCAAGCAATCTTCCCTATTCTCTACATATAATTGACCAATACACTTATAATATTATTTAAATCCTTACACTAGTCCCCAGCTACCTCAGGTACATCCAATTTAACATTTTTCATATTCATACACTCAAATTACATAAAACACATTAAGTGGGAGAACTACATATGGCTCGATCCCTCTTTAAAGTATTGGTATGTAGACACCATGCTCACATAAGGGGTATGGATACACGTTTAGTAAATATTACACATACTAACCCCCCATATTTCTCAAAAATAGTTAAATGAAAATGAAATATAGGATTTGAAGAAATAATCTGCTCTACAAGGAGCTCTATAGACTTCTAAATACCAAAACTTCATGGACAGGGTCATATAGACCTAACGAACAAAACCCAAAAAGCTCAGATACTTAGGAAAATAGTGGTAAAAGTGGACTATAGTGCTGGTGCCACTCTTTTTCACTTCCAATTATCCTATCCAATCATAAAATGAAGGTCAAATCTTAGTTTGTGATAGTTTCCTAGTCTTGCATAGTGAATCTTAGACCCTGTCTCAGCCATATCAACCAGTTTCTAGCTAAGTCTTATTTTCTCCATCTTATTACTATTTTTTGAAAGGTAAAAATTACAATCTAATTTAAAAAAATTAGTATCTTAATTATTATATATTTATTTACTAATTTTACTACTTAGACCCTTTAACTAAATTAGGAATAATACACCATTATTCTCAAAACTATTAAATCTGGTGAACCTGACTTACTTCGTTTGCACATAAAAAAACTAGAAACCCTAGGGTAAATTTATTACTAATTTTTCTTATATTTTTTTGATTTTTTACATGCATAATAAAATTATAAATTAGCATTAAATTTTAAAATTTCATATTAATTTTCAAAATAACCATCTTTCAAACCTTAGTTGCATACACTAGGTCCTATTTATTTTGAGATATCACCTTACATTCTAAAATTAGATTTAAAAAATGGATCTCACTTATTTACAAGATTTTCTTACATTTTTTGCAAAAAATAAGGAGACCATCATTGGTCCTATCATGTACATGAATGATGAAGTATACCATATGTTAGTGCAAAGATTCATTCTTTGCATTTCATTTTTAATTTTTATAATAAGGGATGATATTACATAATTTATTTCTAAAAATGCACAAAGTTTCAATATTCATTTTTCACACTCTGTCTTACTCTTATGTATTTTTTTTAAAATTTTATCATGATAAACATGTTATAAATTTTATGATTCATGTCAAAATTTTCTATACATTCATGCATAATTTCATGTTCTCTATCATTTCCTTTCTATCTCTCATGTGGAATTTTTTTCAAGTTTATCATGCTAAACACATTAGAAATGTCATAGCACATGTCAATTTTTTTAATGCATTAGTGCACAATTTCATGCTTTCTATCCCTTGTTTGCTCTTTCTCATGTGGAATATTATTTATAATCATATTTATATATAACTTATAACTCCACTTACATGCATTTCATCCCATATAAATGATTTCTACCTAGATATAAATGACTCCTTGGCTACATTGTTTTTACATAAGCTAACTACCACTTATCAAGTTTTGATGTCATATCTTATGCATAGGAAATAAATTCCTTCTCCTCCACTCCCCCAAGAGGTTGATAGATAATTTACCTCTAACTAGGTCCATGATATCACCCCTCCAAAAGGAGAGGCAACATATACTATTGTTCCTAATGCATAGATTTAGCCTATAGCTTTTTCAAACCATCTTCAACATATGTGCTTACATGTTCAATAAAAAACAACTAGGGTTTCCACTTGTAAGACTCTAAGGGATCAAATCAAAAGTATGAGCAAGTTAATTTAAAATTTAAAAATTAAAAATTAGCTATTACATGACAAGATCACAACATTGGAAAATCAGATTATAATACAAAATCCTCAAAGACATCTTAGTGTCAATCATGTATATGAACCTTCACCTAGTCAGTTGGTTGCAAGAAACATTACATATCAAAACAAGAAATCACAAGAAAGTAACTCTAAAAATAGTGATTCAAAAATCATTAAAAGGTCAAAAAAGAGTTCAAGTGAGGTACTAATGGAAATGATTAAATCTAAGTTGATTAAACTACCTCCTCTACATCCAATGAGAATATCTAGATATTATTGTGCATATCATAGAATTCATGGGCATCACACAGATTCATGTTTTTCATTGATTAAGCATATACAATAGATAATTGATAATGAGGACCCTATACAAGGTAAATTAATTAATCAATCCATAGTATCATAGGATCATATTCATAAAGGGTCAAATTTAAAAACAATACAAAAGTGGTTACCAAAGCATAACTCAAAACAACTAAAGGATCAAAAAGCAAAAAAAAAAAAAAAAAAACACTACCAAAAGCATAGGTAAATCATGGAAAAGATAAAAATATACCTCTCCAAAATGATGCTCAATTTTTGAAGTAGTATGGGTTTGGTCAAAAATATCTACAACAGTTTGATTATCAAGGTCAAGGGTTGGGCAAGCATGCTGAAGGCATCACTACTCCTATTCTAGTAGTTGATAATGTTTATCACCAAGGTTTAGGATTTATTGAAAATCTTAAGGAAAATCATTCAATTACACACTTTATCAAAAGGAAAGATCCAGATACAATAAAAGTTAATACTAACATTCTATGAGTTCAAAATCAAGATGATAATGATGAGTGGAATAACATAGGTTATTATGATTTCTAAGATACCAATAATGAATTTGAATATTCAAAATCATATTCAAAAACATTCCCTCATGATTCAAAATCATGCATGATCCCTTTGTTTGATACAAGACACCATGATAGGGAGTCTCTCGTGAGACTCATTGATTAGTATCATTTCTTCTCAACTTACTTGTACATAATTTTTCAAAATTACTTGTATATAGCTTCCTTTCAATTTATTTTACATAGTATTTTTATGTTTGATTGTACATAGCCTATATAAAAAATACAAAAAAAAAATAAAAAATAATATAACATTTCAAGAAACACAAAAACATTCAAATATATCAAAATTCCAAAAACATTCAAATATGTGAAAACACCAAAAATATTTTGATTGTGTGTATCATCCTTGATTTACATTTATAATATCATGATAGACTTACATTTTATATTATATGTTATTATTTATCTTTTTATCTACATTACCATGCTTCACTTGATCTCTTTTGAGTGTGTGTAGTGATATCCAACTCTTTGATTACTTCACTCTACCCATTGAGGGGGCATCCTACTTCTACATCGAGACATACATTGATATACCTACCCACTAGGGGAATATTATACATGACTACACCATCTAGGTTATGTCATTCCTACACCACACACTCTAGTTATCATGTTGATGTGCATTACTTACTAGCTTACATAGATTACTCTATAAATGTTCACTAGTATATAACACTTGTGTATTTCTTAGCATATACCTAGTCTTGTAATGACATGTCTTGCATACTTTCCTTATTACTTTGATTAGTTAGATGTGATTATATTTATAATTATTACATGATTTCATTTCTTGCGTTGTGTATCTAGATATGACTACATTTCTTAGTTCCTAATTGTCTCCTGTATGTGCCTTAGGACATTTGCCAATGTTCCTTGCCTGTACTCTAATATATGTTGTGACTTTCATGCCAACCTTGCTTGTTTCAATTTTGTGTATGATTTTTTTTAAGATGAATTGTATGATTACTTTCTTGTTTGAGTGACATGTACCCATGTAGCTTGTTTTCTTGGCCCTTTGACCACTCTTGTATGCTTCTTGCTTCTTGCCTTATGTGCTTGTTTGCTTGTTTGATTCTCATTGTTTGCAATGCCACGATCCAAATCATGCATTATATTACTTTCTTGGATGCCATGATGGACATCATTCTCCATACCTCCTTGCCAACTAACAACTAACTAGACTTCTAGTTCTAATTTAGTACATTACACATGCTATTACATTATTATATATATCTAGGCATACCCGTATTGATCTAAAAATATATCAATACAAAAAATGCTATATATTAATATATTTTGTCAATTATCATTGCTATATCATGTATCTTTGCTACATAACACACTTGTAGGACTCTTTCTTCTAAGGGAAGTCATTGTAGGGTCTTCATTCCTACCCTCAAAAGAGGGGGAAACAAATAGGGTTTTTTTCATAGTGTATTCATGTAAAATGTGAAATTTTAAAACTTTAGTATGGCTAAGACACCAAATCCATAGGTCCTCCTGTTGGTTCACACAACCCTTCTAGGCTACTATTTCATTGATTCCCAGTCATCCATAGATTTTTAGACTTAGCTTTTTTAGATCCAAACAACCCTCTTAGGCTCGAATCCATTCCCCTGGGTCTCATCCCCTTAGGAAAACAACACCCAAATAGGATAGGAGCATTGAAATTTAGGGTGTCTTATTTTTGGTGCTATTGTCTAAGTTCATCTTTGCCTCAAATGGTCAAATTTTCCTATTCCCTATCAACCTCCCATGAATCATTTAACCCATGACCATTAATTTCTTTATAAAAGGAAATTAAAAGTCCATTTAGAAGGGTTGGCACTCATTTGACAAGAGAGATGCAAAAATACAAGAAAGTACACTCAAGCACTCTTCCATATTCTTTACACATAGCCTTTCAATATTATTCAAAGCCTACTCAAGTCATTACACCAATCCCTAGCCAATTAAATCACACCTAATTTTACATTATATTTTCATTGATCATACATATATTACACCAAGCACTTCAATTGGATAACTACATTAGCCTAATCCCTCTTCAGAGTATTGGTATGTAGGTAATGTGCCCACACATGGGGTGTGAAGCGTGTCCAACATATCCTTTACACACTAACCCCTTCTCTCTCTTTCCCAAGTTTGCATTCAAGTTAAAACACTAGGAGCTCTTAAGGGGTTTTAAGATTAAAATATGCACATAGAGAGCTCCATGAGGTCCTAGACCCTAAAATTTTAGTGACAGGGTAACATAGACATTCTAAATAGAACCCATAAAGCTTTTAACCTCAGGATAATAGTGCCATAATAGGACTACAACACTGTAAAATAGAGTATTATATTTTTGATGCTCCTATCCAATCAAGAAATGAAATATAGAGACCTATTTGTGATTATTTCTTAGTCTTGCTCATCTAGTATCAGACCTCACCTCAGTCCAGATTAGCAAAAATAAGCTAAGTTCTAATTTCTCTCACTTCCAACTATATTTAGAAAAGGAAATAATATAACCTATTTACACAAATCAATAGGTTAATTATTGTATATTGATTTATTGGTTTACATTTCTCAACCCCTTTATTATTTAGGAATATAAATCTAATATTTCTAAAAATAATAAAACATTTGGTGAACCCGACTTACTTTGAATTTTCACACAAAAACCTTAGAAACCATAGGGTTAATTATTTTTTATTTTTTTTAATATTTTCCTAAATTTTTCCTAAATTTAAAAATAAAAAACTAAAAATTAATTGAAATATTTTCAATAAATTCACTCAAACCCTAGTTTGCACATATTAGGTCCTATTTGCATATAAACACTTTCAAACCACTAAGAAAAATATATTGCTAATTTTAGAAATATTTTCAATTTTTTCCTAAATTTTAAAAGCTAAATTCTAAACATTTATAATTTTTTTTTCTAATTATTGTATTAATTTTTTAAAATTTTCTTTTCAAACCCTAGTTGCATCAAATACATTCTCAGTTATTTTTTTGTACTTTTCACATCATTTTATAAAAAAATAGTTGCATATCAAACTCAAATAATAAATTTCAAATTTTATATTATTTTGAAAATAATATTTCTAAAAAATCCTTAGTTTCATGTACTAACTTCTTCTTGCTTTTGAGGTATCACCTTACATGTTTGACAACTTAGTATCTTTTTTGTGCAAATCCTAAGTCACTATTTTTTGGACTTTACATTTATTACATTTATTAATTTCAATTTCTAGCATATTGACTATTAAAACATATTGAAAAACATTTAAACACATTTCAAATTGTTTTCCTACTTTACCAATGGCCCAATATACTAGTTTTGATGAAATTGATAAAAGAGAACTTCAAGAAATTTTAACCAAACATATGGATATGAAAGATGACAAGTTTAGAATTTTACAAGAATAATAACAAAAAGTAACCAATGGGAAATATTATCAAACCATAAAGTAGCTAGTTAAAAATGACACTACAGGGGTAAATATGTCTCAACCACCCCCTATAGCAACCCAACCTTCTTCTATGCCACCAGCTATAGCTAGTACATCCTTATATCCTAATGTGGTAGCCTTTGTGCAAGAGATAAAATCTCTTCAATCCAAGGTACAAAATTTTGAGTAAGGTACCACTAGACCTATGCAGTATTTTGATTCTTTTGCTCTTTTGCATACACCATTAGCATGTCATATTGATTCTACACCCTTACCACAAAGATTTGTTCAACCCAAGATTACTCTTTATGATGGTAAGGGTGATTAAAAGACACATTTTAGAGATTTTCATACATCATGTTTGGATTATGTACCCAATGATTGGATACTTACCAAAAATTTTCCACAAAGCCTAAAGGATTATGCTTTACAATGGTTTTATAGTCTATTGAATCAATCAGTCATGGAATTCAATCCTTTATCATACATGTTCTTAGCACATTTTAATATCAACATTGGTGATAAGGTTTCATATGCATAGATTATATAATAGAAATAAAGGTCAAATGTGCCCCTCATGGATTATGTTCTTAGATACAAGACTATTTTGGCCAAACTAAATATCCCCATGCTTGATCAAGAGTTACAAGACATCTTCAAATAGAGCTTTCTACCATCATTGAATGAGTCTATTATGTTTAAAATATTCTCCTCCATCGGATTATGTCATACACTCAAAGGAAGAGAAGTCAAGCTAATCTCAATGGGCAAACTTAAGTATTCAAGTATCCTAGACACAACTAATAAGAGTAACATCAAAGTCCCATACAAGGTTAAAATCAATGATAATAAAATCAACCAACAGTTAATGCAACTTTTAAGACCCATCAAGAAGTGGTTCTATCAACACTTCCTTGTTGTGCATTCACCAATCTACCAATTTTTCCAGCCATGGTTTTACAATAGTTATTAGAATGCAACCTCATCACTCTCCCTCCTATTCAAGTAGATCTAATAAATCCTCTTCAATGGGGATTTGATCAACATGCATTTTGTGATTTTCATTGGGCACTAGGCCACACCATAAATAGATGCATCAATTTGTGACATAAGATATAAGACTTGATAAATGATAATTTAACTAATTTAGGCACTTTATTTGAGACTTTAAAGGAAAAACCAACATAGGATAAAGCTTTTAATTTTTTTATATCCATCTAAATAAGAGAAAGGGGACACATTAGGTGTTCACCATACATACCATGCACCTTCAATTGAGTCACATCCTTTGAGTGCTATGATAGGGGTGTATGAGTCCAAAGCTCTTGCTAAGCCTTTGATATCTTTATTAGATCATGAGATTATCAAAGATAATAAAGGTTACAATGCACTATTTATCAGAGCACATATTCAAAATCAACCTATTCATAGTATACTCATTGATAATGGTTCCATTCTTAACATGTGTAATTTCACACTTCTATAGCATTTGGGTTATTTAGAGAAGGACATCACTTTGATAGACATAGTTATTAGTGGTTTTAGTGGGCATATACAAAGTTCATTGGGTGAGATGGTACTTACATTATAGGTTAGTCCTACATATGTGGCCCCACCATTCACGATAGTTCCCATTGTAGGAGTTTTTGACATATTACTTGGTCAACCATGGATTAAAAAACTTAGGGTATTACCTTTTATAGTTCACAGATACATGAAATTCATTCATGCTAATCAATTTATTAAAATTGTAAGAGTTACTTATGAGTTACCACTCCATAATTTAGAGCTATCTACTAGCTTATAGTCACCAATTATAGTTTTTCCACCTATTTTAGTTTCCACTCCATTTTTAGTTTAGCTTCTAATTCAGAGTCAAACATAGTTATGACATCCATTTATAGTAAATAGGGTTCATACACCCCCATAGTTTTAAGATTATAGACCACTTCTAGCTACAATGTTCACACCTAGAGTAGTTACATTGCAGTCTCATACAATAATATAGAGAGCACCTATTCATAGAGATTCTTCTCCTAATTTCATATGGGTCCCTAAGAGCCCCATAGTTACATTCACTTGTCAAAGTGATAGGGGTGCCCCACATTCTATTTCTACTTTATAAATTTTAGAGTATTTACAATGTACATATATTTTAGCTGTACAATCTCAGACACTTCATCATGCCTCATGATCATGCATGATCCCATTATTTGATACAAGACACCATGATAGGGAGTCTCATCTGAGACTCATCAATTAGTATCATTTATTTCTAGCACTTATTATACATAAAATCTCTTTCTTGATTGTATATAGTTCAAATATTTTGAAAAATACAAAAATAATGTAAAATTTCAAAATACAAAAACATTCATAAAAATTTCAAAAACATCAAAAATATTTTTGACTATATGCATCATACATGTTTACATTACTACTATCATGCTAAGACTTACTTTCACTGTTTAATGCTATTATATGTCAATTTATCTACATTATCATGCTTTACTTGATCTCTTTTGAGTGTGCATAGTGACATCTATCTCTTTGATTACTTCACTCTACCCATTGCAAGGGCATTTCTACTTCTACATTCGAGGCACACATCAATATACATACCCACTGGGGGCATCTTCTACATGACTACACCATCCAAGTTATGTCATTCCTACACTACACACTCTGAGTTATCATACTAATGCACATTAGTTACTAGATTACATAGATTACTACATCAAAATTTCACTAGTACCTAGTACTTGCATATTTATTAGCATATACCTAGTCTTTTACTAAACATGTTTTTCATACTTTCACATTTTATTTGATTAGTTAGATGTGTTTGTACTTTTAGTTCTTACTAGTGCTTTCATTTCTCTTTTAGCATAGCTTATGTGATTACACTTTCCAATTCTTATTTGTTTTCTATTTGTGCCTTAGGACATCTATGAATGTCCTTTGATTCTATTCATGGATGTGCCTTAAGATATCTACCAATGCCCTTTATTTGTAATCTTTCATGTGATTTTAGACCTTGTGCCAACTTTGCTTCTTCTACTTGTATGTGTTTGTGGAATTTGAACATGCCTTCCATGCTTGTCATCTAGTTTGAGTGACATGTGCCCATGTCCCTTGTCTGTGTGGCCTTTTGGCCACCCTTGTATGCTTCTTGATTCTTGCCTTGTATACTTGTTTCTTGATTGATAATCACTATGTGCAATGCCATGATTCCAATAATGCATTTATCTTGATTCTTGGATGTTATGATGGACATCATGCTCCATCCCTGCATGCTTACTAACAACTAACACCTAATATCTAACATTACTAGTCTATTTTAGTATCATGCACATACTCTTACATTATTATATATATCTAGGCATACCCTAATTGATTTAATAATATATCAATTCAAATATTTTTATATATTAAAATATCTTTTCAAATATTCAATGTTATATCTTGCATCTATACAACTTAGCACACTTGTAGGACTCTTTTCTTCTAAGGTTAGTCATTGTAGGTTCATCATTCCTACCTTGAGAAGAGGGGGAATGAAATAGAGATTTGTCATAGAGATCAAAAAACCTAATATTCAAAATAACAACATTCAGAATAATCAATACAAAATCTAGAGGCTAAACCAGTCAAACTAGAGTAAAAAATAGTGATAGTTTCAGATCAGCAGTCAGTTTTCACATTAGACAATAATACCAAAAAATAGACACCAACACCAAACATAGGGGTGTCCATATTTTGGCACTCCTATCTAGGTAGGAAAACACTCAAGGTTTTTATAAATAGGTAAAAATTTTAGTTTAGGGATAGTTTTTGCACTTCCAAATCAGTCAAATTTAACAATTTTAGTATAGTTTTCTTAGATACAGTGGCTTATCATGTGTGACATGATGGTTCTAAATTTTAGTTTAGATTAGGTAGTTGGCATAACTTCCAGATCATAATCCATGTTCTAGACATCAATGATTTGGGGCAATGTACATGACACATTGATCTTCTTTTCTTTCTGAGTTCAATTTATTCTAGGCATTCTCAACAATTATTTGCCTTACTCCATCTATAGGTGGTTGCATCATATTTGAGTCAAACTTTCATACAAGTTTAGCTTTCTAAGTACTTGAGTTATTTATTTGGCTTTCATATAAGCATTTTGTATTAGTTTTGGAGAGGATTTCATACAAGCCCAACCTCCATATTTTAAAATGGTCAATAGTGGCCTAGTTTGTAGCACACATCTAGGCTATCCTCACCACATTGTCAGATTTATATCACATCTATGGGCTCCATGAGTTGTCTCATATGATATCTATTCTATATCAATATCACTTCATAGCTTCACTTCATAAGGTAATGATGGAGCCAAAGGTCTAGCTAACCTTTATATTCTTGAGCCACCTATTTAAAGGGATTAGACACACATTCTCAACATCGATTAACACATGCATGATTCATTATATTCACATAGTTTATGATGATGGAGTCAAAGGGATAGCCTTTGTATTCTTGATCCATATTTTAGAGAATTGATCACTCAGATCCATTCATGATATTACTCTTGATTCAACACAAAATCAACATCATCTAATACATTCCAGCATCATAATAGGTTTTGTATTGGTTTGTGTACTTGATGAGGTGTATTCATTATTTTATATATCCTCTTACTCAGCTCTTGTATGTTTTTTATATATATAACATATCTAGTAAGAACTGATCTAATTCAAGTTTTCATTTATAGATTCACACTTCATAAAGTGTTCTTTTTATGCACATCAAACATCACATAGCTTCATGAGCTTCATCCTTATAGGTAAGTTTAGGTATGCATTCTATTTTTACTTTATCCTAGTATTTCACTTTGCTGCATCACTAAAATAAAGGGGGGGGGGAAATGTAGTCATGTAAAATGTGAAATTATACAACTCTAGTATGGCTAAGACACCTAATCCATAGGTCCTCTTGTTGACTCACACAACCCTTCTAAGATACTTCTTTCACTAATTCCCAATCATCCATAGCTTCCTAGACTTAGACTTTTAAGACCCAAGCAACCCTCTCAGGCCTAGATCCACCCCCCTAGGTCTTATCCCCTTAGGACAACATCACCCAAATAAGACAAGAGCACTATAGTTTAGTGTGTCTTATTTATAACACTATTGTCCAAGAATAGCTTTGCTTCAAATGGTTAGATTTTCCTAGATCCTTATCTTTTTCCCTATTGGCCTCCCATGAATTCATTTAACCCATGACCATTAGTTTCCCTATAAAAGGCCATTTAAATTCCATTAAGAAGGGTTGGAACTCATTTGATAAGAGAGATGCAAGAATATAGGCAAGTACACTCAAACACTATTCCCTATTCTTTACACATAACCATCCAATATTATTCAAAGCTTACTCAAGCCATTGCACCAATCCCTAGCCAACTGAAGCACATCCAATTTTGAATTCTAGTTGCATTGGTCATACAAAAATTATACCAAGAACTTAAATGTGAGAACTACATTAGCTTGATCCCTCTTTGGAGTATTGGTATGTAGGTAGCATGCCCACACATGAGGTGTGAAGTTCATCCAACATATCCTTTACACACTAACCCCTTCTCTCTCTTTCTCAAGTTTGCATTCAAGTTCAAGCACCAGGAGATCCTAAGGGTTTTGAAGATTAAAATAGGCACACAGTGAGCTTTGAGAGGTCTCAAACCTTAAATTTTTAGTGACAAGGTAACATAGACATTCCAAACAAAACCTAGAAAGCTTTTAGCCTTATGATAACAATGTTAGAATAGGACTACAATGTTGTATAGTTGGGTGTATTATTTTTAGTGCTCCTATCCAATCAAGAAATGAAGTCTAGAGACCTATTTCTAACTATTTCTCAATCATGATCATCTAGTATCAGACCTTGTCTTAGTCTAGATTAGCCAGAATAAGCTAAGTTCTAATTTCTTTCACTTCTTACTATATTTAGAAAAGGCAAAAATAGAACCTATTTACACAAATTAGTAGGTTAATTCTTGCATATTAATTTATTGATTTACATTGATTAGCACCTTTATTATTTAGAAATATAAATATAATAATTATAAAAATAATAAAACACATAGAGATAAGAGGCCATACTAGTTAAAAAACCAATTTTAGAACACTTAGAACAATAACCAAACATGAAACCAATTAGAATGGACTAAGAAGATAGTGAAAATGCTAGAAAAGTTACCATATTTAGCCTAGGATAACAATGCCAAGATTGGACTATAGCACCAGTGCCACTACTATCTATTTTTAGTGCTCTTATCCAAATAACAAAAAACCTAGACTTTCCAAAAAAAGGTAGAAAAGTAGGTTTAACTACAATTTTGCACAACCAAGCCAATTCAAAATTAGTAGTTTTTAGTACACTTTTGCTCAAATAATCTAGATATAAGGGCCATTATGTGTGGCATGATGGATCTCACTTCCAATTTTAGATATAAAATTTGGTATAAATTCCAAATCAAAATCCATGTTCTAGACACTAGTGATTGGGGGAAATGTGCACGACACATTTATTTTCTTTTCTTCTTGAGTTCAACATCACGTAGACATTCTCAATAGTTACATGCCTTTTTCTATCTCTAGGTTGTTAGCATAATTTTAGAGTGGCTTTCATACAAGCCTAACCTCCACATTTTGGAGTGGATTTCATACAAGCTTAGTGCACTAGTTTTGGAGTGGCTTTTATACAAGCATAATATCCATCTTTTGGAGTGGCAAAGAGTGGCCTAGTTTCTAGCATACATTTGACTATCCATGCCAACATTGTCAGATCATAGTACATTCTTGGGCTTCAAGATCCATCTCATATGACATACATTTCATACTAGTATTAGTTCATAGATTCACTTTATGGGGCAATGATGGAGCCAAAGGAATAGCTAGCCTTTATATTCTTGAGCCACTTATCTTAGAGAGATTGGACACATATTCCAAACATTTATTAACACATGCATGATAACCTAGCTTCACTTAGTGGGAAATGATGGATCCAAAGGGACATATTTTGTATTCTTGAGCCTCTTTTATGGAATTGAGCACTCAAATCCATTCATGATATTACTCTTGGTATAACACACATCTAATATCACTTAGCATCACTCAGTATCATAATAGATTTTATATTGGTTTATGTACTTGATGAGGTATATCTATTCATTTCTCTTTCTCTCTCTCTTACCTAGCTTTGTACACTCTTATTTTAGATATAGTGTATCTAGTAAGAAGTAATCTACTCTTTGTTTTTCTTACAGATTCATACTTCACAACATTTTTTCCCTATGCACACCCAAAATCACATAGATTTGTGATCTTCACCTTTGTAGGTAAGTTTAGATATGCTTTCTATTTCTCCTTTATCCTATTATTTTGATTTAATACATCACTATAATAAATGGGGGGCAAATATAGTCATATAAAATTCAAAAATTGGTAACTTGAGCATGGCTAATGACACCTAACATTTAGGTCCCTCTTACTTGCCCTCATAACCCTTATAGGCATATTTTCACTGATTCCTAGTCATCTTTACCCTTATAGACTTGATCTTAGTTGATCCAAACCCCTTTTTCCATGACTAACCCATCCTCCTAGGTCCCATTTGCTTAGGACAATAGTGTCACACTTGGATTGTAGTGTCGGTGCCACTCCTATCTACTTTTGGTGCTCTTGCCTAAGTACAATTTTGGCCCCAATGGTTAATTCATTTCATTTACCTATCATTATAATTATATACCTAATGTGAACTCATTCAAATCATGATCAATATATAATTATAAAATCCCATTCAAAGATCATTTAGAAAAGGTTGGTAAAAATCACGAAGAAAATAAGAATACAAGCAAGACTACTCAAGCAATCTTCCCTATTCTCAATATATAAACATCCAATACACTTAAAAGTTTATTAAAATCCTTACACCAGTAATTATCCACCTCAAGTATATCTAATTTAGCATTTTTAATATTCATACACTCAAATTTCACAAAGCACATCAAGTGGGAGAACTACATATGGCTTGATCCCTCTTGAGATTATTGGTATGTAGATAACTGTCAGGAATCTAGAACAACAAACATGCTCTGATAACACTCGTTAGGATCTTGCTCCTCAGAAAGAGCACAGTATGATTACCAAATATAAGCAATTGAATATGCGGAAATAACCAGAAACACAAGTAACTAGAATTCACCAATAGCACATAATATGAGAGACAATACACTATCTTGTATTAACACTATACATAAAAGAATACATCAAAGAGCCGCCACACCTCAAGTGTACAGTAATTATTCTCACACACACTCTCCTACACAAAAAAATGGTCCCAACAACCAACTCACACACAGAATTGGTGTTCACCTCACCAACCAGTCAGTAATAACCCTGCCGGTACACCAAGCACTCTATAGCACTTCAAGCTGATCTCTCATGAACCTGCAACCTGCAATTCAAAGACCAAACTTACATGTAGATCCCCAATGAGCTTGCAACAACCTGCAACTCACAGATCTTACAACTAGAAGGAACTCTTCCTTTCTATCTCATGCCTTAAACAATACATGCCAATGGGTCTATAAATAGATCCCTAACTCAAACAATAACTTAGACTCTTAATTTAGACAATTATCCTCGCAGCCCAAGACTCTGGCTAGTCTTAACATGCAAACTCATCGTTCACTTAACTAACTGTCTGTGAAACGAACACTTCGGGAACACACAGGCGACTGACGCCGGTCCCTGCTAGTCTGGTTCTGCCGATGTCGGCCGACTTCCTGCCGTCGCCAGTTGCCTTCTGTACTGGACTCTGCCGACATCGGTCCTGCTGCCGACACCAGTTCTTGTAGAACTCAGCAACCATCTGTTCCTTAGTTTGCAAAGGTTGAAGCTTTTAGCTCCACAACCTAACAATCTCCCACTTGGAGATAAACAGCTGTAACCTGTACCTGTACCTGTACACCGTCTAGTTTGTTCCCTTGGCTTTGTATCCCTCCTCAAGATTACTCTTGAAGACCAACCACCACAAAATCTGTGGTGCAAAATATGTCATCCAAATTACCTGCCACATCTGCATCTACAACCATGTAGATAAAGAACTTGACCCTGCATAGCATGTGCACCTGCTGCTGGTCCCACTGAACTGCCCTTCAGTATTACTTTCCTAGATTGACTCCAAACTTGTGACAACTCCCACTGCTTGGGAAAACTCAGGTTTAGTACATACCATGCACTCAACCTCATTATGTGAATCAAGACACCTGTTCTATGAACTGTCTAACCATCGGTGTGCTAACCAGCTTCACACAATCATCCTGACACAAAGTCAACAAGACCTCCATGTCTCTAGAACACACTCATGCCAAAGAATCTTGCTGCTCCCAGATTCTCCATGACAAACACCTGAACTAACTTTACCTTTAGTTCAGCAATACCTGTATATGTAACCCTGCAACAAGCACATCATACAGAAAATAGGATAATGTAGCTAATATTATCCAGCCCGGTAAAGAGAAACACAATGATCAAACCTCCATTGCCCTGCAGCTAATACAAGATCATATACCCTGATCTTCCATCTCACGTATCCATTTCCACTCTTCTTCATCCTCAACATCCATTCATCTCTCAGTGCTTACTTCCAGCTGGTAACACTACCCAAAACCCCTGTTTGGTTCTCCTCCAAGGAATCACATCCTCATCCATGCCAAGCTCCCACTGTTTCCTGGTCCTATGCCATAAGTGAGCAAAAAGTAGTGTAAATAAGGGAAATGATGAATTTAAGAACTTACTTGCACCTTCAGTCCTCCATATGGGCGCTTGAGACTCCATAACAACTCGCTGTCCACCCAAAATTCATCTCAGTAACCGATGCCGGTCACATCTCAGTCTACAGCCGACCGATGTCGATTCCCTACGACTGCCTCCTTACCGACGTCAGTTTCCCCTGGCCGACGCCGGTCTCTGTCTGCCTCGAGTCACCGACGTCAGGCTGCACATAGCCGACGTCAGTCCCTGTCTGGACACCGACGCCGGTTTTCCTGCCGACGTCGGTCTCTGTGTTTTTCTTGTGAGACCTAACTTTTTCCCACGAGCTCTTTTTGGATCAAAACCTTGTCCAAATCACCCTTGCTTTGCTCAGAATTCCTCTGCACTTTATGCTAAACTCTATCTGTCACTTTCTCCTTGAAAACCAAGGCTTTCCCATTCTTGTCACTAACATCGGATTCCTCAAGAAACCTCACCTTCTTCTTCTGCATACAGAAACCATGATCCATGCCTTCCAAATCTGAAAGCATATTCTTTGACTTAAGAACCAGCATCTCCTTCTTATCTATGTGACCAAGCCTATCAAGCCACATCTCTAAATCTACAGCTGAAGTAGATAACCCAGAAAGAGAATTAGTAAAACAAGTAGATAGATAAAGCGTACCTACTTTCTTACCTCTAGCTACAACAAGTGTACCCTTGGTAACCTTCCAAGAGTCCACTGTGAGAGCTACTGTGCAACCCTCTTCACCTAAACTTCTAACAGAAATCAGATTCCACTTTAGAACTGGGACATGCATGACCTCCTTTAACACCCATGTGTCACCTGTCTGCAATTTCAGCTTCACTTTGCCTTTGCCAACAATCTGACAAGGCTTACCATCCCCTACACAAATTTCTCCAAAGTCTCCCTGGACATACTCATGAAAAAATTCCCTATGTGGGGATGCATGAAAAGAGGCACCAGAATCTAATACCCAAAATTCTACTTTATCCAAAGAACATACCAGAGCATCTTGTGCAACGTAACCCGCAACATCTGCTTCTTCTCCATGTTCTTCATGGTGATCTTCACCCGATCTGCAATCTCTCTTTAAGTGCCCCTGCTTTCCACATTTCTAGCAGGTTATTCTGCCATACCTGGACTTGGATCTTTTGCCTATCTTCGACCTTGATCTCCCACGCTCTGTCTTCTCTCTTGGCCTTCCTCTTCCTTCAACACTCAAAGCATCTCCAGATGATTCCCCTGTGCTTTTCCTGCGTATCTCTTCATTCAAGATCACACTCACAACATCATCCACTTTTAAGACTTTTGAAGGAGACACAGTATTAGAAACTGCCATTACCAAACCTTCCCAACTTTCAGGTAATGAACACAAGATTAAGAGAGCTCTAAGTTCATCATCAAATACAATATTAACTAAACTTAACTGGTTTACCAAACCATGGAAATCACTAAGATGGCTATGAACAGATCCACCTTCCAACATTTGCAAATTAAATAAATGCTTCATAAGAAATACCTTATTAGAAGCCGAGGGTTTTTCATACAAATTTGCCAAAGATTTCATCAACTCCACTGTTGTCTTACACTGTGATAAGCTGGAAATCACAGATGAATCAAGACTCAATCTAACAGATCCCAGAGCCTTCCGATCAAGAACCTCCTATTCTTCATCTTTCATATCCAAGGGTTTGCTAGCAACCCCACCCAACGGTAAGTACAAATCTTTCTGATACAGATAGTCCTTAATCTGCATCCTCCATAATTAGTAGTTCTTGCCATTAAAATTTTCCATTCGTAGTTGACTATTTTTTGCCATTGCTCAACTCCCACTCAAACAAAAACCCTGTGAGTAACCTGTAATCAAAACACACTACCCAGATCTACACCAATCTGTTAGTATCCCAACCAAAAGCTCTGATACCACTTGACAGGAATCTAGAACAACAAACATGCTCTGATACCACTCGTTAGAATCTTGCTCCTCAGAAAGAGCACAGTATGATTACCAAATATAAGCAATTGAATATGCGGAAATAACCAGAAACACAAGTAACTAGAATTCACCAATAGCACAGAATATGAGAGACAATACACTATCTTGTATTAACACTATACAGAAAAGAATACATCAAAGAGCCGCCACACTCTTTCACCTTACAGAGATTCGCCACACCTCAAGTGTACAGTAATTCTTCTCACACACACTCTCCTACACAAAAAAATGGTCCCAACAACCAACTCACACACAGAATTGGTGTTCACCTCACCAACCAGTCAGTAATAACCCTGCTGGTACACCAAGCACTCTATAGCACTTCAAGCTGATCTCTCATGAACCTGCAACCTGCAATTCAAAGACCAAACTTACATGTAGATCCCCAATGAGCTTGCAACAACCTGCAACTCACAGATCTTACAACTATAAGGAACTCTTCCTTTCTATCTCATGCCTTAAACAATACATGCCAATGGGTCTATAAATAGATCCCTAACTCAAACAATAACTTAGACTCTTAATTTAGACAATTATCCTCACAGCCCAAGACTCTGGCTAGTCTTAACATGCAAACTCATCGTTCACTTAACTAACTGTCCGTGAAATGAACACTTCGGGAACACACAGGCGACCGACGCCGGTCCCTGCTAGTCTGGTTCTGCCGACATTGGCCGACTTCCTGCCATCGCCGGTTACCTTCTGCACTAGACTCTGTCGACGTCGGTCCTGCTGCCGATGCCGGTTCCTGTAGAACTCAGCAACCATCTGTTCCTCAGTTTGCAAAGGTTGAAGCTTTTAGCTCCATAACCTAACAATAACATGCCCACACAAGGGGTGTGGATACATGTTTAGTGAATATTACACACACTAACCAACCCTCTTTATTTAAATTTGTCAAATTATAATGGAATATAGGGTTTTAAGAAAGAATCTTCTCTACAGGGAGCTCTACAAAATTCTAGCTACCAAAACTTCATAGATAGGGTCACATAGACCTAGTGAACAAAACACAAAAAGCTCAGATCCTTAGGAAAATAATGGAAAAGGTGGACTAAAATTATAGTGTAACTCTTATTCAATTTTGATGATCATTTCCAATCATAAAATGAAAGTTATATCTTAGTTTGTAATAGTGTCCCAGTCTTATATAGTGAATCTCAGATCTTGTCTCAGTCGTATCAACCAGTTTCAAACTAAGTCTTATTTTCTCCATATTATTACTATTTTTAGAAAGGTAAAAATTGAAATATAATTTAAAAAAATTAGTATCTTAATTATTGAATATTTATTTATTGATTTTACTACTCAAACCCTTTAACTAAATTAGGAATAATACACCAATATTCCCAAAACTATTAAATCAATAGTACTAAAATCAATAAATAAATATTTGACCAAAATGGTTGACCAAAGATAAATTCATTATAAAATATTTAAAATTTAGGAAATATGGTAAAATTTTGACTGTATTAGATGGATTCTTAGGTTATAACCAGGTCTTAGTAAACCAAGAAGACAGTCAAAATTGTGTTCACAACCAAGTAGGGTATTTCACCTATAATATAATTATGTTTATTCTAATTAATTTAGGATATGATTTTTAGAGAGTCATGGATTTTTATTTTCCTATTTTTATTGGTAAGTGCATAGTTATTCACATGGAGGGCTTGAATGTTTTCTCTAAATGTAGGTTTGATCACATACTTCAATCTCAAAAGGCATTCAAAAGGTGAAAGAGGTATGCCATATATTTAAACCCTAAGGATAGTGTATTTTAGGTCATTGAAGGTAAGATTTTTTGACACATCATCATGAAATAAGGTATTCTATTGACTATGAAATATCTAGTGCATTTTAAAATAAATACATTCCTAATAATAAAAAAGAGTTGAATTTTCTTTAGAAAAATAATTTTTATATGCAAATTCATTTATAGTTCCCCATTAATTTCATGAGAATGAAATTTAAGGAAATAAATTTAAAGTATTATACTCTTGATAAACATTCCAATGCTATGGTAAAAGCAAAAAATAAATTTTGACACTACATCCTTTGAAATAAGGTCCATGCCATTATACCCAATCTAGCCATAAAACTCATGCTAGAAAAAATGAACTTAGGAACATAGAGGTAAGTGTATGGACAAGTGTTAGGAATAAAAACTTGAGATTAGGTTAGTTAAGATGGTTAGAGGGAAATTCCTTACTCAGTTGATCACTAAAGTTGATCCCCAAATTACCATAATGTAGATAAATCAATCTCAGATAATGTTTGATCAGTGGTATTACCACATTATCCAATAGTTTCTATATGGGGCATACCCTCTTGAAATTAAATGATAGAAAATGAGAGATTCAAAATTGAAATAATCACATTACATACTAAAATAAGGATTCATTTATAAAAAAAAATATGAAGAGATTCATCTTAGATGCATTCTTAGGGATGAGATTGATGAAATTATGACTGGTTTTCATGACAAGCTTGGAAGCAAACACACCTCATGTAATGAAATAATACATAACATATTGAGAGATAGGTATCATTTTCCTATAATATTAAAATATTTAACCATCATTTTATAATGTTCCATGAGTGACAAGTGTTCACGAATAAGAAGACTCATGCAAAAATACCCTTACAACTAGTTGTGGAAGGAAAACCATTCACCAAATGGGGACTTGACTTCATTGGTGTCCTTAACCCAAATTATATTAAAGGAAACAAATTAATTCTCATGGATAAATTTTTTTTCACTATAAATACCAAGGTAATAACAACCAAAGGAATCAAAATTATGGAAGTGATTAAGTTCCTCAAAGAGAATATCCTCACGAGGTTTGACACCCTTTTCTCTCTCATTTGTGATAATGGGTTTATATTCTAATGAGATGAATTCATCGAGTGTGCCTATGATAGAAAAGTTACCTTGAATTTTTCATCAAATTATTAACCCTAGGGGAATGGAAAGATAAAATCAATAAACAAAAACCTTATTCATGTCAATAAGAAGTCTAACACAAATAAACTAATGAACTATAATTCATTATTAATATATGATTTATGGGCTGATCAAACCAGACTCAAGAAATCCTTAAGATATTATTAATTCCTTCTCATGTATGGGAAATAACCAATGTTTCTTATTACTTTGAATATTACTACATAAAAATTTATGCAGGAGTACATGGGAGAAGATGACCACAGAAAACATAGTTTATTGATCATATTAAAAATAGAAGAATGAGACAAGGCATTGTAGAACTCTAATAAGCATCATGATATAGTAAAAGTGTGGTTCAAAAAGAGATAAAAATTAGGTTATTAAAAATATTAGATACAATCATCTTATGGGGAAAAAACACATGAAAAAAAGGCTAACATTCTATGTTGGATCCTATGTGTATCGGTCCTTACCATATCTCTAAAATTATGGGATGCAATGCTTATTATTGAACAAATTGTAAGGGAAGGATTTATCTCTACCTGTGAATGGATAGTTCTTGAAGCATTATTTCTTGACTATACCATATAATTGTATCATGGAATGATAGTGAGTTTAACTTAGGAATAGTGCAGGAATATAGTACAATTAGAGTAGTTTCTTTCCCCTTTATTTATTATATTTTTTTCTTGTTATTTTGTTAAGTGGTATTTCTTTCTCTATTTGGTTGTTGTTTTTTCTTTTTGTCAATCTTAGAGTTTTTAGTGACTAGCAAGACACCTAATATAAAATAGAAAATCCTACCAACTCTTTTCATAATGTTTGACTAGTTGAGTTTGTATCCTCTCATTATTTGGATCTGAAGCTCCCAAGTACTTTAACATTACTAAAAAAGTGTTGAATACACTATAAAAGAGTTAAAATCTTTGAAATTTAGGTTTTGCCTTAGACACCAAAATGACATGGTAGATTATTTCATATTTTCAAGTCAGAAAGGAACAATTATTTTAAGGATTAACATACATATTAAGAAAAGTTTTGTTACTAAAGAGAGGTTGACACTGAACATTAAAAAATTAAATAAAAAATAACCTCAAATTATATAAAATATTAGAAGAGGAAGCATTCATGATAATTTTTTTTTAAGAAAAAATCTCTAATACCATGGCTATCTTTGTTTCTAGCACTCATGGAGTAAATAAAACTAAAATCAAAAGTAAAAGGAGAATATAAATATCTCAAGAAGATCATAATGTTTCTTCTAATAAAGGGTGATTTGGGTGACCTCCATTAAGACTATAGATACTTTAATGGCAATAAAAAAAGGCCTAGAGTAGAGTCAAAAGTATCTCTATTAGGGATATAGATGCTTGGATAATATAAGAGTAATGCCCAACATTTACTCATTAGCCAATGAATGAAAAAAATAACATAACTTTTATAAGTTTGAATCGTGGAACTTACTCACATGCTATGTCAAAAAATTTGAGGGTGAAGGCATATATATCACTTTTTCACACATGTTGAATTATTGGATATGAGAAAACTGAGTATGTTGTATGTTGAAATAAACCTAAATACTCCAATTTTCATTGATAGCACAAATTTTTATCCCATGGTCTATTTTTTTCCCCTTAACACAAAACCAAAAATTCTAAGTTCTAAACACTTGAAACATTTTTTCACTACATAGCTACCATATAGTTGATGGGACTTTTGTGCTCAACTACAAAGGGGAAAATTAATTGGATAATCCATATATTTTAGGATTGTAAATACAACTTAGGGTATGAGTTGTAGTTTATGGCTCTAATACATATCCTATTATCAATAAATCTAAGAACATATAAGTGATACCACATAGAGAGATCAATCCACCATCCAAACACTACTATATTTTGAGACCTTTTCAATATTCTTAGAATGAATATTAATAGTGGTCCCTATTGGACATTTTTGGACTACATATAGATCTTTCAAGGATTGAACAATGTTCCTGATTGAGAGAAGGATCCAATGGTAAAAGAGGAAGATCATATTTACTTGCAACACTTTTGAAACACTTTAAGCAAGATTAAGTGTAATTCTATTGATCTTAGAGAAATAGGTCTACAAAGTAAATAGAGGATCCAAATAATTTTGTATAATCAAATATTGTAGTTTAGGTCATGGAAAAGTTTTCTTATGCTTCATAAATAATTTGATCTTTCAAAGATCAAGAAAAATATCAAAATAACAACACTAGGAGCCAGATGGTCATCAAGACATCACTCAAAAATGAACTAGCTAGCTAACTTGTGCATTTAATATCTTTGCTAAAAAAGTCTCATAAGCCTTCAAGTCACATGGACATGTTTTTATTAGTACCTAGATTATCCCCTACAAGTTTTATGCCTCTATGAATTTTTAACTTTGATATGTAAGCCTTAAAAGTTAGCCTAATAGATGAAGACATTCACATGAATATCAAATTTAAACTCAGGTGAAAATTCATCAGTTCTTAAAATTGATGGTATGTGGGACATCAAATACATTCTATAGGATGTCATTAACATCCATGTGGCCATAAAAATAAATCTTAGGGAAAAAATCATATGTGCTTAAATTTTATGGTCTATAAGACATCAAATACATCTATGCAAACATTAAATGATGATCATGTGGACATCAATTTTTAGCTCATGAAGTAGATAGACTGATATGATCTAGAGGATCAATAAAATATTTACAAGTGGCACTAGTGAGGATAGAGTTGATAATTCAAAGATATATTTGAGGGTTCACATTCATTCATACTTGACAAATCTAATAGAGCAAGAGTAAGGATGGTGTAAGTGGGACCAAAAAAATCTAGGGAGCTAATGAGTCAAGGATAAGTGTCAAAAGTGCATGGGTCTTGGTAAAAGATCGATGTTTCATCAACATCTATGTATAGTTAGATCAATAGAGTGAATAGTTTAAAAGAGTCAATAGTCATCATATATCGACAACCAATGAGAGAAATCAAGCCTAGGGGAATTTTGATGGAGGTCAAGAAGATAGTTTTTTTGACTTGGTTAAGCTAATATAAAGGAAATAGAGCTTGAGCATGATTTAAGTTGAGTCCAGTTGAATATTTTAGGACCAAACATCATCAACATATCTCCTTGAAGATAGGATTGGTATTTTAGACCTATTTCAATCAAAAGTTGACATTTTATTTTAAAAATAAGACCAGGCATTGAAATATAGGAAAACCAATAGTATCATTGGCTTTCAATCGATAAAGAGATCTACGCTCAATTAAAGGCTCAACAAAAAGATACATCTATCCATTCAAAATAGACCAAGAATATTTATAAATTTCAAAGCATAAAGGATATATGATCATGATAGATTAATTAAAGGTGGGATGGAGTCTCGAGATGAAACCTAGTGGTTGAATAAGGATCATAGAGCATTAAATTCTTTTACAAATCCTTTGAAATTGTGCCTTCTTGATAAGATCACGATTCAACATCCTCATGAATGATAATCTATCAAGAGTAATTAGATCCCATTCAATGTTTTCTTTCTTCTCAATTCCTTATCTCTCTTATCCCTTTTTCTATAAGTATAGGCTTCTAAGCCTTGAAAATAACTTATAAATACCTCTCTTGGGCATGACTAGACTTTTCCCATATTTGATCTTCATAACCTCTTGAGATAAATAAAGGACTCTTTTTTAGATTTTATTATTTTGTTATAGTGTGTCAATGTCAGATTGATTTACATATGTGGTAGAAATATTCCCCTTGTAAAATATTGATCTCACCTAACTACTAGATTATATTATTTTGTAGGTCATGTTTAGTGTCAAATGCCATTTAATTAAATATAACAAGTGGATACATTAACTATTTAATGCCTTGAATTAGGAATTTTCATCACTCCCCTTAGGTTTTAATCATTTGATAAACATTTACATAAAATACTAATGAATAAACAACCATTTGGAGTTGCAAATCCAATCATATTAGTGTTTGTTAGAAGTTTAGATGGAATGGATGAACAATCACATTACTAGTGCATCACCTCCTTTACATGTTTTTATGTTTTGTTACCCATTTCTCTCTCCCTTTTCCTAGTTATAATTTAGTATAGGTGATGGATCTAAAGGGAATCCAACCTTCTCTGAAGGTCTGACCATATGATAGGTGACCCACAACCTAGGTTCAGTCTCATGTTGGACTAGATTTGAACAGATGACCTAAATAATCCCCTCCTCAAATAAGGTCAAAATATAGAACACCAAGAATTTTTGCATGCCTAATGGGACCCATTGGAGTTATTATTGGTGGAATTGTAGTTGTAACAGTGCTATTTATGAAGAATTTGGTGATTCCAAGCTCAAGCAATTACTTATTTCAATTCAAGTAGTTTCCAAGTAAGTTCATTTTCATTGCACTATCCTTATGTTATTTTCATGGTTGTGTATGGAGGAAATCCCTATGAAATCCCTATTTATCATCCCTATGATGGATCATAACAACCTTGTCATGATCCATACGAGCCTTGTTATAAGCCCATTCAACCTTACCAAAGATTTTATCAAAGTCATGATGAGCCTTGTCAAGTTTCCCATGATCCTTATTATCAAGAGCATGAATCTTACCTTATTTATAAACCATATCAATTTCAAGACCACATTTCACTTTCCCATGTGGCTATAATGTTACATATGAGAATTCTTATTTACAAGAAAAGATGGATGAAATAGAGCTCAAAATTTTAGCATATGCAAGAAAAGTATGTTCAGATTCCTAGTATGGGGAAGTGAATGAGTTTTTTTAGAATTTATCCAATGATCTAGAATAGTGGACTTGAGTTTTGTAGCTTGGTATTAGAGAAAAAAAAGGCTTGTGAGTGTTATAAAATTTAGTTGAATCAGTTTTATTAAGGACCCCTTTGTGTTCCTTACCAATCTTCTTGTATTCCTTATTATCATGAAGTCCTTAACCATATCTAGTGTGTGCTGACGAAGATTCCTATCTGGAGTCAAGAAACTATTCATATGTCAATTCAAGAGCCTATTAAAGAGGCTAAAACTTCTTATAGTCCCCTTTCTTCACCATTTATCCCTTAAGATCAAGTTTTCCATAAGGACACAAAAGTTTTAGACTTTAATGAAGTAATGGACAAGTGGAAAGAATAAAATGTAGAAGTTCTCAAAAGTTTCTCTTTCCCTCCTCTTCATGATTACTTAAATGATTCCATTGCCCTCAAGATCCAAATATTTGATCCTGATTAACATTCCATGATTTATACTCCCTCTCAAGCAAATTAATTTCATTGCCCTCCCACCATCTCCCTTCTTCAAGAGGAGCCTATTCTATGGGAAATAGAGGAAGAAGTTTTAGTTGTAAGTCAAGATCTTGGGGAATGTAAAGAGTATGATTCAAGTGTGTATGATGAATATTTATTAATTTATACTTCACTTGAGGTACAAGTTGAAACTAATATTATATCTAATATTAAAGAAGTTATCTCAAGTATGTAGGAAAAGGCTGATCTTGACATGGAAGAACTCCAAGAAGAATTGGTACAAGATAAAGTTATAAATGAGGTTGAGATATCTCCAATTGAGAAAGATGATAGTGCCTTTCAATATAATCCTATTTAGGTTGATCAAATTGAGGAAAAAAATAATGATTGGTAGCTATATCTTAAATCTCTACAAGATATTGAAGAGCTTTGTGAAGATATCTTTCCCATTGGAGAACATGTTTATGAGAAATTTGATTAAGAATAACCTATTTAACATCATGATATAGGTTGGGTTTAATATTATTAACTACTTAAATATCTTTATGAACTTGAAATAGTTCATAAGAAAGATGAGGTCACTTAAGGATAAGGCATAGATGAGATGTCATTTGACAAGGTTGTAGTTGACAAGTAGCATGAAAAAAATCTACAAGTGAAAGATGAATTTATCTTTGTTGGTGCTTGGTTTTTTTTTGATGTCTCATTTTTGGAGATTTTAAGATAAATAATTGGAAAAAAGAGTGACTCTTCAAAGGTCATATTCAATAAACCCCCTACTTTGTAACTTGTACTTTCTCTTAGAATGAGAAAACTCATGAATTTCCATTTTAATCCAGGTGGATCATGTTTTTTCATAGTTAATTAGGTTAATTTGTTTATATTTTATTCCAAATAAGTGCTTGTTTACACATTTTATTTGTTAGGTTAGTTTTCCTATGTTTTTGTTTCCTTGCCTATTTTGGTGGAGTTTTGTTGTCTTTGCAAATCAAGAGGTTTCTTATAGTCATAGAACACATGTGTTATATATTCTTATAGTCATGGAACACATGTGTTATCTATTATGAATCAAATTTCATGTATATGGTCTATGTTTGATCATAACAGGCATGTTACCCAACCAAGTCACCAAAGATGTTGGCCATTTTTAGCCTACATATAGAGCTTTCAAGGAATAAACAATGTTTTTGATTAAAAGAAGGATACAATGGTAAAATAGGAAGATCATATTTACTTGTAACACTTTTGAAACACTTTAAGCAAGCTTAAAGTGTAATTCTATTGATCTTAAAGAAATAGGTCTACAGAGTAAATGGAGGATCTAGATAAGTTTACACAAGAAAATCTTGTAGTTCAGGTCATGGACAAGTTTTCTTATGATTTAAAAATAATTTGAGTTTCTAAAGATCAAGAAAAATCTCAAAATAACAAGTCTAAGGAGCTAGACCATCATCAAGATGTCACTCAAAAATGAACTAGCTAGCTAACTTGTGCATTTAATATCTTTGATAAAAAATTCACACAAGCCCTCAGGTCACATGGACATGTTGTTCTTAGTACTTAGATAATCTATTGTAGGTTTTGTGCCTCTATGTATTTTTTTATTCGATATTCAAGACTTTAAAGTTGACCCAATAGATGAAGACATTCATGCGAGTGTCAAGTTTAAACTTAAGAAATAATTCATCAGTTCTTGAAATTTTTGTTCTATGGGTTGTCATTGATATCTGCATGGCCATCAAAATAAATCTCAAGAAAAAAATAATACATGCTTAAATTTGATGGTCTATGGGATGTCAAATATGTTTGTGTGAACATCAAATGACAATCGTGTGGAAATCAATTTTTAGCTTGTAAATTAGATAGTCTGACATGATCTTGAGACTCAATGTGAGATTACCAAGTGGCACTAGTAGGGATAGAGTTGATAATTCAAAAATAGATCTAAGGGCTTGTATTCATTTATACCTAGAAAATCCAATGGATCAAGAGCAAAGATGGCATAAGTGGGACCAAATGAATCCAAGGAGCTAATGAGTTGAGGACAACTATCAAAAGTACATGGGTCCTAGTAAAATATAGATGGTTCATGGGAATACATACATAGGTAGATCAATGAAGTGAACATGTTCAAAGAGTCAACAGCTAAGTCATATATTGATAACCAATGAGAGAAATCAAGCTCAAGATACTTTTGATAGAGGTTGAGGAGAGTTTTTCCAACTCAGGTTAGATAATACAAAGTAAACGAATCTTGAGCATGATTCAAGTTGATTTGGGGTGAATATTTTAGGGCCAAACATCATAAAAAAAAGTTCCTTGAAGATAGGATTTGCATTTTATACCTATTTTAATTAAAGGTTGACATTTTATTTTTGAAGTAAGACCAAATGTTGAATAAGAAGAAAACCAATAATATGATTGGTTTTTAATTCATAAAGAGATATGTGCACAATTATAGCCTTGACAAAATGGTACATCCAACCATTAAAAATAGACCAAGCATCTCTATCAATTTCAAGGCATAGAGGATTTTTTCTCATGATAGATCATGTAAAGGTGGCATGGAGTCCTGAAATGAGACGTAGTAGTTGAATAAGGATCATGGAGCATTAAATCCTTTTGTTAAGCCTTTGAAATTATGCCTTCTTGATAAGATCATGACTCAACATCCTTGAGAATGCTAATCCATCAAGAGCAATTGGATATCATTAATTTTTTCTATCCACTCAGTTCTTTCTCTTTCATCCCTATTTTCTATAAATACAAGCTTCTAAGCCTTGAAAATAGCTTGAAAATCCCTCTCTTGGGCATGACTAGACTTTACCTAGATTTGACCTTTGTAACCTCTTGAGATAGAGAAATTACTCTTTTTCATATTTTATTATTCTATTATAGTGTGTCAATGTCAGATTAATTTTAATATGTGGTAAAAATATCTACCTTATCAAATCTTGATCTCACCTAACTACTAGATTATATTATTTTACAAGTCATGTTTAGTGTCAAATGTCATTAAATTAAAGCTAACAAGTGGATACATTGACTGGTTATTGCCTTGAATTAGGAATATCCATCACTTCCCTTAGGTTTTAATCATTTGGAAACCTTTTCATAAATTACTAATGCATAAATAACCATTTGGAGTTATAGATCCATTCTCATTAGTGTTTTCTAGAAGTTCAAATAGAGTGGATGAACAATCACATTACTGGTGCATCAAATCCTTTACATGTTTTTATGCATTATTACCTATTTATATCTCCCTTTTCCTAGTTATAATTTAGTTTCGATGATAGATCCAGAAAGAAGCTGACCTTCTCCAAAGGTCTGACCTTGTGATAGGTGACCCACAACCTAGGGTCAGTCCCATGTTGGACTATATTTGAGTAGAGGACCTAAACAATACCCTCCTCAACTAGGGTGAAAATATAGAACACCAATAGTTCCTAATTTTAATATTATGTAAAATTAAATAAACAAAAAACTTGAGGAGGATTAGGTATACAAGTGGGTTCTAAGATTTTTTAGGAATGACATTGTTCACATATTTTATCTATGAACTTGACTGAGTTCTTCATCTATATACATAGTTTTGTCTAAACTCAAACTAAAGTGGACATGGAAAGAAGTCTAAGAAAGGGTTTATAGTGGGTAAAATACTTGAAACATTAATTCATAATATGCACAAACAAAAAAATTATTAGAAAACACATTCATATATAACCATTTAGACAAACATAATAAACTACAAAGATTTTCTAGGTTAGTGATGTACTCAACCTAACTATGAACTCATAGAGCAATCAAGATTAATACCATAATATAAGAAAACATCAAACATACACCACATCTATGATGATAATTTAGGAAATATATAACATAAAATAAGAAGAGATCATGCAAAATATTAAGAATTTTTGAAGTTCTTTGAGTATTTTATTAAAATCAAACCCTTTACAATTTTTAAAAGATACGTATATATAACATCAAATGAGACTTCTCTTATAATAGAGATATTACAATCATAACCATAATGAAAAAAAATTTACATCCAAAACCATTACAAAAAAGAAAAAAAATAACATAATGAAAATGAAAGGGATCAAGCCCACTATGCACAAGCTTACAAATTTAACTGAATAAGGGTCATTTTTCACCACTTTTACACTTTTTAAAAGATATTCCCTTATAAATATATATGTATCTACCTTTACCCTATTATATATTTGGGGAATATATGTCAAATGACCCCCATAATTAGGTGATCCACACTCTATGATAAATGTAAAATGATCTTCAAATGTAAACCAAATATTTTAGGTCATAGAGCCATCCACATTTAGATAGGAACATAAAGAACTAGCCTTACTCATTCCTCTTTGCAATCCAAGTAAGGTTTAGAGAGTGATAACTTGAGAGGTAGTGCTTGGAGTATCACAATATTATGTTGAACTAGCTTTAGAACTTCCACATCTGGGAGTGTTTGTTTGGGAGGTGGGATTAATAGGAATATTTTATTGGGCACTGCCAACATATGTTGAACTAGAGATTTCATTGTCTTGGCACATGCTTGGAAGTCTTCATATATTCTAGATAAAGTAATAATAGGGGATCTAAATAAGACCTTTATTTTGTCTAGGTGGGTTGAGTGATTGAATAGAGGGTTCCTCAAGGTTCTATTCATTGTAAATACTCACCCTATCTTTTCTTTGACATACCTAACCAAGTCAATGACTTGTTCATTCCCAGCTTTATTAGCCTCTTGAGCCTTGTTATTGACTTTGGTCATGAAATTGGCCAATTTAATTGAAAAATCCATTAAAGAATTAAGCCAACCATCCAGATTAAAAAATCAAACTATTTAAGCCTCTTAAAATAGTTACAAGATAGTGTCCATATCATTTTAAATTACATGAATGATGACATTCATCTCTTCTAGCCATTATTATAAGGACATTTTCATATGTATCATCTAGTTTTGACATGTCCAAATATCATACAAAATCATAAGATATAATAGTGGGAACATGTCCTTCTTGACAAATTTAGATAAATGTTCTAATTTAGCTTCATATTTAGTGATATAGTATAAGTATACATTTACCTTATGATGCCAAGGATCACCCTTTGAATTTGCTTGATAACTCTCTGCTCATAGCTCATAGAGCGATTCAAGTTTATATTTCATTTTTATTATTGGGACCCTTTTTGTGATACCTAATAAACCATGCTAACTCAACACATCTTAGTGTGATGTAATCATTAAAAATTATTTCTCTTTTGGTAATTCTAGTACCAAATAAAAGAATATTTGAAGATCTTGTGCTAGATGGTAGTCAGTTGCTTAGTGCCTGGGTTTTAAGGGACATCCCCTTGAGTACTGCACATGGTGGTTGGAAAGCATGGGTCTCAGAGTAGTGGAGTTGGTGGAATAATGACCCCTAATGATATCTCAACCCCTAATATACACCCATCTAACTTGGCTCAAAGATGCTCCCCTACCTATAAAAATAATATTAAACCCAAAAAAGAGGGAGAGATGGATTAACTCAGTGAATCTATGCAAAAATTGAGAATGCCATCGATATAGTTTTAGTATGGATACTAAGAAGAATATTCAATGAGTGCCCAAGCTCATCTATGAGATATTGGGAATGAGTAAGTAGGAAATGAGCTAATGCTCTATTTATGTTATGAATTATACTCTATTTATGAACTTTGATTTAAAGGAAATGGAATTATATATTTACTTGGTCGTTGATCCACTTCATATGGTTTAGCACTATTGTATGATTGTGACTTAAGTTATATATGAATAATGGAATAATCTTCATTTTTGAATGTATTATGATGTAAAGGTATATTTCAAGTCACCAATTACATCATTTTTCCATATAATAAAATTTGGTATACTTGTAAAATCAACTAAGTGTTGAAACCAACATGCGTTTGATCCCTAGCAATCGTATCTAGAATGCTAACTTGAAGAATGAACACCTGAGCATAAGCCATCCCCTTAATTTGAATAATAACTTGAATTAAACTTAACTTGTTATCTATATGGATTACACCATTAAGAACTATAACTATCTAGACATGAAATTGTACCAAAAGACTTGTGCCACCATGACTGAGACTAGTTCCCTTGAATAGGCTTGTGCTTCTTGATCTTATCCATAACAACACATGTTGATAGACCAAATAATCATGTTTTAAAAATGAATAAGTCCAATTGGGACTAGGTTTATGCCATTTTTCAACTAGCCCAATGTGAGCACTGATCCCTTCATTTCTATACTTCAGGTGAGCGTACAAGTCTTGTGCCTTATGTGGAATTGATGCCAGTGTAGTAGTGCATTTAAATGTTGTGTGATATAGACTTTTAAGATTATTTCACCTAGATTTATCAAGTAAAATATTGAATTATATTTATTTTTAAGTGTGTGACTAAGCACATGATCTAAATGAAGAAACTTTTCTACAACATTTATAATGAAATTCATTGGCATTGAGGCTCTTATTTGATTTTCTAACCTCTAATTTTTTTGGCTCATCCTAGAAAATATTCTTGGCCAAATCAATAGTAGAAGTAACTATTGACTCATGGTGCTTTTTAAACTCATTTGTTTCCCCTAGTCTACCTTTCCTTTTTTTTTGTTAGGGTGAATAATTCTTCATATATTTCATGAAATATAAGTGTCCCTTCTCTTGTAACTCCATTTTTGGTTAATATCTTAATATTTCCTATGGTATTTTCAAATTCAAATTTTAATTAAAGATCCTTAGTTATCACCATCCTTACTCTTTGGGATTTATCAAAATACATGGCTTCCATCTAATTTCCTCTAGCCTATGACATTGAGGTGGTAGGGGATAAGGTTGATGTGACCAATGGAATGGAGGATGGTGAATACTTGGGAATGGATGAAATAGGGTCAACTAAGACAAATTATGTAGATGAAATATTAGGAGTGGGCCCCTATGTTGAATGAGGAGTGGAAGGAATTAAAACATAAATTGTAGATGGAAGGGGGGTCACAATTGGAGGTATGGAAGGTGAAGCTATCACTAGGATGGTGGGATCCAAAGTTGTCATTGGAACCTATTTGATAGAGAAGGGGGTTTACACCTCCTTTTATATGGTATATTTAGTTTATAAAGTAGAAGGTGTTATAGCCTATAGGTTTCTAGGTATGATAGTGAACTTGGAGTATGATTCAATTTGAATTGGGTCCAATGTTAACACATGGGATTGTCCTACTAAGGTCATCAAAGTAAATATTCTTGGGGACATGGTAGCCACACTACCTAAGAGAGGTGATGAAAATATTGGCATGGTATGAATGGTCTCGGTGGAAGTGGAAATAGTGATGACAATGGGATTTTATGTGAGGGTTCCCAATAAATTCATATCCACCTAGGATGTAATAGGAGGGGTGTTAACTAGGAAATATTCCAAAAAAGGCATAAAAAGAGTAGGGGGAGTTATTGTGGTCTGATCTATCATTTATTCAACTTAGGGGAAAGATATTTATGAAATTTACACAAAATAATTAGACATAAGAGAGGAAGAGGAAGCCAAAGTTTAAGTTACCTTTTATATTTTTATGATTTTAGGAGTGAGTGTTGGTATAGGTAGGCCCTAGAGTGAATTTTTTCTCAAAGCGACCTTGGTACATGGTGAATCCTATTAAATTTTAATGGCACCTAGTATTTATTATATGCCTTGGATAATTTGTATAGATTGGTGTGAGCACAAGGCATGTAGTGCTCATATTCCTATTAACATCATTATTATCTAATGAATTAATAAAATATAGTATGGGGAATGCGTTGTGGTTATAAATAGATAGAATTTTCATTTTTAATGATTTTATATGGTTCTTGACTTTCTCCATTGGATCTAAGTGACAAAGGTCATTATTATTTAAATTGAAAGAGGCTTTGTGGTCTACTACTAGAATCAATCCTGTAAACAACTAGATGATGCTATGACATATATTATAAGGAAATAGGGGGAAAGGTGCATGCTTATTTTATTTGAATATTAAACTAATCCCATTATATATTTGATATGTAATTAATTACTTGGCCAAATTATATATAAAAATATGGGCATCTTGAGGGGTGACATAAACACCATCTCTACCCTTATGACTATGAAATCTACGAAGTACCAATAGGCCCCTATGCTCATAATATAACTTTTCAAAGAGATTCAAAATGGGATCCTCATTAATATATTGGTATACAAGGGTTTAGAAACAATCATAATGTTTTGACACATACTACTTAAATTTGTGAAGATAATGTTTTAGAAAGTGCTTATGAATGGATGTCCCTAGGGAAGGAGTCGATTATGAGGTATTTTCAATGTAAAATTTATAGGTAGTGGAATCAAATAAATATGACATCATAAATAAATTATCACCTATATTCACTCATGAGATCTATTATTTGAGGTTAAATGTGAGGACATCTCTCAAAGCTAGAATCTAACTATTGTTGATGATCATAAGAGCCATTCCATTATGGAAGCTTAGCTTGAAATGATGAATGTGGATATTGTCCACATATTCCTTGTCAACCCACCTATAAAGTGTTTTTTACCAATAATTTAATTCTTCCTAAAGGTTTTTATTAGTAATCTAATGATAAATTACTTATTGATTATACAAAGTGTTGGGTTAGGGCATATGATATCGACACTTAATGGCTATTCTAGCTATGAAAGATATTTTCTTTTTCTTTTTAAGTGATAGTAAAAAGTTTTCCGACTATTGGGTCACCATAAAATATTATGACACAAGTCAATACATGAGATTACCCCTATTTTAGATGCAATTAGATGAATCCCAACTTGTTGCATGTCTAATAGATCATATATGTAAGCAAATAATTCTTTCTTGGGTATTTATTCCTTGAATTTATTCACTAGGGATCTTTAGAGGAATTGAGTATCTAAGATTACTCATTAGTCCCATATGAAAATAGATATGATGGGATAGCTTATATTTTTATAATTCTATTAATTTTTCTTAGATATATGTAGGCATTTAGCTCTAGATTATTGATAAGCAACTGTATTGTAAAGGGATTTTAGTAGTAATGGCAATTGTATTAATCAAAAATAACATTGGATATGCCCATTTAAAATATTTGAAACAATGAGTTGGTATGTATATTCATGTATATTTAATGCCAAGATGACCATTCCATTAATTAAAAATATTTTTCCCTTTATAATGAAATTTAATCTTTCATTTTTTCAAGCTCATTAGATGACATTAGAATTACACATGCCTTCATTTCACCTATTGCATAAAATTTTATTTAGTTGAGTTAACATATGAGTTTACATAAGGGTGGTCCACATGTATTAATTTTTTTAGTTCAAAGGTCTCACCATATTTTATCTAAGTGAATTTTTGAAACAACTATGTGTATACACATAATATTTTCAAACTTGATCAATTATTGATGCTTTATATCTTGTAGGAACCCATCGAGTCTTGGTATCTCTAAGTAATTGCCTTAAGGGGTGTACTAGGAAAGGGGTGGGTATAAAATTGGTGCTTCACAAGATTTTTATTCATTATTATAACTTTCTATCTACACACCCATCTCACAAAACCATTCCCCTAAGCTTTGCCTCCCATTTTGCACCCTCTGCTAGTCATTTAACACATTCATTAGCCCTTCCCTAACCTAAAACCCTTTTTGATGGTTTAAATTACATATTAAATCCCATAAAACTTATGCTCTTATTAATAAAATTTATTAGGGTTTAGGTTGTCCCCTGGCTTACCTAGTCTGTGACCTAATTTGTTTTTATCAATAATGATACTAGGTTTATTGGGTCAACCTGATCGAACTAAAATTTTAGAAAGGATTAGGGTTAGATATACCTATATAAACACATTAATTTTACCATTTATAATAAAATATAATAATAAGTAAGATATATTTTCCATCTTCTTATCCACCATTCTACTTGAAGAGCAAGCTCAGGGTTTCATACTTTCTTTGGAGATATGAAACTTATCTTGTGGAGAAGTATTTTGAATGCATTGATAGGTTTTGTAGCCCAAATATGATTTATCCTTATCATACTTACATATCACAACAACTTATTATGAATCACCTTGGCCAAGGGAGAGATTGAGGCTTAACAAGTTTATCTTCAAAGGTAAGTATTCCTAACTTTATTCCCCCTTTGCAAGAGTAGATAGATATACATTTTCACTTCTCTTCCATGAATTAGGAATCCATATAAATTAATATGAGTATATGTATCCTATGCATGTTTAATTTTAATGTTTATTACCCCCACTTTGTGCCACAAGATTTGGTGAGCACTAGATTAGAATTTACTTATTATTAGTATAGTGAATATTAAAACATAAGACCTAGTTAGGGTTGTGTAGTTTTGATTTGTTAGAGGCTTTGGAACCCTCCCTAGTGATATTATTATGGTAAGATATCCCTTGGCTAGGTATAGAATATCCATCTTGGTCATGATCTTGATTATCTAATGTATCCCCAATAGGAAGTGTAAGTAGGATTTATCTTCTCTGATCTAGGATTGATTTATAAATCTACTAAATTTACCATTGCATACATTTTGGTGAACCCAACATGAATCTAACCCTTGTATATTTTATTTCACGCTTTCATTTCTATCATCTTATTATATTTTTATATATTTAAAGTACTATACTTAACTAGTTGGTATAGCTCTAACTTTTTGTGCTCAAGTTTAACACATAATCACATCAAAATGACTATATTCTTTCTATGTAAGTCTTTATCAGATATAGGTTATTGGATTGAACAGGTTGACACAATATTATTCTTTAGTTTTAGATAAGCATACAAGGTCAAAAATGTCAACTTTTTCATCTTCTTCTCTCTACAATATTAGATCAACAAACTAGGTCAAACAGGTCAACTTAGACATCTTATTCTTCTTCACCACATGGGGTTTTGTAGAGCTAGATCGAACTAATCGACTCAATTTAAATAATTTAAAAGAAATATTTAAGGCACTTCAACATAAAATTTTCAATATTAACCATCTTCAAACATACCAAGGTTCCTCTCTTTTTTATCTATCATTTTAGTACTTTATTTAGTTTGATTTTATACAAGTTATTAGTCTTCAAAATTGCAACCCTATAGCCAACTAAGTCAACCTAGTCAACTTAGTTTTGTAGCCTATCTTCTATTTGAGAGACATAGTCGGCCCATTCAAGTCTATTCTTTAAGACCTTAATTATGCAAAATAGTAACAATCTAGTCACCTCTATTTTATATTATTTGCATACATCATATCCTAAACTGACTCTATACTATTCTAAATCAAGGAATTAATAAATATTTGATAGTAATTAATCCACACCTTCCTTTTTCAAATATTTTCATGATTAGAGTAACTTACATAGTCAAAATAGTTGGTTTTTCAAATTACCATTTAGTTACACTATTTTTATTTTGTTCACACACTATCAAATCACACTATATTCAAAATGCATTTAAACACTTATCTTCCCATGGCCTACCTACTTGGATTTCATCACCAAGGGGGAATTTGAATTGGTTTTCTAGCCAAGTATAAATACATGGTTAAGGTATATATTAGCAAAGCAACCAACACCCTTATCACTGCAAGATTGTGAAGTGAGGGGTTAGGCTCTAATATAAGGCTAGTACCATTACCAACACATATCCTTTTTAGCCTAAACATCTTGAAACCATCTATATATTGATTTTAAGTTCCCTATTTTCAACTAACTCTCTTATCACACTTAAAACAATGCTTTCTAATTATCTAATAACACTCAGGGTGACCACTTAGAATTTATTTTTTAGTTGATTGCTTGCTCTCTGATCATTATGTGTGTATTATAAAAACTTGAACTAACCAGCATTGGTGTAAGGTTTTATGATATGTTCCCCAATTGGATTAATCATAGTGATCCAATTGTTTGTGTGTTTGATTTCACTTCTTACATCACTTATATTTCAAAAAAATTCTTTATTTTAGTACACTATTATTTTGTTTAGTACATTATTTTATAGACTATGTTTTCCCCTATCAATAGTACACAGTCGACATGTACAAATGTATATCCTTCTCATTCTAATTTATCTCCCAATTTGAAATATAGAGTCAACATATATGACTCTATATCTTTATCTACTAGTCAGGTTACAAAATTAAGTCAATCTATATGACCTTGAGTCGTTATCAACTTGTTTCATACCTTGTCTACAATATAGAGACAAATTGTATAAATATATACACTTTTCAATCTAATAGATTATATAACACAATCAACCTATTCAAATTTGTATCCTTTCTTCCTCTTTTTCTTTTCATCATATTAATCTTCTTTTATCTATTTCTCTCATCATAAGCTTACTATTTGAAGACAACACTGAGTTAAACTCAATATATATGATGAACTTTACTAACCCTAATAGGTTTTCCCATAAACATCTTATGGATCCTACCTTATATGAAATTAATGTGAATGTAACCACTCACACTACAAACTATGGGACCCCTCCTCATTCATCTTTAGTTCATAACCCTCTTTTATCCTTAGAAGATTAGCCTGAATTAGAATATACTCCAAAAATGCTCTTCTTCATTAATGAATTTACTCAACATTAAGGAAAATACATTTATAGTTTTTACCATCATATGATAAGTGGTCAAAATAAGGAGCACAATTCACCTTACCCCACATTATCACATGAATTTGGGGATAATAGCTTATTTGCCTATCAATCTCTTACTTATCTTTTGACCCCTTATCATACTATGAACTTTTCCTCTTTTATTTCCTCCATCTCCATGCCAAATATCTATAATAACATGGAAGGTTCTACATCTCATGTACCTCTTCTCAAACTTTATCTTCTCAATTATTCCACTAGTGCATCAATTTTTACCCATGGTAATCAAGCCTTTAGTATTACTTATTCTCATACCTCTACTAGTACATCTTTTTCCACACAAGAAAATCATGCCACTAGTGCCTCACTTACTAATAATTCCTCTTAAGCTACTAATAATATTCATTCTACCACTCATAGTGGTACCCAAGCCACTAATACCAATATTAATGCTTCATAGACTATAAATAACACCACTCAAACACATCAACTTCTATTACAAACTCTTAACCAAATGAATGATTTATAATCTAATAATGCCAAACAAATGATACAAATGAAAAATCATCTTATCCATCCCCAAAATCACCCTCAATAGGTTCCATGGGTAATGCATAACTAAACACCCCCCCTCGCCCCCCCCGCCCCCCACCCCAACTTCCTCTTTGAGATTCCCATGGTAATCTCATCCCTCAACCTCCTCTTATTGAAAAAATAATCAAGCACCTCCAAAATGAACCCATTATGCCTCAAATTGATAATATAGATATATGAGGTATCAACCCTACCATTATTTACAATGGGTCAACTGATCCTACCCTACACTTAAAAACATTTGTAAATCTATACAAATATTGGGTCAAGTTAAACATGTTTGTTGCTACCAAACTATTTTCAAAAAATCTCTCTATATATGCTTTAGATTGGTATAACAAACTCAAATATCATTACATCACTAGTTTGGAACATTTATTTAATACTCTAGTCAAGAAATTCAAACTAGTGACCTCCATGAAAATACCTTGGCCCATTTTATCAATTATAAGTAACTTGAAATAGAAACCACAAAATCTTTCATCAAATGATGGAATACCTTATCTAGCAAGTGTGAACACAATATGGTTTATGATAACTTATTTCATAAATTCACCAATGCTCTTTATCCTAAGATGCAATATCAAGTCTAGACTCTCTCTCCATGCACTTTGAAAGAGGCATTTGACCAAGCCAAGCACCAAGATTTCATCATGCATCAATTTGAGCCATCTCAACCCACTATGGGTACTCTCATGCTAATAAAAAATAAAAATAATCATGTTAATAGTGACGGTGTCATTGATTCTTATGATACCATTCATACTATTCAAGCTATTGTTCCTATCTAAGTTTCAAAATAATCTTCCCATCCCAACCACATCCCTAATCTTCATTTCTCTTCAATAAGTAACATAAATGTTCATAAACCTTTATCCTTATCAAAGTTAAAAAATTATCTACCAAGGCCTCTTCCACAAGAGATTGATCCCACTCATCTCATGAAATCTTGGCATGATCTAAATAAATTCTATTAGTTCCATGCTAGTTGGGGTCATTCTCATGAAACTTGTAGGCAATTGTGTAATTTGGCTATGGATTTTCTCCTGGGTCCCAATTTCAACCATGATTATATCATTTAGAAATGTCAAAAAACTTATGACATTAACTTTTAATCCCATGAAACATAGACTAAAACTCAAGTTTTAAATCAAACTAATGCTTATTTGGCTATCTATAAAGATCCTCTTCTAAATCACTAGGATAATAATGATAAGCCTACTTCTACCAATAATGTTGATAGTCTTATGGACCTAACTCCTAAAGATAATGTGGTCAATATGAATTATATGTAGAGGGTAGTTTCCTTAATTTATTCTCATCCCATCCACATTCCTCAATTGTCTCACACTAATGCTCATTTTGCTATCTATAAATATCCTCTTCTAAACCACCAAGATAACAATGATAAGCCTACTCCTTCTACCAATAATGTTGATAGTCTTATAGACCTAACTCTTAAAGCAAATGTGGTCAATATGAATTATATGTAGAGGGTAGTTTCCTTAATTTATTCTCATCCCATCCACATTCCTCAATTGTCTCACACTTTTCATGTTATCCAAGATTCTTCCCCAACTCACTTAACATAGTAGGGGCAAGAAGACCTTTTATCTTTTGATGAACCAATTCCAACACCTCTATTGGATAACACTTTTTATACCATTTATACCACTCCTCCAACCTCTTCACCCATCACCAATAATACTAAAACTTCTACTAATACTTCTTAAAATTTATCTCAAACTAAACTTGAATCAAATACCCCATCCTCTCAAGACAATCAATAAACTTGTCCTCCCATTAAACCTCCCACATCTTATCAACATCAATTCACATGCACTTCGAATCCTCCTTCCAAGGAACTCCTTCAAAATTATACACCTATTTCTAATAGTCCCCTTATGGATTATGATAAATGGGATCCTATCATAGAATATACTACTCTCCCATTTCAAATTCCATTTATTGAACCTATTCACACTCCTCCATGTCATTTTAATCATATTATGCATCTTTTGTTCCAAATGAACATTCCTCATCCTCCCCTAGTAGGAAGTGAATCCACCTTATTTGGATCAAAAGATAACATTTTAAAATAGTGTAAAGATATATCCGTACATGTTGACAAAATAATGGACACTTCTTTTTCCCTCAAATTCTCCATTGCTTCTATGATCCCTAATGAGATTATAATTCATGTGGATGATCCTCCCATTTTTATCAGTGTCCAAATTGGTGATATCCAAGTCAATCATGCCTTGATTGATGAAGGATTAGGTATTTGTGTTGCCCGTCTAGATTTTATTAAAATCTTTGGATATTTTGAATGTAATCTTAAGTCCACATGCAACATATGTCAAGGTTATGACCAAAGGAAAATGCCTCCCTTAGGTTGTGTGTAGATCCCTATCACTATTCCACCTATCACTATTCAAGTCTTCAAATTTTCTTTATCCTATAAATTTTTTCTAGTTATGCCATGGACTCACTGCATGAGAGCAGTTGCCTCTTCTACTTGCCAATGTGTCAAATTCCATTACAATGGTATAATCTATAAGATTCAAGGTGAAACTAATCTTTAGATAAAATTCTAACACTTGAACCCTTATTAAATGTTTCATTTCATGAATCTCAATGGTTTAACTTTCCTATCAACTCCACATGAGGTTACAATGGTTACACAAAACTCATCAAGAATATACTACCCAACCTCTTAGATTTAGATGATGATGATCCCAAAAAGATTAATTTCAATATCAAAACCTCAGATCTTTCTCCTCATCTCATTTCTCAACTTCCACCTTATCTGAAGCTACTCCTATCAACTACTTAGTGATGATATACCTATTATATTAACTAATATTCAAGACTCCATTCATCACACAACATCAGATGATAAGGTCATACCTCCCTATGCCATTGATATTCATACACCTGAATATGATGATGGTTATACCTTAAATGATCCATTTTTATGAGGTCTTATTCATGCCTAAGATGCTAAAATTATTTTTTATTATTCATCTTTGCTTCAATATTTTTGTATATCTTATTGCATTCCATCCTATATAATTCTTAATTTTAACATTTTCCTTTTGTTCATAGGGTAGAGATGGTGTGTACGCCTTCAATTCTAGAAGAACCTCATAGGAGTATGCTTATGGATCATGCTATGACTGGTCCCTATCACTTTACTAGATATTAGGATTCCTCTAACTAACTTGTCCTTGGTATGCTTATGACTTTCCTTCAACCTTTTGTGCATCCTACTCCTCCCTTAGTTGACCCTAATTTGGATCCTATTCCCACTTCCTCTCTAGCTAAGTTTTATCTTATTTCTAATCCTATTTATCCTTTAGTCAAGCCTCATCTAGTCTCTCCACTAGCCCCACCTTCCCTTGGTGATGGTTTGATCCCTTTACTGTAGATTTCTCCTTTTCCCACAAATGGGCTGATCAGCCATATTGTGATATTCATAAAGTTGACAGTCATTAGACTAGATATTCTTTATTATACCAGCCTTCCTTAGCTTCCATTTCCATTCCTTCTATTATTACACCCATAAAGTTTAATAACAAGCATATCTATTTCTTTCATGGCATAGATAATCATTCCTCCATATACTATCATAAGCTACGATAATATATAAACACCTTGCGCCCCACTACTCCTCAACAAAAAAATAAGGATATACCTCCACAAAAATTATTACCTAAATATATTTCCAAATATGGAGAGGTATATTATCTATGGTACCAATGTGGTACTCATTACATTGATCATTTCCACATCCTTTAATAGCATCTCAAGGATCACCTCATAACCATTCCTACACCTACCACCCTTACTCCTATAGGTCACCTTCATAAGAAGGCTCCCCCTTATTCCCCCATGGCTCTTCCACCTATGGTTCCTTCTTCACCTACACTTTCCCCACCTGTGATTCCCTCACCTCTGGATCCTCCCTCACCTGTGGCCCTTTCTTCACTGGTGACTCCTTCACCTAAGGCCCATTCTCTACTGATGACCTCTTCATCTCCCACATATTCCATTGCCATTCCTTCTCCTAAACATCCATTACATGATAGTCCTCATTAGTATGATCCTTCAAACATTCCTACATTCTACGTCGAGGAGATTCGATATGAAATATTTTTTCAACTTTCCCTAAAGATCTATGAGACTTTGGATATAGTTCATATTCAAATTCATAGAGACTTATCAGATATTATGGATAATGTGTGTGGATAAATATACCAATATTTATGAACACAAACATGGTGTTATTTCATTTCTTTCTTCATTTTGGATTAGACATGTGCTCTAAATTTACATTTATCTATCTTATATCATTTGACACTGTGTCAAATTATTATTTATCTTACATGATGACTTATATTTCACACTACATTTTGCTTATTATGTCATTTTATTCCTTGTGTTCTCTTATTGATTCTTTTTCATGATTAAATTCTCATTCTTTATAAGTTCATTTTCTATTTCTATCTTTCATGATTATTTTGTACCTTAATCTCTCTAAACATGGATAATTATTATTATGACTTGCTTATACAAACCTTTCTCCCTTTAGTCATTCCTTATTTACCATGTGATCAGTTAGTAAATAATTCATCTCATTATAATCTCCTTTTATAGTCCATCTTGGATCTCCATTTATTCCCCTTATTTACTTTCAAAAACTAAACATACACATGGTTAAAAATTAAGATAACATGATGGTTCATAGGTAAACCTATGTGTTTTAGTTAGTCATGTCTTTGGATACCTAACTTATTTTAGCCATAGCCTAAAACTCATTCATGTGTATAATTTTATCTCTCATGATTGTTCATTCAAAGTCCGTATGGAGGAGGAATCTTAAAAGCCATAAATATTTAAAAGACAAATAATTTTAAAAGGCAATGATCTCAAAGGAAACATTGAAAATTCCAAAAGTTAAATCACACTAAAAGACATGATTCTAAGAAAATATCCTTTTTCTAATTGAAAATCAAACTCCATAGTTGGCCTCATGATAGATTCAAGGTCCATTAGGGTATGGTAGGCAAATATATTTGAAAATGAGAATAAAAAATCTTTTAGTGCTACCTACTTTCTCACATAAGTACCCAATCTTCACAGTAGATCAATAACTTTGTAAGAGGTCCTGAGGAATGGGGAACACATTATGGGAAGGTAAGACCAATTTAATTTTCTTATTCAAAATAAACAACTTGAGTTGATCTTAGTACCTCACTTATTTACTTACATAGCTTTGTACCGATAGTGAACATGTATCTTTTGTGTATTGATGGTCACTAGTTACTTAGTGTATTTATATGTCATTAGTATGACTCATGTTTCCTAAGGTATTCTCATAAGATATCTACATTATGATTTTTACATTCCCTCTTTCATTCCCTACCATTCTAATATTTTCCCTTGAGAAATATTATTTTGTTCACTGATCACTCCCCCTAAGGATCTCATTTATGAGTTACAATATAAGACCCTAGATAGGACTAGGCCTTCCTCACAAATTACAAAATTTTCACATTACCATTTCAAACATCTCCTTTTAACATAATTTTTCCATTGTTTCCACCTCATTTGTGTTCCCTTTGTGAGTTGTAGTTTAAGACCATGGATAGAACCTGGCCTTCCTCACAAAATTTTCCAATACCCAAGTCATAATGAAATTACATGTGTTAAATTTGAGATAAGTCATGATTGATTATGAGTTACACATCATTGAAATGCATCCCATCTTAATTTAGTATGTTTAATGCTTACTTTATTAATCTTTCACTTTTATCTTCTTATTTTTTGATTACATGTAAAAATACAACCATTTCTCTTAAGTTTCTCATACTTACCAATTTGAATTAGTGTGATCAATTTAAGTTAAATTTTCCAATTTTGTTTCTCTTTTATACTTCCCAATGTGAATTAGTATGATCTATTGACTCAATTGTTTTGTTTTTATACCATTTTTCTTTCACGTGCTTTCCATTTTATTACATTATTTTCATACTTCCCAATGTGATTTATTGTGATGTTACTTGTTTTAATTTGTTGCCAAATTTTTTCATTGTTTAAAAACATTTTGTCCTCTTGTTTACCACTTTTTGGTTTATTATACTTAGTCATATTTTTTTATTACACATTTCCCATCGTGATATAGTGTGTAGTGTATTTGTTTATGATTAATTATATTTTTGCAAGTCCCTTTTTCCTATTTCTTTTTAACTATGCACGTGTATCACATAATGCTAGAAAAGAAAACACTCCACATATATTTCCCATAACATATATAACAAAAGAATAAATACAAGAGATAGAAAGAAATATATCCATGCATCAATAAATACAACCAAAATATAACTCAATGAGACCAAAATCTGAATGTCAAAATAATATATTTGTATATATCATGTGTTTTATATAAGGTACAAAATAAAAAATAATACATCACTCTAGCTCTATGATTAGGCTCCTTCATGCCTATCTCATGGCCTAGCCATGCTACTTATAGATGCCTTGAATTATACCCTTTTAAAGGTTTACTATAATGAGGCCATCTAAGATCTTAACCTTGCTTCCTATCCTTATAATTTGGCCACTTGGGCATGTACCTATCCTATCTAGATCATGGTAGCTATGTGTACAGATCTCTCCTAAGCTAAGGATTGCCAAGATTATGCCTCTCTTATTCTCACCCCTATCAATGGCTATAATCCATCCCTACATATATGTAGCTACCTTGTGACCTTCCCCACTAGTCTAAACTAGCCTACTTGAGCTAGGGTAGATAGTATCATAGGATCATTTAGCATATTAGGGTCGTATGGTGCTAGTACCTCATCTAAAATGTTATGGTGCATTACCATGACTAGGGATCCCCATATGACCTCCTCTATTGTAGGTCTTGTAAAAAATAAAACTAGATAGATATCAAATCACACACACACACATAAAAATATATATATCTACCTACAATCACATAAAACTATTATCCTATCTCAAACATTAACAATTACAACATTTCTTACCAGTCCCCATGTCACCAACCACCATCTCCTCATCTACTCATTTACCAAACAAAATCTCTCCATCTTCCCATCCCATGATCACCTCATCTATGGGTCAACTCCATATCAAGGAAAATCCAATAGTCACCACTTGTTCACACCACATACCTCTCCTTAAAGGTGCCTCTATTAACTAGTTCTACCTTGGGCCAACTATCAGATCATCCTGTATGATCACCCTCATCTGTGCCTAATTTTGTTGATGGAATATCTATTTGTGTGTGTCCTAGGTGGTTGCTACTCCTCTTAATATGGTGCTTACTATGGTACCTACTATACCCCTACATCCACATCTATTCCCTATCCTTCTTTAGCTATCAACTATTATGCTCGACCAATCCATGGTCTCACATGTCATGGCTTGATCATCAATCTCTTGACTAGTGTTCCTCCTCCTCTCCCCCTTGGCTCTCTATAATGAAGTGTCAAAATTTTAGTCACTACTAGAGGAGCCACTAGGTGTAGGAGTGAAAATTACCTTTACAAGCATGCCATTGAATATAACTCTACCCACCAAGTATAGTGGCTCATAATCCACACTTGAGCTAGCCTTGGTACCATGGTTATCCAAATAGACCAAATAGTAGCAATATGTGTGTAGGGATACCACACAATATCCCCTCATGTGACTATCTAAAGTGATAACACATGGGGCATGGCTCATACTACCTAGTCCTATCTCCATTTAATAACCCAAGGTAACCTATCATTGACCACATGGGGTAACCTAGCTAACTGATACATTGGGAACCTCTCATTTATCCATGCACTAAGCAACACCATTGGTCTCATGGTCTTTTACCCTTTGGAAAACATCTCATACATATAATGCATGAGCTAGACCTAGATGATAGACCTAAAATCATAGAGCACCCCATAATCTAAAATGGATTGGTACAAGGCTATTACATACACCAGCCACTTACAATCCAAGTTGTGACACAATAATCATGTTATCACAAGTATGATCACAACCTTTTATATGTTTGGAATAAGCACAATATACAGATCAAATAAGCTCACTCTCAATATTGGTTAGATCTTATCTAAGTACATCACCTACCTGGCTAGTGCTCATATCCCCTAGAAATCATTTAATATCCCTATGATCACTAGTGTCCCCACATAGGTAGTCCAAGTAATGCATGGACATCCTCCACTATGATACCCACCTTTATGGTATCCCCATCCACCACCAATCAAAACATATTGGTTAATTATTATCATTCTCTAAGGAACATGACAATGAGATCAACACTCAGTGGCATGTATCTCATCTCCATGATACCTCCCTAACCTAATGAAAAAAATTTCACTCTACCCATATCTATCAAACACTCTAGTAAATATGGTAACCATGATGCATCTATCAATCACCAATATCTTTGATGCCTCTAAAAAATATCAAACAACAAAGACAAATTATATATCCATGTCATTTATAACCAAAATACATTCTTAAAAATTTCATAAAAAATAGTTGGTTTGATTTAGTTTATTCATTTTATATTGAATTGACCTACTACAAACTAAATCGGCCCTATACTTCATCAGGGATACTAGATTGGCCCTATCAAAAAATCTATGAGATTGGCCTTTAGATTACTAAGTTAGTCAGCCTTTGGCCTACCAATAATAATTAAACCAACCTTTGGCCTACCAATACTAAATCAGACCCATTTATACCTTTTGGTACTAGGTCAACCACTTTAGAAACAACTAAGTCAGCCTATTGGTTTTTTTATCCTCTATAGACTAAGAAGACCTAGTCAAATTTGTTTGTTCACATAAATGACTATTTGATCAATTAATATAAATGCTTTGGGCATTTATTAGTCTAACTCCTTCCTACCCACTAAACCATTTGACCCCTAGTGTCCATAAAAACTTCTTAGGGTTCATTACAATGTCTATATTTTGTTTACCAGTCAATTTTCTATAATTCACATAATTTCAAATAAAAATACTCAAATATTTGAAAATTTTAATTCCTTACCTATATTGCACTCATTTTGGCTACTATTCATCCTCCTCATCTTAGCTATTATCTCCTCACCATCCCTCTCTCTAAGATCTCACTAGGTCTAGCAGAGCTCTATTTTCTTAGAATAGTAAAAATACCAAATGATTTTTTTCACCCTATTTATATTTACTATTCATAATTATTTTCCTTTCAAATATTTACAATCAAATTTCTTATTTTTATCATATATTTATCTCTAATATCTCTTTTTATAAACCATAAAATGTTGTAAAATCCTGACATCGAAGAGAATCTTTTCAACTATTATATGTCCATTTTGAAAAACTTTCAATTTTCACTCTTTTTTGCTAATCTCTATAGGTCCACCTAATGTTCCCTACATTGGATGCCTTCACATTTCATGCATATCCTTATTTATCTAGAAAACTAAGGTAATTAAAGGTATGTGTTTTTCAATTATGTCATTTCATTTATATCATTTTCTCCTTACTACACTTTATTCAACTTCAGTGTTATGTGTTGTTATGTTCTTTTCCCAAAGCAACATCCTGTGTTGCACCTATGTGACACATGATGAGATAGGAGTGGGGAATATGTATACACATAATATTTTAAGAGTTTATCAATTAATTATGATTTATATCATGCAATAACCCATCAATTCTCAATCTCTTTGAGTGCATGCTTAAGGGGTGCACTGGGAAAGGGGTGGGTAGACCATTGGTGTTTTGTAGGATTATTGTCCCTTATTTTCACTTTATATCTACACACACATTTACTAAAACCATTCCCCTAATATTTTCCTCTTATTTCTCACCCTCCTCTAGTCATTTACCATATTCATTAGCCTTTCCCTAACCTAAAACTCTTTTTTATGGTTTATGTTACATAGTTAGACCCATTGACCTTGTAATCTTATTGATAAAAATTATTAGGGTATAGGTAGGCCCTTGGATAACCTAGTATATGACCTAATTTATTTTTTCAATAATGATACTAGATCAAACTCATTAGCCTAAACTTTTCAAAATGATTAGGGTTAGATTCACCTATATAAATACATTCATTTTATCATTTCTAAGAGAAGAAAAGAATAAGTAAGATATATTACAAATTTAATTATCCACCATTATAATTGAGGAACAATATTAGGGTTTCATAATTTATTTATAGATATATATATTTTCTTGTGGAGAAGTCTTTTGGATACATTGATAGGTTGTGTAGCTTAGAACTAATTTATCTATCATCCTTACATACCACAAAAACCTCTTTGAAATCACCTTGGCCAAGGGAGAAATTGAGGCTCAGTGGGTCCATCTTCAAAGGTAATTATTCCTAGGTTTGTTCTTCCTTTGTAAGAGTAGATAGATATGCATTTGTACTTCTCTTCTATCTGTTAGGATTCCATATACATTGATGTAAGTATATGTCTCCTATGCATGTTTACTTTTAATGTTTATTACCCCCACTTTATGCTACCATCTTTGGTGAGCACTAGATTAGAGTTTACTTTACTTGTTATTAGTTTAGTGAATATGAAAACATAAGACCTAATTATGGTTATTACATATTTTTGATTGAATGGAGGCTTTTTAACCCTTTTTAGAGATATTAAAATGGTAAGAGATCCCTTGGCTAGGTTTAGCAGATTGATTTTGGTCATGACCCTAATAATCTAATGTATCCCCAATTAAAAGTGTAAGTAGGATTTATCTTATCTAAGTTGGGACTTATTTATATATATATTATGCATTTACCATTGCATACACTATGGAGTGTGTGAATAAATCCATGTGGCATATAGTTATTGGATCACAGTCTCATAGTGCCATGCAATTTTAGTTTTTGTGTGCAAATGCAAAGTAGCGATAAGTAACCTATAGAAATTGGCTCATAGCCTCATGGGGATTTAGACATAACATGGGGTCTTGAGAAAATTGGGATGATGTAAGAGTAAATTTATTTTCCACATGGGACAATCTAATTGAATCTAAGTCTTAGAGTTAAATATAATAGTGTGAAGGGGTGAAAGAGTGTGAATTCACCAAATAATGACACTTAGATTGCAGAGAAAATAACAAAGAGTTAGTATCCAAATAAAAAGAAACTTAGGTAACTAAAATAAAAGTTGGAGATGTGAAAAAAATTTGAAAGTAAAAGGTAAAGTCAGGTTTATCATTTCTTAAAGCTCATCGTTTAAGCTTATGTCCCCAAATAATATAAAAGGTAGTAAAAATGGCTACATTTCTATTGTTAATTATGTTAGGATATCCCAAAAAAAACTACATTACCTGGAAACACTCAAATTGAATTTAATTTATAGTCATTTATTTCAAACCATAATTCAAATATTATAAAGAAAACACAAAATCAAAATATTAAACTAAAACCTAAGTGCATTGAATTTTTTTAGCAAATAACTTAGGGTCATATAAAGGGGTTCCAATTATAAAATAGAATTATTCATGTTGGCCACAACACACCTCTTATATTTTTAATTTTCAAGTTTCACAGTAAGACTTAGGAAATCAAAAATACCCTCCTCAAAAACACACATCATTTTTATACATATATTGATTTTACTTTCAACCATAACTAGGTATCTTATTATAACAATAAGGTAATGGTGATACTAGTGTTTTATTCACTTAGAATCAATAATAGTATCTTGTGGTAAATATATAGTAGTCTATCTTCATGTTCTTATCCACATTTTACATTCTCTTATGATGATGATTCATACCTAGTTATCATTATACCATATTACTTTATAATTTTTTTCTACCAAGGCAACCCAATCATTATATGATCATTTTTCATAAATACCTATATTTTTCATATCCTTTTGAGCTCACTAAGGTCAGTTTTGAGATTTCACTCTTTTATAAGGTGAAAATCTAGGTGCCCTTAGGAACAATGGTATTTAAGTTCCTTTTCTATAGTGGTTAGATGAGTTCTCTTGGGATAGTCATCTTTAACAGTCATATTTAGTTTTTTTACAAATCCATGGATAAAAAAATAAAAATAAAATTGTTAAAATCCATATCATAAGAAGAGACAATGTTAGAAGGAAAATTATACCTTAAAATTTAGATCATACTAAAAGACATTATATTTGTGGTGTAACTACTATTCTCGTTGAATCTCAAACTCTTGGTCTCATGATATATCCAAGGTCTATTTGGGTGTGGTAGGCTAGTAGACTGGGGTAGGAGGTCTTAATATGTCATTATATATTCTTACATTCTAGTGCCACATACCTTCTCATGTAAGTACCTTATATTTTTAGTAGACTGATAGCTTTGTAATTGGTCATGAGGATTAGGGAACATGTTGTGGGAATGTAGGATCCCTTCATTTGTCATGCATATTAGCATTCATCTAATGATCTATATACTTGATTAGTTATCCCAAGCTTATGTTTTATAGGAGGGTTCTCTAGGGCCATTGATGTTGAAAATTTTTAGTATTACCAACTTGATTTGAGTGTATTGTTCCTATAAAGACCATGTTTTCACCTTGGTGGCACTTATTTTTACCTCTTTAAAAATTTACTACTTAATATGTAGGTTTGTTTCTAATTTCTCCATTCTTATTTCCTTCCTATTCTCCATATCTTTCAGACGTGGTAGTAATATGACAGTTTTATATTTTCCATATTTATAATAAAATTTGTATCCTTAAATTTTTATGAAATGATTTCTTGGTCATTACCTTATCTCTCTAGGATTCATCTTAGTTATGTTTGGTACCTTGATTTTTATATTTGTCACTTTCATAGGCCATCCAACCCCCTTTCCCCCTTTCATGCTTCACATATATGTTTTACTATGGTTTGTTAATTTTATTAAATTGATGTTTTTATCATAAATAAATTCTATTATTTATTTTATTTTTAATGTTACTTATCTTACTTTGGATGCATTTTTTTGTTTTTCAATCATAAATGGCCTTGGTGTTTTAGCTTATCAAATTTCCTTTATTTTTATGTGCTTGCTTAGATTAGTTTGGTTCTAATGTAAGATTTTTTCATTTACATCCATTTATATACCATATTGCATATTTAAACATTTATTTTATCCATTTTTACCTTGTATCCTTAGGGTTTTTCAAATCTAGTTACTACTTCCTCCAAGATCAATACTATGGTATTTACATGCAACCATTTAATGAAAAGGTAAGTCAAGGTATATATATGTTACTTTTAATTAATCATTTATTAGAATTTATTTGATCATTCATTTTTTAATTAAGATATTTAATAGTTATATGTTTTTATCCCAAATCACCATCCCTCATTACATTATTGTGACATGCGATGAGCTTAGGTAGGGCATATGTATACACCGAATATTTTTCAATTTGTCACTTTATTGATGTTTTCTCTTGTAGTGGTATATTAACACATAAATATCCTTGAGTGAACACATTAAAAGGTACACTAATAATATGGTGGGATTGGATCATTAGAATTTACAATATATTTTTGCATACTATTATATCACACCATCACTATTATTAGTTTGACCTCCTCCAAGTCTCTATCCATATTTCACTTCCATCAACTTCCCATCCATATTTTATAACTTCCTTATATCTTATGGTATTGAATGGGTGATGATTTATAATTTATGATTAAGTATTTACTATAATATATTCACCAACCTAATGAAATTATAAGTCTATCTTTTGACATTGTATTGTATGGGCCTGACTAATACCATATTATGCTAGCTAACATCTTCCAACTATTATCGTGAATGATATATTTAGATTAGCGTTTAGGTTTTTTAAGGATTAAAACCATATATGTTTGGGTCACATTTAATTCATAATAATATATATTACATTCATATAATTTTATTATGGTCACATTTCTACCTTAAAGTATTATTTGGAAGAGTTATAGGTTTAGAGCCTTATCATAGAGGTCTTGTATTATGGTGTCATTGAAGCTCAATACAAGAAGTAATTAGGAGTTAATAAATAAGGATATATAGGTATTAATCCAAAAATTTAGGTTCTTCAACCCAAACATATCTTTCAAAGATACACTTGATCAAAATTGGGATATTGAAGGATCAATGGGTACACCCCAAGATAACTATTTATATCCCTACACTCTTTGCTTATTATAATAGATGTTTTTTATTGATTTATGGATGTATGTGTGTATCCCTTATTAGTATATTAATTATACATAATAATATGGTATAAATATAGGGTTGTATATGATTTTCATTAATCACTTAGGTTTCATAGACCCCCATTTTGTTGAGCATTACATTTTACCTTATTTACAATAACTTTTCCATAATTTACTATACTTGTACCCATTTAAAATCATTTAATTTGTTTTCATATTTAAATTCATAGTTATAATTATTTACCTTTATTGAAGTCTAGTGAGATATTTATCCCTATATCATAGTCTTAGGCTTTGAAAGCCTTTCATCTTGACATTTAAGTTTTAGGTTACCCTCTAGTATAAATATGGATATTATTATTCCTCACTAATAATATAATTATACATAGGACCTATTTGATTGAGCTTATTCAAGTGATATTGAGATAAATAGGATAATTATAGGTCATCATAACCTGTACATACAAATTTTACTAATAATTGTTTTATCTTTTTTTTTACTACTATCCAAAACCTAACCCTAACCCTAACTTGCTCTCTTATCTATATAAGAACATAAATGGATAGTGAGTCAGGCATATCATGGATACAAGTTACTATTATATTTGTATAATTATGAAAATGATATTAATAAAAAGAGGTAGATATGATACTTGGATTAATATGTGTTACTTTTTATCTAAGATTTCATAGATTTATCATGTAGGTATTATGGGTGTTTATCTTATTGTATCTAACATAATTTTGGAACCTACCTAGATAATTTAGTATGGTATAAAAGATATATAATATTAACCTCATTCTACATGTAGGTTTAAATATTAGACATATACTTTTTCATTCTTATTTTTATATATTTGGAATTCTTTTTAGTTTATAGATCTACAACTTATTTTATCTGTATTTCAAGTTTCAAGCCCATATTTAGTGGCATATTGAAAATAACTAATATTATGCTCTCACCTCACCCTTATGGGATCTTGGTTGATAAAAAATTGGTGAACATAATGGGTTACTAAGGGTTGAGGCAATTTTATTTCAAAGAAATCCCTAAGGTTAGAACTATGTTCTAGTAGTTTTAAAACTCACATGAGCTATCATTATAAGAAAAGTAGTAATAATTTTACCTAATCCTTGGTGTGAAGAGTACTACCCCAATACTCAAGACATCAAAAAATTATACACATATCTTATCTTTCACACACCTGATGGTATATGGGAAGTTCCTATGATTTTTTCCTATTGTCAATAAGAAACCTCTCAACTCTTTGATTCTTTGATGTCATGGTAAGTGGTTATCCCCAAAAAGTTACTCTCTATGTATATTATACATTTGATAGTGTGGGTAAAAGATGGTAGAAATGTATATAGTTACTTTTGCTTGGGTATGTTCACTATTTATGACTATGGATTCATATATCAGAGAGCTAATAGATCAAACACACCTTAGACTAGTATTTCCCAAATTTTTTATTATATTTGGTAGATGTGCACTATTGTAGTATTCTATATTTATCATTAGTTTTAGTATTCCATATCTAAATTTATTTTCAAAATTCCTATTTTGGGTTCTATTTTTAAAAAATAGTGAAATAAAAAGTAGAAGGTATATTTTTGGGTAAAAATAGTTTCTATGAATTTGTTTTTTATGTGTGTAAGAAGGCCATAGACTAACATTTAAACGCGAGTTAAAAATATGTGGACCAAAAGATGACTACACCATTGTGATTTTCTCAATGAGATGATCATTTTAACTAATATTTTAATTTTTTGAAAAAAAATTATATACATTTTTTTCACATACAGTCTCAAAATCACTTTTTCAAAATTTTCCCCATAGGATGATTACATCATTATTATTTTATAATTCATATGATTATATATATATATATATATATATATATATTAGAAACATTTTTTGGATTTTTTTTGTATACAAAAAAATTGTGCTATTTTCCCTAAAATTTATGTGTTAGTAGTAATGACAAAAAAATATAACCCTCTTAACTTCCAACTACTTAAGATGAAAAGGATACATTACTAATGTGTTACTTATCAAGGGACTATAGTGCAATGTAATGAATTAATGAATAAGTTTCACCTCTAGATATTATAAAATGAAAAAATGGAAAAATAATTATGATAAATCTAGAGGTATCCTTGGTTAGTTAGTATCCCCTAAATTGAAGTTTAATTTTTAGGGTGTCATGGAATCTTATAAAATCTAGGGCACCTTGGAGGATCTTTTTGGAAAGCACAAGAAGATGAGGGCCATAAAATATAAAATGGGCTCATTACTCATAATCCAAAAAATTATCCTTTAATTGAGGACTTCATCACTCAATTCAAGTTCTTAAGGATTCCACTTATTGAGATTGGTGAAACCAAAACTAATGCAAAACTCATTGTGACTATTTTTTAAAATTAGTTCATCCTTATAATTTTATTCAAACTAATACAAACATCAATAATCTATGGGATCTACATATGTGGCACAATATTTTGAAATTTTTTGTGAGAAACTTAAAAGAGAATAATAAAAAACTATTTTTTCAAGGGAATACAAACTGAAGGTACTTAACAATCAACATTAGTAATTAATGATACTAATGTAAGATAATAACCCCTATTCAACAAAAGAAAGGTGCCTACCATGAAAAAAGGGAAAGCTAAGCCCAAACCTAAGGGAAATAAATTAAATTAGAATAATCCTTACCCAAATCAAAACAAATGAAAATGGAAAGTAAATGCCAATGTCAACCAAGTGTTATATTTATGCAAGAAACCAGGCCATGATGACTATCAAAATTTCAAAAAAATGACATACTTGGAAGTAGAGGTGAAAAACATGTAGATTACCCCTCATAAATATAGGAGAAATAATTTATGAAATAATGGGATCACCTATGTTTGAATGGATTCTAGATTGAAAAACCTCTCACCATATGGCACATGATGGATCATTATTTGAAAATATTGACCAATGGCATATAATTGAGTTTTTTGTGGGAAACTATAGTCCTCTAGTTATTGAGGGTGAAGGGACACTTGAGATGGAGAATTATATATTTAGAATTACAAAATTTTCTATGAACCTCCTCTCCATATATCGTATCAAAAATTTAGTTTAAATAAAAACCATTGAGTTAACATCTACCGATGTTATCATTAGAAATATCAAAGACTACTCCACTACTGTAGTCACTAGAAAGGTTGATCATCCAACATTATTGTATAAATTTGAAAAAATTGTGTGCATTAAACCTTCATAGATCATGATTGTATATTATAATGACTTGAGTAAAATTTAACATGAGAGTTTTGGTCACCTCAACTATCAATCATTGCAAAACCTTGGTAAGTACCACATGGTTATTAGTTTGCCACAAGTTTATTTCAAAAATGGTGATTGTCCAGGTTATACACTTAGAAAATAACACAAGGATCCATATACTAAAGGAAAATAATTAAGGAAAATTGAAAAATTATATTTGGTTCATAGTTATATTATGTCCTTTCCCAATTTTTCTTTTCAAAAACATAAATATGTGTTTATATTCATTGATTTTTTATCTTGTATAACTTGGGTTTAGTTTCTATAAAATAAAAGCAAATTATTTGAGAATTTAAATTTTTAAGGCCCTTTTTGAAAACCTACAAAAGAAAAAATATAACTATCTCAAAATATATGGAGTATAGTTTTTCAACAATCAAATGATTAGCTTTTTTGAATAAACATGCATTCAAATTCACCATACTATACCCTAAAATCCTCAATAAAGTATTGTAAATAACTACAAAATACACACACTAAAAGAAATGGAAAAATTAATGGTACATTCCAAATTATTGCATCCATAATATTTGGTAGAGGTAATTTAGTGTGCAAGCTACATCCAAAATCACACTCCTCACTCTATAATACAAAATATGACTCCCAAATAAAATTGCCTATTGTCAAGCTAGATTGTTCTAATTTATGAGTATTTTGATGTAATGAATAGGCATAATTTTCAAATGAAAAATAAAATTATGTAAAGGAAGGGCCATCCTTGTGTATTTTTTTGGACATTGTGAAGATGTGAAGCATATCATCTTCTTTTTCCAAGCACCACTAAATTGATTTACTAGTAATATTTGTCATTTGATGAACAATCCTAGGATTTCATGCCAACATCTCATACTTTTCTTCCTCCTTTAACTTATTTTGAGTTTGACACAAATTATGAAGTCTATTAAGGGAAATAAAAGTTATATGAATCTTATTATATGATTTAATATGGTTCAGATGATGAATCATAGGTGGGATATCAAGAACCTTCACTATCAATGCCAAAATACATTCAAAATGTGCCTACAAAACCAACATAATGTATACCAAAATGGGTTCAACCAATTTACCATGATGATGGTGAAATGACATGGGATCCAATATATCTAAGCATGATGAGATCAAAACATATACATGGTGTTGTAATTTTGGCATAGTTCATAGTGACATAGGATCTGGTGAGTTATCATCAAGGTTCTAACAATATTTAATGGTAGACACCTATGGTAGAAGAACTTATTTTATGGATAAGAAAAAAATTTGTAATTTGGTTTTAATTTTGAAAGGAATAAAAAAATTGAGGTGCAAGTGGGTATATCATGCCAAGTATGTAATAAATGGGCCCATTGACAAATACAAATCCTGACTTGTAGCAAAATATATTTTACATGTTGAAAGTGTTGACTACCATGAAAAATTTACTCCAATTTCAAAAATTAATTTCATTAGGTTAATACCATCCTTCGATATAACACATGTATGGTAAGTCCATCAGATGGATTCTAAATGTGACTTGTTGTATGGATACTACAATAAGAAATATACATGTCCCAACCTCTTGGGTCCATAAGCAGTGATAAATTTGAATTTGTGTGCATAGTTAAAAATTCCTTGTATGATTTTTAATAGGCTTCTTGAGTTTGGTTTGATAATATCAACACATTCTTAATCAAATCTTGATTTACATAGATTCCCTTTGAACCCATAGTCTACACCATGAAAGTAGAATGGAAACTCCTAATTTTGGTCCTATATGTCCAAAACTTAATCATCATAGGGAGCTCCACCAAACAAATTCATGATTTGAAAACCTAGATAATGAACTCTTTTGAGATGACCAACTTGGGATTGTTTCATTTTTTTCATCTTAAGATTTAATAGTTTGAGAAAGGAATTTTTGTTAAAAAAACCAAGTATGCTCAAGACATATTCAACCTCTTAAAAATGAAAAATTTCAAGTCCAAAATTACTCTTTATCAATTTAAATTCAAGCTTTCTACCAATTGTTCTTGTCCTTTAATTGATGGTAAAATATACAAGAAATTAGATGGAAGTATTTTATATTTGACTCATACTTATCTATATCTTTTATTTAATATGAATTTGGTTTCATGCTACAATCAGCACTCCCATGAAATCCATTGGCAAGATAAAAAATGCATTCTAAGGTATCTTAATAGTACTAATAACTATGGGATTGAGTACAAGTCAGGAGGAAAATCCTCAATTTATGGTTAACTTCTAATGGAAACACATCAAATTTTGGCTACATAGATAGTGATTGGACAAGAGATCTAGACAATCAAAAGTCAACCATAGGATAAATTTATCATCTTGGGGTATGTCCCTGCACACATGCAAATTTTACATGGTGAAACTTTTTAGAAATATGATGATGATGCATATATAAATAATAAAAACATGATCAAACCTAGTCCTCTCCCTTACATATTTTATTTTTCTCCCCTTTCCCCATTTTAAACATCAAAATTTTCATTTTCTAAGTCTTTTACCTTCAAATTGTAAGCCTTTTTTAGGAACCTACTTGTAGACAAGTTAATATTACCAATATACATAGAATTGAAAAAAATAATAACATTATATTAAAAATGATATAATCTCACTACAAAGTATTATGGACCTCTTGGAGGGCAAAACCTCCTTTGAGCCTTGCTCAATACAAAATATTCAATATTTCCATTTCCTCTTACACAAGCCCTCTATTTAAGATCTTCCACTCAAGCCAACTACTACCCCCCACACATGTGGATAATTAAAAATAGTAAATGGGATGAATTAAAATGTATAGACATATAATATTTTATTAATAATACCTAATAAAAATTAGAATAGTTAGGATGAAAGGGTCCTTACATGCATTTTTGCTTCAAAAAAAATTTGTCCTCAAAGTTTGGGATGAGGAAATTGTTATTTTAATTAGAGTAGGGGTTCCTATATTGCATATTATGGTTGCATGCCATGCCACTATACAAAAATCTTTGTTATTATATAAGTGAAAATCTAGTGAGACAATATTTTGATGATGGATTCAGGTTCTAATAAGATAGATCCTTCACTATTAAGGTCTAGAAGTTTCATTTGGGTCTACACATGTTAACTGATGACTTTATTCAAACATGATACATAAGAATCTAGATGGATCTTGGAGGAGGAGGGAAGCTCTAAATTGTATATTATGGGACTAATCTTGGAATTAATTTTATAAGGACCATAAAAATTTGGTGCAAGTTTGTAATTAACTTTCAAATTCAAATAGGACTACTTGTAATGTTGTATCTATAGAAAACCCATATCACCAACCAAAAATACCATTATAAGTAGTGTTTATTAGCATATTGATTAATGTAGTTTTGTGCTATATTGAGCTTATATTTGAGATTCTAAAGGATAACAACATTTATATAGAGTGCAACATTAGTTTCCTATACCTTAGAGCTACCAGGAAAGTATGTCTAAAGAGAAGGTGGTGGATAACTATAAATGGACTCATATGGGATAATCTTAGTGGAAGTATCACATGTAGAGTTGTACCACCATTCAAAAATTGGTAACCATTTTACCCATTGATTTTGTTGATCAAAGTCAAAATAAAAAATATATGTCTTCAATCATTTATTGAACATTCCTATTTAACCATCATTTTTTTGGTAGTAGGCATAACTCATTTTATGTTGAGTACCATAGTGATGGAAAATTTTATTCCAAGAATGACTAGTAAAAGTGGAATCATAGTAAAAAAAACATGGAAGCAATTATCCTATGGAGGAAACCATTTTGATAAAAAAGGTTTGAGCAAAAATGGAGTTAGTAAAAGGATGGCTAAGGGTGAAAAAATGGGCATACTTAGAAAGTATTTCCACTACTACCAAAATCATTGATTTTAGACCTGACTTGGGTGGGTCCTCAGTAAACTCCATCAAAATATCTAACCATACCTGAGTAGGGATAGGTAAGGGTTGGGAAACACCTTTTTTGGTGATAATTTCACATTTATAACATTGACATGTTTCAGACTATACTATAAATAATTTGGTTTTGTATTTAATTCCTTCTTAATAAAATTACAATAGATCATTTCATAGGTTTTTTTAAAAATTAGAGTGGCCAATGCATGGAAAAGAATGGATAATAAAAAAATTCTATTGCAATGTTAACTATGGTGTGAATACCAAACATAAATTATGAATTAAATAATGACCATCCCAAGAGTAATTTTGTCAAGAAGTATGGTTAGTTGTCACTTCCTAAATGAGTTTCTAAAATTGGGTCTCACATAACCATTTTTGTTGTGCCCAATGCACCCAATCTAGCATGGGGAAGGATATTTCACTCAAGGTTCCCTTTTATTCATACTTTCAAGATAAAACATATATGATAACATTATAATTACAATTAAAATAAAATAATCTTTTCTTAAATAAGCACTTGAGGCTATGGTGATTAGTTTTAATGTATAAGTGTCTACCTACTAGGTATGGGTATCACATATTGATGACATGAAATATAACTAACATCTATTTCTCATATATGGAATGGGAAATTTTTTTCCCCATAAGTGATTTGATAGTGAGTGAAAGGGGATGAACCTATTGAATTAGAAAAACTCCACTGCAATTTGCCAAAGTCATCACTTGCTATGGAAATTGGTTTGGATAAGTTGGGCATATCTAGCATAGGAGTAGTGCACATTACATGTTTGAGAAAGTTTTAAGATTTTTATACCACCTTATACCACTAGAAGGAATAATTTTTTAACATGTCCATTAATGGAGTTAAAATTGTACCATATTAATGTTCAAACTTTCTATAATGCTAAATAAGGCCTAAAACCCCACAAAAAATATTGAATGATTTGGCTAGGTCAATTTTTCATTGCCTCAATTTTATAGGATCCACTTTGATTCCTTCCTCAAAGATGATGTGTCAAGATAGTTAATTTAATTTTATAAAAGGAACACTTAGATCATTTGAAACTAAGTAGTTATCAGTGAGGAGTTGGAAGGTATGGTTAAAATGTATTAGATGCTACTCCCATGTATGACTATTGAAAATAATGCCATAAAAGAGCACTACTATGAATTTATGTATAAATTATCAGACTATCTTGTTCATTAAGCCTTGGAAGGTTGATAGAGCATTGGTGAGGTTAAAAGGCATGGATAAAAAATATGATGTCCATCATGATTTATAAAGGTTATCTTGGGAATATCATCTTACTTGATGTGTATTTGGTAATACTCTAATTGTATATCAATATTTGAGAAGAAGTGAGTTCCATGCAATTCATCAAACAACTCATCAATCATAAGAATGTGAAACTTGTCCTTGATAGTGAGTTTTTTAAGTGTGAAAAAGGAAATACATAATTTCCAATATCCATATTTTTTCCATACCAAAAATATAGGAGAAGAGTAAGGATTGACGTTCTATGTAGTGACTCTAATATGAAAAAATTCCTACACCATTTTTTCTATTTCATTCTTTTGGAGGAATAATTACTTGTAATGATATATGTTTGGAGGGATACTTCCTAAAATCAATTGAATTACAAGATATTTAAGCTGTTATGAGGGTAAACCTTTAGGTTCTTAAAAAATAATTGTATTATTTAACAAGATTTACTATAATTTTTGTGGGTGGTTGGACTTGGTAGATTCATTTAACTAAAATCTACAAAGCTAAGCAATAATCCCATGAGATCCCATTTATATAAACTTTTCCATGTGGTGAGAGTTAATGCTACTTTTATATCCTTGTGTGTGGCCTCATAATATGTGTTATTGGTCCTTATTAATGAATTGCATTTAAAGCTATGAAAAGTCCCATAGGATAGGGCCTAATGTTCAAAACCACTAGGATCCTAAAACTATGTCATAACCTCCTTGAAGTATAACAAACATGTTCAATTTAAAATTATAGTTACCCATTGAAAAGTATACTTTGAGATATTTAATTTTATAAGGTAATATTTCTCCATTGTTAATCATGAATTCAAATCATGAAAAAGGATACACTTAATAATCAATAACTTTCAATAGTCTATGATCAATGAAGTTGTGTGTACTTCTAGATTTAATGAGAATAGTGAGGGGATGTTTATTAAAATACCCCCTTACTCTCATAATATGATAAGTGGCTACCCTAGAAAACATATGAATTATAATTTTAGGGTGTGACTCTATGGTGCTAGGCTATTGGACTTTATATTCTTCATCATGGAAATCTTGAGCATCTTCCCATTTAGTATCTAGGGGTGATTTGACATCTAATAAGTAAAACTTGTGTTCAATTCACTTGTGTAGTTTCCCCCATTTATCATCATAGTTATAACATAAACCTTTATTATGATGAGTATGAATTTATGCCTCTGTAAGGTGTTTAATGGGGGTGTCTGTTGGAGGAGGTTTCATGATTAGCCATGGTGCTATATATGTATTGAAAGAACCAAAGTTTTAAGATCAATGCTGGGAGGTGATATTATCTTCTACTAAATTAGAAAATACCAATTTTTCCATCATGTTATTTGGTTTAAACATCCTGATGTGTACATGAATTATATATTTGAGACCAATGATGATAATAACATTGAAAAATACATCGCTTAACCTTTTAATTTGGTTATCCAACATTTTAAATTCAACTTGATACTCGTGAACCATTATATTTTTTTGAGTTTTAGTTAAGGCTCATATGAATTCATAATAAGAATTGGGACCAAATAAAATGCACAAGGTTTGGAAAAATCATGTCAAGAGGTTTCTATAGGAGAATTTTGATAACATTAGTACCACTCACCAAATTCATTCTCTAAGTGAAATGAGGCAATGCGTACAATGTCTACCCTAAATGTATTATGCAAGATGAAATATTGTTTGGATTAATAAATCCACCTAGTTGGTTCTATCTCATCAAATTTTTGAAAGTCTAATTTGGGGCCATACATGGTGGTTAAAACTAGAAATCCATCACCATAATACTATTCATTTTGATTGTTAAAGAGTAGGGTATTTTATTCATTGATGCCTTATAGGTGCTCATTCACCTCTATGAGTTGGGAGTCAAACTCAACTCAAATTTATTCAATGTTATGTGTCATGGCTTGGATTCCATCATGGGTGATAACCATTAACCATATGGGTTTGGGGGTGCCAAAAATGATGTTTAAATTTATATATTAAAATGATTAGATTAACGTGATGATCACAATGGTATAATTTTCACAAAAGTGATTTTTTAAGGGTTGTAAGAGGAAACATAATTTTATTTGGAAATTATTTGAAATGATATTTGGTAAGCATTTTGAAACATCTTGAACCTTTTGATGTTTGAAGTTAATATGTTGCTATTAACTAGTAGAATATGACATTATCTGTTACTATAAGTTTAAGTATTCAAAATTAGCTCTATGATTATAGGAATTCTAGGATGATAGTGAGGGATACTATAGGGTGTTTTTGCGTTAGTGATCTTTAAAATATACTTATATCATTATTAAAATAGAGTTGGCCCAATATTTTAAAGAACTAACTACGATGAATAGTCATTCCATAACCCACTGTCCCATATTTGAGATAAAATGCATGTAAATTCTTGTGGTTATTTGCATATCGAATTATTGAAAAAAGTAATGACCAAAGGATTCCTATGGGTAGGTTGTGAAAATGAACTATGGGGTATTCCTATATACCCTAAGGTACATGGAAGCACAAATACATATAAAATGTTATATAATGGGTTGTATATTGGGCCATAACCAATCACTCCATGGATCTAGGAAAAAAGGAAGTCTTCTTAGCCTAAAATGATAGATTTTTTTTAGTTTTAAAACTAAAAAAACATAATTTTATAACCTAAATAAATAATAAATAATATAATTAAAAAAATGGGAATAAGTTTAGTATCACCACCCTGTTACCACTTTCTGATCACCAAGATCTTGATTGGATGAAGTGAGAGAATACAGTGAAAAAAAGTAGAGAACACTAAAATTGATCCAAAACTTAAAAGATTTGGTTGAAAGATAATTCAATAAACAAGATCAAAACAATTTAAATAATGCTATCTCTGATAAGAGATGTTTTATTGATCAAATTTGCAGACCCAAACATATGCTTATCTCTGAGAAGAGATGTCTAATTTCCATTTCAGGTTACATCTTCACTTATACATGTTTTGATGGTGTGGGGAGGATGTGGAAGGTCACCAATCTTGAGGGAGATGAATTTGTTTGATTTCCATGATTTACAACAATATAGAACTCGAGGAATTACTATTTTTAGAAACTTACTATTTTTAGATTGCACTACTAAAAGTGAAATTTGGGACACTTCTATTGGGTTTTAGGGGGTAAAAATTCATTGATCAGAGATAAATTTTATCTCATGATGTTCTCATCATTATTATCTTTCCAACGGTTCAAACGGTGAGTCAATTGGAGCTACGATGCAAAAGTTATGGCTCCCGAAAGTTCTACCATCAATTGGGGTGGACCCATCACCCGAATTGTCATCTGAATTATTGTCTGGATAAAAAATACTAGAAATTGATATGGAAAAATGCCTTAGAAAGATATCTAATAAAATATGTTAGGAACTTGATTGTAGACAAGTTAATATAACAACATTATAACCACTATGCACAAAATATAAAGAGAGTAATAATATCATATTTAAAATGATGGAATCTAACTATAAAGTATCATGGGTGTCTTTGATATGGATTTTGTAAGTGTAAATGTCATCTAATATATATATATATATATATATATATATATATATATATATATATATATATATATATATATATATATAGTAGATGACATTTACACTTACACAATCTATATATTTAATTTATTCTACTCAAGACAACTACTACCCCTTTGATATGGATTGTGTAAGTGTAAATGTAATCTAATCTCTCTCTCTCTCTCTATATATATATATAGTAGATGACATTTACACTTACACAATCCATATATTTAATTTATTCTACTCAAGACAACTACTACCCCTTTTACATGTGGCATAATTACAAATAAAAAATGAGATGAATTAAAATTTATATGCATTTGATCCTTTATTAATAATACCTAATAAAAAAAATGCATATTATTAATGGGTGTTAATAGCATTTTTATGTCATGGTGAACCATTTAAGTGGTTGTGAAACTACCATGACATCTTATGTAATAACCTCATTAGTTTACACAATAACTATGGTAATTTGTGCTAATACTGGGATAATTTTTGAAACCAAATTGATAGTTCATAGAAATGATACATTATTTTCTCTAACCATTATAGTGGTTGTGTAATTTACACCTTAATAGATTAGTGGTTATGCCACTATGGAATGGTTTATAAAACTGACTCCCAAGACATGCATTTTGACATGTTCTATATTATTCTGGTCATATTTTTATCCCTTTATCTTGAAATCATCTTATTAATTTTATAATACAATATTATTCATGTTCAATTCAATGTTAGGTACCTAAAAGTTAACTCTAACAAGCTCCCAATTAATTTTTAGTTAACTCCTACATGCACATTCTTCTCCTTCCTTATAAATAACTCCATTTTCCTTGAATTTTAGATCCAAAAATTGTATGAAGATTTGATCATAAAAGTTTAAGAGAGCCATAGTATACCTTCTATATATTTTGAAGAAATCAACCCAAACTCCATAGTAATATTTTGGTCACCTACATGTATTTGAGGAAGAAACCCACAAGTTAGAAACACAATAATTCACTATTTGTGAGCAAAAAACCACTGTTCAATTGTCTCTTTCTTAAGTTTATGATTTTCATTTTCTCATATTTGTGTTTCCTCTTCTTAGGGATTTACTAAGTCATTTATTAATAAATATACATGGAACCAATATCCTGATGATCAACTAATTTCACCTAACTCTTGTTTTCCATCTAATTTCCACTTTAGTTAATTTAGAGGAGTTATTTTCTTATTTTTAAAATTAGTTTGTTTAATATATTATATATTTTTATATATTTTTCATTTAAAATTAAAAAAATAATTTCAATAATAATTCATCTCTCTCTCTCTCTCTCTCACACACACACACACACACACACACACACACACACACACACACACACACACACACACACACACACACACACACACACACACACACACACACACACACACACACACACACACGTGCATGCACACACATGAGTGCATACACGTGTGCCCCCTCTCTCCCTCTTTCCCCCTCTCCTGCCTCTTTTTGCATTGAAAAGTTGTTTAATCATTGTAATTATATCCATACAGAGTAGTTATTAAAGGAAAATAACTGGAATAGTAGATAGGTAAAAAATTTATTTATTTATATCTAAAAAACTTTAAAATTTTATATTTTTTATATACATAACTCACACACAACACAAAATAGAAACTTGCATACAAAACTAGAAAATTTGAAAAAGTGATTTTGCATTTAGAATTGTTTTATTTTATATCATGCTAGGAAAATTTATCAAAAAAATTATTATGTCATAAACCATAATTAATCAAATTTATTTTCAAAATTAGTTTCATACAATATTTATAAACAACTACAAACCAAAAAATTATAATTAGATTTTCATGCACAAACTAGATCTTATAATTCATAAATTTCATTACATATTTTAAAAACATGAATTGTAGGTTGGGCTTTCCATTTTAATAATTAAAATCACATACTAGTATCTCTTTACATCCATATAAACACCAAAAAAAAAATATCATTATACTAAACATATACAAATTTGTGCACACTTAAAATCAAGGAAAATAACAAAAAAGAGCAATTGCATTGTCTAGTTTAAATTTAGTTTTGATTAGCCTTGCATAAATAAATGCCCCAAGAAAAGAACAAAAATAACATATTTCATTAATTTAATTTATAACAGTAGTATAGTTTATTTCCAACTTAATAATTATATTACAAGATAATCTTATTCTACACACTCTCACTCTTTCCTACCTATGTGAATTTTGAATTTGGCCATGGCTATGGGGGACCCATGGGACCCCTTGGCTCTTATTCTATCTTCCCATCGATATGTAATATCCATGAGAATATAAAACCCATGACCCATGGTGATGCATCAGTTCCTAATGCATGGAAAAATGCCCTCATAAGGGATAAAAACTATGAGAAACAAAAGGCTATCCCACTACTATTAGAGTTAGAGGATGGTTTAACCCTTAAGCTCCCTAATTTCATGATGAAAAGAACTATTTATTCAATAGAATAGACTCTTGTGGGTATGTTTTTTAAATTTAGACAAAATATTGATTTGGTGAGGAGATGGGTCAGTACTAAATGGAAAGTGAAAGGCAGTGTCTTGGTTAGTGCCATGGCTAGGGGGATGTTCTTATTCAAGTTTACGACCAGTGAAGATCTCACCCAAGTTATTGTAGGAGGACCATGGGTGTATTAAATGCATAACCTCTCTCTTTTTAAATGGAAACCAGGGTTTGATTCTACTGCTAATCTAAAAAAAATGGCCCCAATTTGGGTGAGGATTCTACGTCTCCCCTTCGATTACTGGGATGAGGAATTGATCACTTGGATAGTGAATACCTTAAGTCACTTCATCACCTTGGATAATACTACCAATAAAAAATCTAGGTTAGTATTTTATCCTTTTGTGTTAGTGTAGATATCAATAGAAATATAGTTAATTCCATTACATTAGAGTCTAAATTAAACCAATGGACTTAGCCCATTCAGTATGAGAATGCCATGATTTTTTATTAGAACTATAATAGGAAAGGGAATCTCATTATGCACCATTGTGTTTGATATCCAAAATAATAGAGAAGAAGAGGAATATCCTTTTAGAGAGGACTATCAGAGTTGTTTCCAGAATCTAGATAATGCGAATGCAATGGAGACATGATCACATGAGATGAAGCAAGTGCACACCACATAGATGCTAAAGCAATTTGAAATTATACAAGAAGATAAATTGCACAAGAAAAAATGGAGAAAACCAAATTATGATTAACATGAGATGGCCAAAGTGAGGAATACATATAGGAGAGTACGTAAGTAACTCCTCCACAAAAGGTGGACAAGGCACCCCAAGAATAGACTGTAACTCTTCCATGAAAGGTGGTGACAAGGTGATAAGAATAGAGAAATAACTCCCATCAAGGGAGTTACTTATGACATTCTTATGACACCTATGACACATCTATGACACACACCTCCACATAAGCTAGCCTATCCCACAAATGTAGGAAAACTCCATGTATGCACAAGAAAGACAATTTCCCTAATTAATAAATAGGGAAAAATAAAAACCTACACTAATACCCCCCATAAGCGTAGCTTAGGTGGGCAGTGTGGAAATATAAAATGGGTCCCAACAACTAGGCCTGATAAGGTACCCATGTACAAATGCAATCTCCCATAAGATAGATAAAAGAAGAAAACTCATAGGAAAAAACTCCCCCCCCAAAAAAAAGAGAGACATAAAAGAAAGAAGAGGTTAGTGCCCCCCCCCACCCCAAAGATGATGCTGCTATAGATGTAGACCACATCCCAAGAAGAGCTCATAGATGAATGAACTTGCTCTTAGTGAAAGGTTTGGTGAAGATGTTTGCAACCTGCTCTAAAGACTGGCAAAATATCAAGTCAATGACTTGACTATGAATAAGCTCCCGAATGAAATGCATGTGAATCCTATGTGCTTGGTCTACTGGTGCTGAATTAGATTTTTACAAATCTGAATGGTACTCTGGTTGTCACAATAAATGATGGTGGGTTGCTTGATAGGAATGCCAAACTTAGAAAGTATCCCCTGAAGCCAAATAGGCTTAGTAGCTGCATTAATAGCTCCCCTATACTCTACCTCTGTGGATGATATAGCAATAGCATTTTGCTTCTTGCTAGACCAATTGATAGGACCTGAACCTAGAGAGAAACTATAACCAAAAGTGGACTTGTGAGTCTGTGAATCACCAACCCAATCTAAATCTGTATATCCAACCAAGTTAACCTCTATGCCAAATCTATAATGAATCTCGTATCTATGTGAACCTTGTATGTAATGCAAGGTCCTTTAAGCTACTTTCTAATGCAGCTCATGAGGTTCCTACATGAATCTGGAGACAAGTCCCACTATATATGATATGTTGGGCCTGGTGTGAGTCAAGTAGATGAGACTACCAACAAGTTGTCGATACTGAGTGGCATCAACCAATGGTGAAGAATAGTTAGGCTCAAGCTTGACTCTTGATAGAAAGGGAGTCAGAGATGGCTTGCAATTAGCCATGTGAAATTGAGCCAATAAATCAAGAGCATACTTAGGCTATGCAAGAGAAATCCCTGAATCTGACTATGAGATCTTGATGCCAAGGAAGTAGTGTAATAAACCCAAGTTTTTCATGCCAAATCTATCTTGGAGAAATTCCTTCACTACTGCAATAGCTGATGAAGAACTCCTAGTGATCAAAAGGTCATCAACATATAAAACCCAAATCAAGAGTGAATCATCCTGCCATAAGAAGTAGACATTGGGATCAAAATGGCACCTAGTAAAACCCACTATGAGAAGGAAGGAATCCATCTTGGCATACCAAGCTCGAGGGGCCTGTTTAAGGCCATAGATAGATTTCCTACATCTGCATACTAAGGAAGAATCCTGAAAAAATCTTGGTGGCTGCTCCATGTAGATCTCCTCCTCTAGGTCTCCATGAAGAAAGGCACTCTTCACATCCATTTGGTGCACATCCCAACCATGTGCTATGAAAATAGCCAAGGTGAGTCAGATAGAATTCATCTTTGCTATGGGTGAAAAGGTCTCTGAGTAGTCAATGCCTACCACCTATGAGAAACCCTTGGTGACCAATCGTGCCTTGTACTTATCAACCGACCCATCTATTGCAAACTTGGTCTGATATATCCACCTATGTCAAACCATATTTCTTCCCTTAGGAAGTGAAGTCAAATCCCAAGTGTGCTTTTTGATTAAGGAAGAATATTCTTCCTCCATAGCATTATCTCACTTAGGTACCCCAAATGCCTCTCAAAAAGTCTATGGATCTGAAATTGAAGCAAAGAAGGCATGTGGATCTCTCTAAAAACCCCCCTAGTATGTCTATCATCTATGGGGTATCCTACCCAAGTACCAGCACTCTCAAGTGTCTGTCTAGCCCAAAGTAGCCCAGAAGTGGGCAAGTCAGGTGCTAACTCCTCATCTTCTGACTGATTAGAGGTGGATGACTCTGCATCACTGTCCTCACTGTTTGAACTCAAATAAGTAGAAGATGTCTTTCACTCAAGAACCTACTGTGGCTAATCTAAATCTAATGAGGAATCATCATAAAGAAGTAGATCTGATGAGGGAGAAGAAGTGTCAAGTGTTGAGTCTCTATGACTCTCCTAAAAATGGACACTTCTATCGATGAACAACTCATGAGTGACTAGATGTAGAAGGTGATACCCCTTAATACCATCCAGATATCCTACAAAGATGTAAGGCTTGGATTGACGTTCTAGAGCTTTGCATTTCTTCTTCAAAATGTGGGCCATGGCTGGGGATCTAAAAACCCTAAGGTGCTCAACATCAGGTTTCATTTTATGCCAAGCTTCAAAGGGTGTTATCCCTCTCAAAGCTTTGTGAGGAACCTATTTTGATTGTAGCAAGCATAATTGATGGCTTTGGCCTAGTACTGTGGTGCTAAGGATTTGGAGTGAATCATATAGCTACCCATCTCTTTTAAGAACCTATTTTTGCATTTTGCAACCCCATTCTATGAAGGACTATAGGTGATTATGCACTGTAAATCAATCCCCTCTGTGGTGCAAAACTAATCAAACCTGATGTTGACATACTCCCATCCATTATCAGTTTGAAGAACCTTGATGGATTTCTCCCTCTATTTCTCAATAAGAGCCTTGAAGTCTAGAAAATTTTCAAACACTTCAGACTTTTGTTTGAGAAAATATATCCAAGTGTACCTAGAGAAATCATCAATGAAGGTGAGGATATACTTGGCCCTTATGAAAGATGGTTTGGGAAAGGGTTCTGATACATCACTGTGGACTAACTCCAAAGGTTGTGAAGCCCTCCAAGATTTGCCTTTGTCAAATTTTTCTTTGGGATGCTTCCCAAGGGAGCACCCCTCACAAAGTCCTATTGAGAATTGGACATGAGGCAAGCCAATGACCATGTCATGTTTGCAAAGTTACTCAAGTTAGCAGTAGTTAAGGTGGCCAAACCGCTCATGCCACAATTTGCTATCTCCATCTGAATGAGTCAGCCATGCTATTGGAGAAGAATTTGGTGCAAAATGTGAGAAGGTGTATAACTTGGCTTGGTGATCTACCCTACCCATTGCCACTGTAGTATCACTATGCAACTCCTTGATAGCCACTGAATCTAGTGAAAACTCAACTCTCATGCCCTAACCAATGTGAGTGATATGGTACACTAATAAGAGATTGGTTGAAAGAGAAGGAACACTTAGAACATTATTGAATGTTGCTCCTTCCATTTCAATTGACCCTCTCCCTACAATGAAAACTGATGTGTCATCACCCAAACTAATTGAAGTCATGCTACAAGGCTCTAAAGATGAAAACTCAACTAGTGAAGAGCCCATGTGGTGAGAAGCACCCAAATCAATGAACCATGATGTTGTAGAAGTTGTAGTAGCTACAAGGGCCTTGCCCTTTTCTTTCTCCTTACCCTTGCCTTTTGCCTTGGTAAAATCTTGGGTAGATGAATTCTGCTTGATGGACTCAGGAACACCTATGTTGTGCTTCTCTAGAAGATGAGTTAGGTGATCTATTTGTTTCTTCATACATTTGTGTTCATCATGCCCTGTATTTTTACAATAGGCACACTTAACCTTCTCCTTCTTAGGTTTAGCATTGGAGGAGGAAGACTCAGTGTTGTTTTTGGCAAGATTTTTGTTTTCTTTCTTCTTCTTCTTCTTCTCCTAGTCCTAGTCCTTGTTCTTTTTCTTCTTCTCCTTTGTTGAAGTCTTATCCTTACCATTTCTAGCTATCAAAGCTTGGAGTTGAGTAGACTTCATTGTGCCCATTTGAATTAGCTTATCTTGCTCCCTAGTCAAGTCAGCAATGAATGAATCCAAAGAAGGCATTTTCCATGTAGTGCCAAGGGCACTTTTTGTGGCATGGAAAGTGGAGACAAAGACTGAATAACTTGGACCTAACTTAGCGAGAATAGAAAGAGTGAGTTGATCATCTTTCTTCTTTATCTTGCATTATTTCAATTTCAATTTAAGGGCCTTAAACTTAGTGAAGAAGTTCTGTAGGGTGTCAAAGTTGCTAGGACTTAGACTTATGAGTTCATTTTTGAGCTCATGACCTCTCATCTCATCAAGCTTCCCAAATAAGTTTTCTAAGGTGTCCCATATTTATTTGGGAGTTTTAGAGTTTTCTAAATGGAAGAGAATTTCTAAAGACACGGACAAGCTCAGTAGTCCATAGGCTTCATCACTACAGTTGTACCACTTGACCTTTTTAGCATCAATGTTAGGTTCTGCTTCAGTACCCATGGTGATCCTATACAACCCTTTGCTTCTAAGAATGATTGAAATTTTAACCTTCCATTCATGATAGTTGAAGGGTTTTAGGGGTTTAAGTTGAAAATAATCTATTTTAAGCTAAATTTAGGTGAATTTGTGTTGATTGCAAGTTGTGAAATTATGCTGAAAGGAGAATGAAAGCAAAGATATGAAAGTTGTGAAAAGAAATCGCACCCCCCTGAAATGTTGACCCCCCCCAAATATGGAAGTGCATGCTCAAAATATGTTAGGTTCAACTGAGAATGCGTCTTAGAGCAATCAGTGCAAGACTTAAAGCAAACAGGACATTAGACTCAGCCGGAAATGCGTCTCGGGAGACCCAAATTTTAGGCACTTTATAAACTAGTGAATTTTTGAAAAATAAAAAGCCTACATTTTGGAAAATTTAATTAAAAACACTTTTGCAAAAAATGGCACCCAAATCCAAGCTACCGTTTGCAAGATATTAAAGGTTCAATTTTCCCATAAACTAGTGTTTTTGCAAAAAAAAGCCCTAAAACATTAAAAAATGCCTATTTTGAGAGAGAAAGTGGCCTTCCAAACACTCATTGGATTCAACACAAAATGAGGAATCCAAAAGAGGTTTGTGTGAGGGGGAATTGGCCTCTTGCCAACTCGGGCCTCACCCTTCATCTTCGATAGGTGAAGATACAAGTTTTAAATGTAAAACCCCCAAATTATCAAACTGTCTAACAAAACTAAATATTTAGTCAAATTGACTAATTTTTGTTTTACAAGTCAATTTTTAACTAAAAAAATAAATCAAAGATAGAATGAATGGATGCCAAGTGTCTAAGGGCCCACATGGGATGCCAAGTAAGAAAGGGGTGCCAAAAAAGCACAGTCCAAATATTGCTTGTAGAAAAGATAAAAGAAAAATTTGCAGACCTTCTAGACATTGTACGGCTAATGGCACCTTGCTGGAAGGACTGTGACATGGTAGAAGGATAACAGTAGAAGGATCTGGCTGCACCTAGACTGCTATGTGGACTATTGCATGGAGTGCTGAAGGCATTACTGAAGGTGTTACTGAAGGTGTTTCTGACCAGAAGAGTGTCCAGCACCCTCACCAAAAAAATTGAAATCAGCAAGCAGCTCACAACAGAGGTGGTGCACAAGTCAGAGGTATGAAGAAGCTTGCAACAAGGGTAGCCCCAATAGCTTGCAACAAAGTCAGCCCCTCCAACGTCCAAGAAGAAAACCAGATTGCAAAGATCTTATCTTTTTCCTATATAATGACCAAAAGAAAATAAATTCTACTACCTTTGCTAAAGCCACAATAGATCTAGATAAGATGTCTTGGCAAATTCTAACTCAAAATTAATTTTTTGAACAAGTTTCTGTATAGATTTGCATGAGTTTTCAAAAAACTCTACCAAAACAATGGAGTTAAACAAAAAACTACTAATAAAGCAAAGTAAGAATTTTAGAATAGCATAACCAGACACATGATTATCGGAGTGGCTCTAATACCATATCGGAGTTTTTTTCAAAATCTAGATAATGCGAATGTAATGGAGACGTGATCACACGAGATAAAACAAGTGCACACCACATAGATGCTAAAGCAATTTGAAATTATACAAGAAGATAAATTGCACAAGACAAAATGGAGAAAACCAAATTCTAATTAACATGAGATGGCCAAAGTGAGGAATACATATAGGAGAGTACGTAAGTAACTCCTCCACAAAAGGTGGACAAGGCACCCCAAGATTAGACTGTAACTCCTCCATGAAAGGTGGTGACAAGGTGCTAAGAATAGAGAAGTAACTCCCATCAAGGGAGTTACTTATGACATTCTTATGACACATATGACACATCTATGACACACATCTCCACATAAGCTAGCCTATCCCACAAATGTAGGAAAACTCCATGTATGCACAAGAAATACAATTTACTTAATTAATAAATAGGGAAAAATAAAAACTTGCACTTATAAGGACATCCTAAATATCATCAATACCCCCCAAAAGGAGAAGGAAGATAAGGCAAGGGAAGAAGATAGAGGCTTGTCTGACAATAAGGTGAAAGATCTTAAGATTTCCACCTCTTAGAGGGAGGCTCTTAAGAATCTAAACATTGATCCTAGACTTGAGAAATAACTGACTAGATAACATGGGATGATGCCCTCTTATTTTTAAAACTTAGAGGAGGGGGAGATACATAAAATGGATAAGTCTAGTGTTGATATGATTTTAGGGAGTTTCAAGTTATCTAATGTGGATAATGGTAATGAACATAAATTTAAAGGGATTGGAAGCCCGGTCAAAGGGGGAGGAATTGGTAGTAAACTACAAGGCTTCATTTCACTAGGGAATAAATCCTTTAATCTAACCCCTAGTGAGGGAACTAGTAAGATTGATAAGTACTTAGATTTTAAAGGTTAGACCATTGCTAAGAAGAAAGGCAAAGGTAAAAGAAGGAAAAGTATTGATGTTGGTATGTATTCTAAAGTAAGAATACCCACCCAAAGAGAAACTAGATAGAAGGTTGTCAAAAAGGACATTACCATGGGTAGATAGAGGACTTTGAATATTGGCTCCAAGAAAGTACATGGTAAATGAAGATCCTATCATGGAATATTAGAGGGATTAATAGCCCTCAAAAGTAGTTCCTTATCAAGAATTGAATTTATGATAATAAAGTTGATATCCTTTTATTGTAGGAATTCAAGATGAAAGTTGAAGGATTTTAGCGTATTGCCAAAGAAATATGGTCAAATGCTGAGTATTGTATAAGTGATGCCTTGGGAACTTCAAGAGGTATTGTCACTATGTGGAATAATAATATTCTAAAAGGGATACTTATCTCTAGATGTAATTATAGTTTGATTGTCAGGATGGTTACTCATAATAAGTCTTGGAATTTAGTCAACATTTATGCTCCTAACCAAATAAATACAAGAAATGAATTGTGGGAAACTCTCTCCACCTAGATTGGAAGCAATAAAGAGGATTGTTGGATTTTTTTGGTGATTTCAATTCCCCACTCTATCCTTCAAAAAATATTGGAGGTATCTTAGATTAAACTAATAACATGGTTGACTTAGCTTAGTTTTTTAACAACATGGGTCTAATGGGCCTATATCTTCAAGGACAATGTTTCACTTGGTCTAAGCATAGGAGAGGTGAGAATTTAATACAAGTTAGACTAGACAGGGTGCTAGTCTCCCCCAATTAGGATTACACTAGTGCCTATCTCCTTGAAGCTCTTCCTTGGATGATCTCTAACCATAACCCTCTCTTTTTATCTTGGAAGGATAGAGTGAATAAAGGCCCATTCCACTTTAATGTTGAATGTATGTGGATCCAAAATCTAGACTTCAAAGATTAATTCGCTAATTGGTGGAATATCACTATTCATGGATCCTACATGTTTAGGCTAGCATATAAGTTAAATATTGTAAAGAACAAAGTAAAAGGTTGGAACAAGTATAATTTTAGAAACATTTTTGATAAAAAAGGAGGATATCTACCAATCTTGCTAATATTCAGTTGTAGATGGTTAATGGAGACATCACTAATGATATGGTGTAGCAAGAGGATTCCCTAAGGAAGGAATGGAGTGATTTACTAAAAAAGGAGGAAATATTTTGGAAGCAAAAATATAGAGTACAATGGCTTAAGGAAGGGGATATGAATACCACCTTATACTATCAATCTACCATGAGGCATAGGAAGAGGAACAACATTAACAAGTTAATGGATGACAATGGATATTTGGTCCAGTCAGATATTCAAATGGGGTAGGTGGCTATCAACTATTTTTAGAATTTCTTTATTTAGGATATAATGAAGAAATAAGAGTTAATAGACATTATCCCCTTCCAAATAAATTTTGAAGATAATAACCTCCTTAAAACAATTGTGACTAAAGAGGAGGTAAAATCTTGCCTCTTTTTGATGAATGTTTATAAGGCCCCAGGCCCAGATGGTTTCCCTTCGACCTTTTTCCAAGAGTACTAGGAAATTGTGGGGTAGGATGTTACTAAGGTGGCTAATAATTTATTTAAATCTTGAAAATTATTGAAGTAACTTAATCACACCTTTATAACACTTATTACTAAGAAAATGCATCCTATTTGTATGGGGGAATTTAGGCCCATTAGCCTTTGTAATACTATGTACAAGATATTTTATAAGATTTTGGTTTGTAGAATACAATTAATCTTATATCATTTGATCAATAATAATAGGTAAACAAATTTTAGATGTTGCTATATCCACTCATGAATACATTAATATAATGGAGACAAAGAATTGGCCTAGGATGGTCTTTAAACTAGACATTTCTAAGGCTTACAATAGAGTGAATTGGGACTTTATCTTCAAAATTCTTGAGAAAATGGGGTTCCAAGATAGAGTAATGTAACTCATCAAAACCTATGTTACCAACATCAAGTACTTTATCCTTGTTAATGGGGTTTCTAGGGGATAATTCAATGTAGGAAGGGGTCTTAGGCAATGTGACCCCTTGTCACCATACCTTTTGATTCTCATGGTTGAGGTTCTTAGCAAAAGTCTTATAAGGATGTTGGGAGCCTAGGAGATCAAAGGTATCAAACCTAATTTAATAGTGGATCCTGATGCCATCCAATAGTTTGTTGATGACACTATCCTCTTTAAAACTACCTCAATGGTGGAATCTAGAAAATGGATGAAGGTCAAGGATTATGAAGATGTTTCTAGCCAATATATTTGCTAAGATAAGAGCTTGGTATACTTTTTAAACACCTCTTTAGAGCTTCAATAGAAAATTAAATACTAGGATATTCAAGTGGTGAGCTACCAGGTACTTACCTCATCCTTTCCTTAGTTGTTAGATGTGTCCTCCCTTATATTGGAATTCTATTCTTGAAATAATTAAAAATAAGTTTATAGGATGGAAAGGAAAGCTATTGAGTCAAGATGGAAAATATCTAATTCTGAAGGCCTCCCTTTAGGGAATTCCTATATACTTTCTCTCTCTCTTCAAAATCCCTAAATATATTATGGATAAATTTGAAAGAATTCAAAAAAACTTCCTATGGACTGGGGTAGAAGAGAAAAAGAGAATTTCCATATTCAATTGGGATAAAGTTGGTAGACCAAAATTACAAGAAGGTTTGGGAATTAGAAAAATTCACCTGACCAAAAAATCCCTCTTGGCTACATTTAGGTGGAATTTCTTGAGTGACAACAAGGAGTAGGATAGTATTATGAGAGAAATGTACCTATCTAATAATAACCCTGATGTTTTCCTCTACACCATTGGTATCCCTAGAGGTTTGGTGATTTGGAATAATGTTTTAAAAGGAAAACCTTAATATAGTAGGACATTAAGTGGAAGCTGGGGGATGGTAGAAACATAAAATTTTGGGAAGATAAATATTTGAAGAGCATCCCTCTCTATATGACACAAAACCTCCAAAGACTTAATAACAGAGCCATTGCTCACTTTTGGAGATTGGTTGTTGATTATCTTTTACCTAGTAATAGTGACTAGAAATAGTTATCAGACTACTTTTAGGATCAGAATGACCTTCTCCTAATTTTTGAAGAAGTACATCTTCTTCTCCAAGATACATAATTCTTGTATTCCCCTCAAGGGATAAATTTATATGGGTAAAGGACAAAATGGGAGTTTTTAATGTTAGATCAGCTTATAATTTTCTACTTGAGTCCAATGAGGACTCAAAATTTTGGAGAAGGGTTTGAAATCAAAACCTTATTCATAAAATCAATCATTTATAGTGGTTGGCCACTCATAATAAGATCCTTACTATGGATAATCTCCACATTAGAGGCTTTCAAATTCTTAACCATTGTGCACTATGTAAAAAAGAGGAATAATCTATTTCCCACCTCTTACTATATTGTGAGTTCTCATGGGAGGTGTGGAGCTTTACTTTATATAACCTAGGAGTCTTTTGGAGCACGAATCATGACCTGTTAGATGTCATTAGAGGCTAGTTGACCCCCTTTATCTATCTTATATGAAAAGACATATGGGCTCAGATTCCCCTATCTTAACTTGGGAACTCTAGAAAGAGAATAATAATAGTTTATTTAGAGATAAAGATAAATATACCAAGGAGGTCTTCTATAGGTTTTCTAAACTACTACAGGAAAATATCTCAAGTAGCAATTTGAAATCCACATAATTTTCTCCTAACAAGCTAGAAGAAAGTATCATCAATTGGTAGAGCATTCTGGCCCATATTTGTAGAATTGATAACTCTAAGAGGATTTCTCATGATTATACCATATAGGCTCCCCCTTATATCAGATGGACTAAGATAAATTTTGATGGGGCTACCAAAGGTAACGTAGGTTAGGCAAGTAGGGGTAGTGTATTAATATCTAATAAGGGAGAGCTTTTAGAAACCTATTTTGGTGGGTTAAGAGAGAATTCTAATTATACTAATGAGGAAATGGACCTCATTTAGGGTCTCAATATGGATCTTTCCGTTGGAATTAAAAACCTCCTAATCAAAGGTGATTCAAAAATTATCATTGATGCTATTAAAGAGAAAGCTAAGGTGGGATGGAAGATTGATGACATCATATAAGACATCAAGAAACTCCTTTTTGGTTTTGAGGGATTTAAGGTTAAGTATATCTATTGAGAGGGAAACCAAGTGATGGATGCAATGGCCAATTTGGGAATCAATATCTTCCCTCTAAGGTGTTGGAGGAACCTAAACAATCTGCCTACAAATGTTAGAGATTGCTTCCAATTGGAGGTCCAACCTCATTCATCCCAATGACCTATATAAAACAATATTATCTTAAATATATTTTAATTATATATTATAATTGGGGGATCTATACTAGGTATTTTAAATTATAAGGGGCGAATAGGAGTGGTCATCAATATGGGTAAGATGATGCATGAGTACACTTTAATTGATAGGAAGTGCTATATTAGCAAAAGATTGAGGCATTTACCTAGCTATCCCATGAAGCAACTCTAATTCTTAGTGGTGCATTCTCTAATTGATAACCCACATAAGCTTCACTATGCTCATAATTATTAATTGATTAACATAAATGATTTGAAGGATGTGCTTAGGTGTTTGAATGGCCATAAGGGTTAGTTAAATGATGATAGCCACATTATTATTTCTATATTTTTTTGCATCAGACCACATTATCCTTGGGTGTTAAGATTTGATTTGAGAAATCCTCTCCTCCTACATATCAACCATGGGTGGAGAAAGGGTATAAACTAATCTATTATCCTATACAAAGTTTAAGATAGATGTCATCCTATGGAGCATTTACTATTATGGAGGCATTTCGCCACTCCTAAAATGTCTCAATGGCTTTGATGAAAATCTTTCAGCCTAGTTTGCTAAATATTGGGATGTGGATTATAAGGTCTGGGTTGGTAGAATTAAATTCGATGTAAGTGAAGATACTATTATAAAGGTTATGAGTCTAATTGTGAGGGCAAAATGTTGAAGAAACAAACCAAAGTCTGAGACCCTGAAGGCATGAAAAGATTCTTTAGAGAAGGTGAGTTGTTAGTAAGACTACAAGTTGGATTCAATAGGGAGAGCCTTATCAACCCTTGAGATAAGTTCTATTTTATACTTATGAAATACATTAAATTGGAGGGTAGATTTAAGTGTTACTATCATTATCACTTTTCTTTGTTAAACCATTTTCATCATAGGGTACTTATTAATTTTTTATTCTTCTTATTTTCATCTCTTGAGTCCTTTGTCAAAATTACAAAGAATGTGTATGAAAATAAACCTATTGTTGCTACTATCCCATTCCACCAATTCATAATTTTTCATCTCTATCATTTCCACCTAGTGCTTTGCTAACCTAAACCTGTTAGAACACATCTAGTTGAAGAGGCTTATAATAGTGAGTCAGATGATAACATTCCTTTAAATGTTAAGTTTTGTAGCCCTTTCAAAAATAAGGCATCTAGCCCTACTGTGAAATATTCCTCAATCCCCTTCAAATCTACCCATAAACCCAAGGAGTTGGTCACTATTACCCTTATTTCATGACCTCACATGAAGAAAGGCTCTAAGTCCCCTTTTTTGTAGGGACCCACTTTTTTAACTCCTAAGGGTGATGCAATTGGGTCCCCTAGTAAATTTCAAAAAGTAGTGGCTGAGGGGTTGTGCAAAATTAAGAACACCCCTTCATACTCAGGTAATAATAAGAGGAAAGGAGACTCTTCAGAACACTCTACACCAAAAAATTTAGGTAAGAAAAAAGCTAAGAACACTACTAGGGTTGAGAAGGAAGTAAAGTCAGTGATGGACAAGGGACACTCAAAACTCCAAGAGAAAGGGTAGGAAGATGTTGACATTAAGATCTAGGGGAGCACTATTAGGAGGCTAAGCATTAGGAGGTCTAGTAGATTGGTAGGTGGTAAAACCCCAATGTTGAAAATTGTTGACTACTCCTTGACCTCTGATCTGCAGGAGGAAGTGGTGATCATGAAGGTCAAAATTACTCTTGACCAATCATGGGAAAATGAGGGTACCAACTGATTTGATGAGTTAAATAACTCCTTCTATGACTCTGATAAGGAGGATACCGAGTCCATGGATACTCCTAAAAAAGAAGCTGCCAATGATAAAATTTATGACAATTGTATTTAGATTAAAAAGGATGTGAAGGAGGTAAATAATGGGTTGTGCTCTCTTGAGAACAAAATGAAAGTGCTGACCACCTTGTGTGTGAAATTCATCCATTGAACTTCCACTTCACTATATATCTTATAGGTTGTTCTAGGTGAGGAAATGGATAAGGATGGTAAGGCTACCAACAAGGAGGATCTCTTGTGTTTCCTCAAGGAAGATTGGAGATTTTTGCTTAATTAGTCTTACTATTTTATTATGTATCTAGGTTTAGGTCTTTTGATGATTTTTTGTTAGTCTATTATTTATTTGTTGTTGCTTCACTATTTGTGGCTGCTGGCCTATTTTGTTTCCCCTAGGGCATTTTGTAATAGGGATATACACCCCTTTTTATCTTATCAATACCAAAAATAGTAGTATATTTATATTTTATATTCACAAATCCTTGTTAAAACATAAACAAACCCAACCAAAGACTTATTAAAATTCAAAAAAGCCTAAACCTCATTAAACAAATCACTTAATTATAAAATTAAAAATTACACAAATCTAAAATAAAATAAAACCATCTAAATAGAAAATCTTAAAAAACAAGAAAAAAACTTCCAAACTTCTGAATAAACTTTTCCCATAGTATTTAATGATTCTTATAGAACAAGCTCATTTGCATAGAGCAAGAATGCTAGAGTGTCAAATATTGTACCAAAGAGAAACATCCAAAGTGATAATATCAAAAATTTGGTTAGAATTATTTTAATTTTATCTTCTTAACCTTATTATCCATCAATTATATTCTCTTGATGAGCAAACTTGATAAATAAAATCCCAGTTAGCAATCTAGATCCATATTCTAACCTGTTGAGCAAACAAATTGAAAATATAATTATTTATATTTTATCCTAGGGTCTAGCCTCATCATATTTAATTAAACTAATGGATCCCATTATTTAGGAAAACCCAACCCAATATATCAAGTCAAGTCTTGAGAGTCCCTAACCTAACTTTTCCCAATTCCTAGAACTTAGTCTAGACCAACTCTACTACCTTGTCCTCACAAAATATTAAGGTTATTGGAATGATATATAAAATTGACACCCTTAATGAGAATTAAGATATAAGTTAAATATTATAGTATAGGAATAATAATCCTTTGACACCTATTTCTCAAAACTCTATGCCAATATCTTGTCCTAACCAACCATCCCTTCTAGCTCTTCCATCCAAAATATCTAACCAAACCAACCCAAATAACTAAACCAATATACTAATTATGACATCATTATTTTCATTGGAATTCTCAACTAGACCTCAAAAATTTGAGTACAAAAATTTTAGCATGTTTCTTTCTACTATAAAAATTTAGTGATCTTAACATGAAAGGATTCTACTTTCATGTTTCCCATTTTATTTCTCTCCTACATATTTTTGTCCTATTCCATTTATTTTATGGGTGTAAATACACCCCAAGAATATGTTTGGACAAGAGTTTGGGAGTGATTTTGATATTATATATTATATAAGGATTATTAAACCTCCAAGTGAGATATCTTTTCTTTAGTTGGAATAACAACTCCAATAAAAACATGGAAAACTAATTTCAAAACTTTTCTTCTTATATCTTGCAAACCAAGTCTTGTGTAGTGAGCAAAGAATCATAGGATCCTTTCAAAACCACCCCAAAAGACCATAAATCCATTACATTTACCCTTATTATTAGAGGTGGGACTTATCCTCAAAATATAAATCTATGTATGTGAATAACACTTGTTAGACTATGAACTCTACTCCTTGAGGTCTGATAGAACCAATTGATGCAATGGATGGGCTATGGGTTTTGTTAGTTTTTAGGTGGAATTAGATTTGGGATAGGTGGTGGTAATGGGTTATTATGATGAAACAAAAAGACCTCAATAACATCTTGATGCTTATTGAGAGTGTTAAGATATGTTGAAATATATATCCAAGGTCCTTCAAAATTTGACTGACATCATAAGAAGGTGATTCTCCTAGTCAATACTAGGCCTATAAAAGTGAGGGAGATTAGTTTTAATGAATCATGGAAAAAGGTCTACTTTGTTAGGTGGATTTTTCCCAATAAATGTCATCCACCAAATGTGAATGATATAGGATGAGGGGAGACTTAAATAGAAAAAGGAGGTACGAATGGAAAGATGAGCGTAGATGACATTATACTGACATTATCTATTTTGAGGAAGGATGATTATGGGTGTATTATGGATTAGATCTTGTTCATATAATGTGGATAAGTAGTCTATTAAGAGGTGTTAGATCAAAGTAGAACAAAATATCTCACATCTTAACTTAGTGTTAATTCTAGGCCATCCCTAGGGAATAATCCATGATGAACAAGACCTAGTATCTTGATAAAGATTATTTGAAAGAGGTTAGGCATAAGCCAAGGAAGAAGTGTATGAACTTGTTTATGTAGTGTCTTGTAATATGTGCTTATTGAGATGTTGAAGTAAGGATTTTTATAAGATGATTTCATGAATAGGAAAGGCTTGATAGAATGTGTTTTCTTCCACATTTTGGAAATGATTTTGGTAAGACCTAGGTATTTCATGTGTTATCAAGGCTTATTGCTACTATTCTTGTTAAGTTTTTATTATTTTTGGTTTTGCTTAGTTTTATGGAAATAAATGCTTGTTTACTGAAATGGAAATACTGAAAGTAAAGAAATGACAAAGCTAAAATTAAATGAAAATAATATTTATTTTTAAAAAATATTTTTCTAAGGTTTATAATGCATGAAAATATGAGGGTAAGAAACCTATACTATTGTGTAAGATTTAAATTATTCCCTATATTTATTTTTATGCAAACTAGATGATGTTATTTTTAATAGTTTTTATTTGTTTTGTATGATATGGATTAAGTATTCAAGTTTAAACTAGATATGGAAGCAATGAAAAAATAATTATGATCTAAAACAACATCAACATGACACTTTATTTTTATTTTCTTTGTTTATAAACAAGCTAGACTAGTTGTTTTCAAAATTTCTAATTTCTTAAAAACAAACTTTTTGAATGGATTGATAAGATAGAAAAATAAAATCAAGTAATATTTTTATATTTTAAAGAGGAAAATGACAATACTTTTAACCCACCAAAATAAATAAAATAAAAAATATGCTATCTTTGTTTATGCACCTATGATTATCTAAGTTTTATGATTGCCTAAGTGATTGTTTGGAATGTAAGAAAATTATTTATTTCTTAGAAAGGAAATGTTATATTGGCTGGAAATGACTTGATAATTTACTAATATATTCCTAGAATGATTGGTGAAATGTTTTACTAGTTGAAAGAAAACTAGTCTACTGGAATACAAACATAGTTAAAGCTAACTACTTTTTTTTTAGCAAAGACAATGAAAAGAAATAGATCTCTCTCCCTATCAATTTTTTTTATTTTTATGAATAATTAAACTAATAAACTGTAAAAACTACACTAATCTAATCTAAAAAAGACAAAAATGATGAAAATAAAAGATAAATCTAACCTAACAAAGGCGTATATCAGTTAGAATGCATATGGTATATTGATAAAAGAATCCTCAGTATGCTAGCTCCTTTCATACTTGTATGAATTATGAAAATATCTAAATAGAGGATGTAAAATATATATAAAAATATGGGTAAAAGAGGAGACACAACAACAAATGAAGAACAACTGAACTAAGGCTAGCTAATGTTTTGGTTTGTAAAGTCTAAGTTACTGAATCAACAAGACTTATTCACTTATGGAAATGTAGTTGAATAAAAAATAATAGAAGATAGATATTCAAGGAATTATAGTAGGAATATGGTTATAAAAAATTCACAACTTTTAATGGCAATTTTTAGATCTAAAATCAGGGTAAAAATGGTCTTCTCATAGAAAGAGTAAGGAACATGTATGGGAGAGTTAAAATAAGTCTAATAGGGATTCAAATTGAGAGGAACTTGAGAGTATAAAAAATATGAGTAATTTGGGACTGATTAGAGGCAAACAAAAGGTGATAAAACTAATAAATGTGACACTAAACATATAAAAAGCATCAAAACTAGAGTCACAAGAGCTAATTTGAAAGACATTTAAAGGGGACATAACCAACACTTTATATAGGGGTGTTTACAAAAATACCACCCTAAGTGATAGAACCACCATAATATAATATCAAACTACCTTTATTTTAATACATATCCTCCTATTAAATGTATAACCACTACCTAAATTATAAAACCACTATGGTAGTTGTGTAACTAAAGGGATGGTTCTATAATAGAGAGGGGTTGTTATATCACCTAGGGTAGTGGTATCATTACACATGAATAATTTTTAAAATAATGTGAAATAATATATGGAAGTAAAATCAAATAGGACCAAATAAGTTCAAGGGAGTATGAAGATAGAGGGAGGGGGAAGAGTTAGAGAGTTCCTTATGGAGTACAAAGCAAGATATCATTACATAATCATTAGATTTCATTCATGAGTGTTGCATCATGAAAATTTTGGATGCATACATATGAAATCATAGGAGGTCCCCTTATCATGAATTGGTAAGGTTTATTCTTGAGTAAGGCATGATGAAAGGAAATAAAAAGTTAGGAATACTTACCTTACATACCTAAGAGGTGGAACAAACATAGTCAGAACTTCATACAACCTCTATAAAAAAGATGAGAATCAAGTGAAAATTTTGATGAAAAACATAAAATGTATTATTTAATTAAAAAATATAAAATAATACATACCATACATGTGGGGAAGATCATACTACCTGAACCATCTCGTTAGGGGACTAAATTTGGTACCAGGTAATCGTGTACCTATAAAACTTGCTAAAAAGAATAGAGATGTTATTAAAATGTTAGTTTTGAAACATTAATCATGAAATATAGGATAAATATGACTTATAAACATGATAATAAGCATTAAATAAAATAATTTCAAAAATTGGAAAACTTTTGAACTAAAATGGCTAGTTTGGGGCCTAATATATTAAAAAACTTGCCAAAAACAATTCATTTGTGCCATTCACTTTGAGATATTTTAAAGTTTTGGAATGTTTGAAATTATTTCAAAAAAAAATAGTTAAAAGGATGAGGAAAATTAGAGTATGGTGAATGTACCGATGATAGGAGTTGCATGGCATGATTAAATTAGTTTTGTTATTTTTTGTCCAAAATATAAAATTTTGATCAAAACTTAGCTAAAATCTAGTTAATTTTGAAAATTTCAACTTTGAAGTGATCAATAGGGGTAGATTAGTGATTTATTAGAGTTTTTTGGTTTTTGAGTAAATTTTATGGGTTTTAGAAGGATTTATGAGGGCATGTTACTGATAGACAAAACCACTACTACCATGGCAAAAGCACCATCCTTTACAAGGTAGAAATTATGTAACCACCATGATGGTATTATAAATACCATGATGTGGTTATGCCATCACCACCCTATGTGGTTATAGAACTAATATGGTGGTTATGTAACTAATTAATGGTAGTTTTGTAATCACCACCTATTAATTAAGGTAGTTCCATGCAGTGTAAATGTGAAGGGAATTTGACTTGTTTAAAGAGCAAAGTTGGTTCTCAAACTGACTTAGTGTTTTGATATTTGTTACATGATGCTTATTTATAATGGAAAAAATCCAAAGAGTAGGAGTTTATCCCCCAAGTTTTATTAATTTTGATGATTTATGAGTTGGTCATTCTTGATCGAGTGGGGATATTATAGATAATATGGGTGGAGATCATCCTGACCTTCAACAAAATTTTATGTAACCTTTTAAATTATTGGGACCTTGACCAAAACACTTTTATGTTACCCAAGCCAAAATGGAGTGGAAAATCACTCTTGTGGATATATATTAGATCATTTATCTTCCTGTGACTAATTTATTAGTGTCTATTCAAGCTATCGATATCAGTCATAAGGCCTTAGTTGGGTAGATCACTTTGGAGACCTCGACACACTTGATGTGGGTGTGAAGTGTGGGGCGAGACTTCATATGGTTAAGGGATTATCAATCCCAAATATAATGAAGGACATAATTGGTATCCTTTTCTCCCTATTATTGGGGGATAAGAGTATATATATACTATTGTATAGATGGTCACTGATCCTATGACATTTTGATGAGTGAGGGGTGTGCTACTCTTGGGGATAAGAGCTAATAGTGTGGATATATAAATATTTATACTAAGTGACTCATTTGAGATCCATTTATATCATCCACATAAATATTATCATGGGTTGGGTTTATAAGAGGATGATCCTTGATTGGAAAGGGGTTCCAATTAGGGCACTAAGAGATATTAGGGCCACTAGATGGACAAATGTAGCACCTTTTCATGCCTTACCCTAGACTATGGAATATTTTATAATAACATAATTGACTACCCTAAGCTATTAGGATATGGTTAGGAAATAGGAAAATGAATGATACTATCTCATAACATCCATCAAGGCCACTCATGTTAGGGATATGATATTATAGGTTGAGGTGCACCCTATGGATCAGGTGCCCTAATAGTTTGGTACTCCATATGTGGGATACCTCCCTATTTATGGAGTCATGTACAGGGGGATTTGAGAGGTGAGAGATATTAGGTTGGGGTTACTAACATGTCATCAACTTGTGAGAGGGGTGCCTATCACCTAACAGTCCCATAGGAAAAAAATTATACATCCCATGTGGGCTATCAAAGGAGGAGGAGGATAGGCTAGAGTTGGGTAGTAGTAGATGGGACCTTCACCACCACCACTATAGGTCCCTAATAAATATGAACCTACACATAAATAATAATAATAATAATAATAAAGAGATGGATATGGTGAGGCTTCAATATACACATAAATCTATAGGAGGACCTGGATATAGATGAGGAGGGGAACACAAAGGGAAATTTTAACCCAGAGTGGTGTTTGAGAAATCTAGGTAATTTTTTTTATTCATTTGTGATTATAAATCAAATTTTGATTTATTTTAGTTGTTTAGCTAATTTTACATGTATCAAATATTTATATTGACTATAGATGATTTAGTTTGTGTACTCTATCATTTTAGACATAATGGGTATTTGGAGGTGATGATCAAGGACACCCTAATAAATATTTTTCAATTAAGTACTGGCTAGACTTGAGACCAAATTTTGGTCAACATTGGGATTCTCATAGCAATTGGTTATCACACAAATGTATTTTACCTAATATACCCTGTTTTGGTATTGGTGATAGTGTTGAGGATGAAGAACAACATTTTATTGGCCAAAGTGAGGAGAAAATAAGCCCTAGCGGATAACATGGTGGGTGGAAGAGGTGGTATATCCTCTAGCCATAGGACAAAGAGGAAAAAGTTATAGGGAGGATCCAATAGGAGTCAACATCTTAGATTTCAACTTATAGATAGTGGGGCAGCCTCAAAGGGAGGAATTAATAGGAAACATTATCTAAGCCATAACCTTGTACATTGTTTTGCATTAGGACCCTCCCAAAGAAGGAGGACAGGATATCGAGGCTTTATATAAATGTTTTTTCTACACCATTGTATATGTCAATTATTTTTGAGATGCCTTGAGGCATATTATCCCTCTACATAGGTGTTTATATCTAATACTTTTATTTTATAAACTCAATAATTTTCATCACACACACACACACACACACACACACACACACACACACACACACACACACACACACACACACACACACACACACACACACACACACACACACACACACACACACACACACACACACACACACACACACACACACACACACACACACATCTCTTAGTGAATCATTATTGTGCATTATGGATTCTTAATTTCCTTATTTATATTTTTAGCTTATGTACTCTAGATGACTAGATATGTGGTGTTGTAGATGTATATGTATCTCTTTATTTTTGATATGATACTGTGGGAAATGCTTATATATATGCAAAAATAATATATATATATATGTGTGTGTGTGTGTGTGTGTGTGTGTGTAATGTGATAGATGTATATGTGAATATAATTGAAATAATATTTATTTTCTAGGTGATTACCTAATTGATTTATTTAGACAACATATGAATTTCAATTTATAATAAAAAATGAAAGGAGAAATAGGATAAATGTGAGATGATAAGGGGTGAAAAATGTAAATCAAAACTTCATAGGAAAAATGAAGATGACCTAATCCTTATGATAAAAAGGGGAAAGTGTACTTCTTCATAAACTTGTAAAATACTAACTTTGTTAGCTTCATCTAGATGTATCTAGCCTTGTCAGAACTTGTAAATGGGAAAACTTACCCCTTTTCAACATAGACATGCAAGCAATTTTTTTTGAAGAAATTTATCTTTAGACACTTTTTTAATTTAATATTACTTTTACATTTGATTTATAATTAATTTTGTGACCCCCTACACCTAGTTTCATATGACTAGGAAGACACATGGGATTATCACCAAATGCTAGATGTAGGCAAGTAAGGGAATCTATCCCTAATGCCAACCCCATAAAACTAGTGAGATTCGAGAACTCAACATATAAAACTAGTAGAGGGAAATATATGTGTAATTTTGACTTTTTTATTTGCATGAAATTTTTATTTTCATACAAGTACCTACTTTTCTATCTACAAAGCCTTTACCTTAAAACCTTATCTCCATAAAACTAGTAAGATGCAAGGGCTCATCACAAAGGACCAAGATAGGTGAATACAGTTAACTTATTATAGAAATGCTAATGTTATTTCTTCCAAAGGAAATATTAGGGGTGAATCTATCATGGAAAATCTTCTAGACTCCACCATAGGTTAACATCTTTCTAAGTTGTAAAAAAAGATGTAGGGAAAAAAGTGTACTTTGATCATAATAACTAAGATAAATACTAATGTGACATGCTGATTTTGAGAATGACTTCTATGGTATGATATGGAAATATGATAATAGGGTGATATGATATGTTATATTTTGAAAATATCTATATTTTATGAACTAACAAACTAAACAATCATGAAACAACACATCTGCTTTGCAGGTGGATATGAAACCTATGAAAATGTAATTAAAATGAGAATAAGCTGATATGAAAGAATTATATATAAGATAATTTTAGATGCAAAGAGTTTATAGACTCACCAAACTCTTTTCCTTTTAGAGTACATAATCAATAGGCTTCGTTATTAAAATCTTATGTCACTAGGTAGGGCCTAACTAGTTGGGTCTAAATTTTTACCTTTCTTTTTTATTTTTGTCAATTTAACTATTAAGTATAAGGATGAGTTATACTACATATATTAGGTGGTTGTAGGTATAATTTTTTAACTCATAATATCATTAGTGGGGAATGATTAACTCTAGCTTCCTGACCATGATATCTGGTCATGTGTAAATAGGCACCTCTAGGAACTTAAACACACACTCACCATGTGTCCCTCCTAGTATATGAAATATTTTAAGATATTATTTCAGCCTATAGAGATGGTGGTAAGACATGATTTATTTTTTATCTATAATTTCAGGTTAAACCACATTCAAGATGGCTCATCAAGAGGTGTTCTACGATTGATTACTTATACAAAAGGGAGGGTGCTTGACTTTGAGAACATTTAAGTAATCACATGGATAAATGTTGATCCTAATGGTGCCTATAATTAAGGTATGAACCCTATCCTCAAGAATGGGCATGATCAAGGGAATACAAATATCACAATAAAGTGGCCTAGGATAGATGAGATAACTTGTACAACCACCTGATTTTGTGTGACAAAGTTTAGATGGTCACAATGGTAACAAAAGAATGATTCAATGAAAAAACCATCATAATATATATTTATTATAATATGGATAATAAGAATGATGGGAGATATTAGGATATCACTTTCAAATGGACTATCACCTCATCCCTTATGAGTAGTTTCTTGGTCATTAAATATCTTGGGGATGAGAGGCTCTATACTAATTGAGATTATTAAATCTAATTTTAGTATCATCAAATGAGAAATGAAATATGAAGATGAAGAAGATATAGATTTATAAAGATGGTTAATTTCCCTAGGGACCACTTATATAAAATTGAAGTTGAATTCAATGGTGACCTCATAGATAATAGTCATGTACAACTGAAGGTATTTGGCCTTGGTCTAATAAATTTTAGGAAATTTGTTTATGACTTGCTATGAGTCACCCTATATATTTAGTTTCTAAATTCCTAGATGTCTTATGATGAACATAATAAGAAATAGGGACTCTTACTCAACCCCATTATTTATACATTCAAAATATAACTTGAATCTAAAAGGAATGACTTACCCTTTAGAACAAATAAGAATGACTCTTGCCCTAATGTTTAGGAGGAACTTAGCCCCATCATAGTAAAATACCCACTAATCATGTATATAATGGGGATAATCACTAGGTGAGGTTGTTTGGTATTCTAATATTTATACCATATGGATACTAAATATGTTGGGTAATCCCCATTAGGGTCCCTAGTTTATATACTTGTGAGGACAATGAGTTCAACTTATGTCTGGGGTAAATAGAAGAGTTTGTGGAGGTATGAAAGTATTGGGTTGAATTTGTGGATGAAGGAAGGGGTGAGTCTTTATTAACTCAAAGTGTTTCATTTTACATTCCAATTGAGGTAGGTAAGTGCCTCTATAAATTCAAAATGTTGTTTGTTCAACTTTTTCTTTAGGGTGAGAAGTATGATGACATAATTAGGATTTCACTTCAGATTAGGACGTATATGACTATAGATATGTAGATTAAAATATTATGGGTAGGATATGGGTAATACTATTTATCTCATCATTATATGTGGGAAGGCCTGTAAGAATCCAATTAATGAATTTCCTAGGTCTTCTTCTTTTGTGATGGGAAAAAGAGATCTATTCTTAGGAGTTTGTGGGTAATAATGAGTTATGATTTTAATGTTTATCCTACCCAAAATCATGGTGTGAATATTATACCCAATCATTGGGATAACCTAGGAAGGAGGAATGACTTGATTGACTATTGGAAGAGTTTGAGTGTGATGAGAAACAAAACTAGGTGCGGGCTAAAGAAGAACAATCGACATCTCCATAAGGAGAAAACTTGATGGGTTAAAGACTATAAAATTTATACCATCCTATGATAGTGTGATATATAAGCATAATTTAGAGTGGTTTAAATGTGAACCATGATTAGTTTCTATATGATTGAATGTTGGTTGGTCATGGTGATATCCATTGGGATGGTCATTGTGAATGGGAACTTCCTCGTTATTAGACACCTCTATCATAGAAAGGTATGGTAGGATATATAAAAAATATTAAGGCTAATGGCCTTGAGGCCAAAATAATTCATAGGTCCCTATTCCTCACAGATTGAATGGGAGGACTAGGGGAGTGTCCTCTTCCAAGAGATTGATGATTTTTGTCTTTAGTGGAAATTATCACATTAGAAATTGGTTCTAAGTTAAGGGTATATTTAGTTGTCATTATGTCTTTTTATTTTGGTTTATCCTTTAAAAAGGCTTTTGGTTTATCCTTTAAAAAGGCTTAGGGTATTTCCACCCTTTTATTTAGGATGACTACTTTGGGTTTTGAGGATTTAGTAACATCGACCAATTATGGGGGTTTTGTGACCCCATTAGGAGGTAGGTGGTGATCGATGTGTAACCTAGGCTACTTGTGCATGGTATCTTGTAACATATCAAAGGGTTTAGGATCCAATTAGGCTATGAAAGCCTTTCCTATATATAATAAACTAATTTTATAAAATAAGGTGGTAGGGATGGCCTTTATTTGGTGTATCTAAGGTCTTCCCAATATCATTAATTAATTGTTGTCTTTGCCTATGATGTATAATTATTTTAGTACCATATTGGGAAATAAGGAGATCAGGAGTATGATAGTCCCTATGAAAGTGGATTTGAGACTATTGTGGCCTTGTAGTGTGTTTTTCATTATAGAATAGTTGGTTTCTTTGTAACCAAGTTTTTGTAAGAAGGAAAAGGGGATGATGTTAACAACTGATCCATTATCAACCATATCCATATTTATATAGTTGTTGTATATATATAATTCTAATAATAAGGATAGATATCCCCTTTCCATTTTAGAGTTAGGGGAAGGCTTCATAAATTGTATAAATAATCAACATCCTATGATTCCTAATTATGTGGGAACATGTCTAAATGAAGGTGGTTAATATGAGCTTGTGAAGGAAGAATTATATTGGATAAATGTTCAATATTAGGGCATCGAACAAGGTTGAATAATGAGTAGGATAATTATTAAGCAATTTTAGGAATGAAATGTGGGAGAATGGTTTGGTTAAATTAGATATTAAATCATAGTTTCCCATAATTTAGAAACAAACTCCATTTATAGAATGTTTGATGGGTGGAGAGCCATAGGATGATAATATATGGTGTGATTAATGGTGTTATCCTCTTATTAGACTTATAATTCCATGACTCATATCACCCAATTTTTATTTGCACTCTTAGTTGAGGAGCTATATTAGTGTTTGTAGTTCTCAAGGTAGAAGCTTCAACATCATGAGTGCTTACCATCATGGGTTGGTTGTGTTGAATGGGGTGGCCTTACGGGTTACCTTGCTATTGATTTTGAGCAATGCGTGTTTGATGGTCATGGAAGGGGTTGTGGTAGATTTTTAAATTCTCATTTTAATGGATAATATGAATGATTTAAAAGGTTTGGGTGTTCATATTAGTGTTTCCTAAGAACATGTCCATGAATGTTTACCTTTGATCCTCTATGAGTCTTTATATGAATATATTATATTCTCTACAGTCTGAGTGTCATAACCCATGAATCGATAGAAGAGGCAATAAAAATTGGGATCATAGTTTCTAAGTCTCATGTTCTTTCCTTGTTCCCAACCCTTGTTGATTATTTCATGGGTAATAAGTTTGATTTTGAAACTAGGGGTATTGTTCACTTGGTTGGTATTGATTTTGGTTATGGTTCTATTTTTTCATGTTATCATGTGGTGGTTGGTTGAAATCAACTACATGAATGGTAGAAGGGGATGTTAGTTCCTATCCCACATGTTTTAGTGGTGGTGGTGTTATTTATAGGTTGATATTGATTATTATTTATAGGATTTTGCTTCTTGTTTGATCAATGACACCATCAATGGAAACATTATTATTAAAAGGATTTTTAGGCCTTAGTTATTATTATTGTTTGGGTTTGTATTTTGAGAACCCCCATTGTTTTGGATTAAGGTAATGATGTGTCCATTGGTCCCATAAGTCCACTGACCACTATTAATGGTCACATGATTAATTTGTAAGGTGATCTCAAGGGATTATTCAAAGTATCAACATGATAATTTATGGACATCCTCCCTGCTATCAGATTTAAGTTACACCCTTTAGAGAAGTAGTTTCAAAGCTTCTTCCTTCAAATGATATAATGTAAACACTCCTCAGGTTGTGGGTGACTTTGTGTGAGGAGTGAATTTCTAGAGAGGGCTGGTTCACTTGGTAGATCACCTAAACTAAGCCTACTCTATGCATTAGTGGGAAAAAAGAAAAGAAATAAATTAGAAACTAAACATAAGGTGATGCACCAATGATTTTATGTCTTCTCTGCCTACTTATAATAATATAATAGGACTAAAAAGAGACTAAAATTGTCTTACACACTCTCCAAATTAGGTTTCCATGCATTAGTGTTTCACATAAAGGTAATAACTTATGCTAGGACTAAAAGGAGGGTAGCTAAAAGGTCCACTTTGAGACACAATCAACCAAATTCTATAATTAATTATCTACATAACCAACATTAACACAACATATGACCTACAAAGATGAACCATATTGCATAAAGGTGAAAATAAATGGACATATACAAGAGATAATACTTTCTTCTATAGGTATAGATCTATAAAACACTAGTACCCACAAAAAATGTAAGTATGGAGAAGTTAAAATTAGTATTTTATTAATTCAAAGGATTGAAATCCATAGTTACAAGTTCACAAATGGGTAGAGTCTTCTCATACCTAGTAGAGGGATATAAAGAGATGCATTTATAGCCAAATTTATAAGAAAATAAGGAGATAACAAACTATTAAAATTTATAAATGCAGTTGTTACAACATGAATTAGCATATTAAAAGGATAAAATAACTAAAACATGAGGCCATTATGCCTTACTTAACACACTAGTCTACCATCTTGATGACCTTCAATGAGAGTCGGGTATAAGAGTGGAGAGGAGAACTTATTTGCTATTTTAGTCTTGTTAGGTGCTTAATCATGGTGAATGTAGTCAATTGGTTACTCCATCCTCTTTAAAATTCCTACCTTTAGCCTTAACTTACCCCATATCCACCTCTTGTGAATGTTAAGGTTTACTGCATAGTTGACCTAGAGGAGGACTTTCAATGCCACTTTAGTCTTGAAGGTTGACCTACCTTAATGACCACCTTTTTAGGCAGTTACATGTTTGTAATATTAGTTTTTTTATTGACTCCAACTCTCATTCATTATCTTTAAGATCAATTAATATATTTTGGATTCATGGAAGCTTATCAAATGTACCTCCCATGCTTATGATATAATGGATCTTGAAGTGTTTAAAATCACCCTTAAATCATATTAGAAGTGTATACACATAATATTTTCAAAATTTTATCAAATATTGATGCTTTACATCTTGAAATAACCTATCAAGAATCAATATATTTGAGTGCATGCCCTAAGATGTATACCAAGAAAGGGGTGGGTATACCTTTGGTACTTTGTAGGATTGTTATCCCTTATTGCCACATTATTACCAATCTAACTAGCTCTTAAAACCATTCCCTAAGCTATTATTACTCCCTTGCACACTCCTCTAATATTTTTCCTATTTATATCCTTATTTTATTACCTTAAATCCATTTTCAACTATCAATTATACTAGGTCGACCAGGGTTGACCTTGTATAGTTTAGGGGTGTTTTTCACTTTTGGGTTCTTTAGCCTTTTGGTCAACCTAGCTTAGACCTAGTGAATTATCCCCAAAAATGTATAGGGTCAACTATGGTCAACCTTATACATATAATGTCTTTAGGAGGATTTAGAGTGAGATAAACCTATATATACAAGATCATTTCTATCATTATTAGAATATGCAATCAAATTTTATTACTCAATCATGCTTCTTCATAATCTACTCTTCCACCATTCTACTTGAGGAGTCTTAGCTTAGGGTTTATACTTGGATAATATAGTCTTGTATGCTTTGGAATTTATTAGTGATCCTTACAAACCACAAAAACCTCTTGAAAATCTCCTTTATCCAAGGGAGATATTTAGTCTCAATGGGTTCACATTTAGGTAAGTATATTCTAACTTTGTTCCCCTCTCTTTTGTAGATAAAAGTAGCATAAGTGTTGGCTCAAATAATATTACTCTTCATATTCCATGTATTAGGGTCTTACTCATACTTAGATTAATTGAGATTATCTTATACATGTTTTTATTTCTTTACTAACCTTTTTTATTGTGTCACAATCTTTGATGTGCACTAGATTAGATTTACTTTCTTATTTATTAGACTTAAGTGAAATATCAAACCTTAGGACTGTTTAATGGTTGTTACGTGATTATGTTAGACTATAGCCTTTGGAACCCTACCTCACATGGTGTATTTTTATAGGTGATCCCCTAATTAGGTATAGTATATCCCCATATTAGTTATGCTCCCTCTTAATAAATGTATTCCCTAGGTATGCTCTATCTTTTTCGAGCCATGATCAATTTATAGCCATGATGCATTTTTGATTGCATAAATTCTGGTGAACCCAACATGAAACTAACCATTGAAAGATTTATTTCACTTTATTTCATTATTTTTATTATATATCTATCATACTATATCAACTTTGTCGACCCAGTTGTAAACTTTGTACATAGATTTTTAAGAATAGGCAACTAGATCGACTCAGATGACCCAACATAGGTTTTCAAACTTCTATAATTCTAATTTAGAATATCAGGTCAACCTATTCAACCCTATAAACTTTTATGCATCTAGTTCAATATTCTAGGTCAACCTTGCTCGACCCTATACATGTTAAACACTCAACAACAAGATTTTGTGAAGCTTGATCAGCCTAATCAACCTAGTTAGCAGGTTTTAAAAGTATATTCCAAGGTTATTCAATAATAATATTCATTATCTACATATTTTATCCACCAAGAATTATTTTTATCACTCTATCTCTTTATTTTTATTGTCTTTCCTTTCATAGTTTGTAGTGTTCAAAACTACCCCTACACGGTCAACTAGATTGACCTTGTCGACCTAGTTTTATGTTCTATGTGTTGTCTAAAATAACTAGGTCATCCCTGGCCAACCATATTCATTTTTAGACCTTTCTTTCATAGTATAGGTTTGACCTTATTGACCCTATTCTATATATTTTTCATATAGTGTCAACATTATACCTTGTTTCAAGTTGGAATTAGTCTCTATATGCTAGTAATTAGTCTAAACTTTTCTTTTCTTGTTTCTTGCATGCTTAGAATAGTTCACATATTCTAATTATGGAAATTTTAATTAACCATTTAGTTTCACTATTTATATTTTATGCACACATGGCCAAGTCACATAATCTAAACAAGCATTTTAACATTTGTTTTCCCAAGGCCAACCTACTTGGATTTCATCACCAAGGGGGAAGTAGACTTGATACTCTAGTTAAGTATAAAGCATGGTTAATGGTATATTTTGGATAATCACCCAAAACTCTTATAATTATGGTGTTTGAAGTGAGGAGGTAGGCCTCAATACCAAGCCTTTATCATTTCCACTATAGTCCCTTTCAACCCAAACTACCTAACCCCATCCTTAGATTGGTATATAGTTCCTTTCTTTACAACTAACTTTCCATCACATTTAAAATCATTTCTTAATAATCTAATAAAATATCTTAGGTTGATAGTTAATATCTTTAATTTTCAAGTTGATTGCTTGTTCTTTGATCAATTATGTGTGTAAAAAATTGCATTATCTAGTGTAAGTGAAATGTTTTGTATTGTGTGCTTTAATTGGATTGGCCAACATTGATCTAATTGAATATTTATTTCCCTTTAATTCTTACTTTCCTAAATTAGCTAAAAAAATTGTCTTGCTTTAGTTCATAACTTGTTATCAACCTTTTCTTTTTCCTGTCTACTGTACTAGGTCAACCTTATACCTTTTTATAACCTCTATGCACTATACAAGATTAACTTAGTCAACCCTGTACTATATGCATCCCATTTTACCTCTTTTTCTAGTCTTTATGCACTGTACTAGATTGACCTAGTCGACCCTGTATAGTTTGCAAGCCTTGTTTCCTATATTAGGTCAGTCCAGTCAACTCTGTACAATTTTTTTCTTTCCCTATTCATCAATCTAGTTCCCTGTTGCTCCAATTTTTCATTCTATTCATCTATCTTTAGTCAAAATGAAGTTTCCTATCAGAATCTTCTTGGATAGCTTAAATACATTTATATACTATGTGGGATGTTCATTTCTCCCTCTCTTTTCCTCCCAAGAGCACCATCACTCTTGGGGTACCTCTTCTCCTCCTTCATCCATGACCTATAACATGGTGCAAATAACACCTCAAGATGAATTTTATGGATCTAATCCTTTCCTTACTTATCAAGATACTTCTCATCTTCAAAATATATAAACTAATGTGGGAGTGATTGACACAAGTTTACTTAACAATCCCAATATTAATACTTCTTCTAATAATCCTCTCTCTAACACCAATTTGGGGAGTGATCCTACAAACACCAACCCACCTCCTGATACAACCCAAATTTTATCCCAATTTATCCAATAAATGAACATTATGCAAAATTCTAATACCCATGAAATGATGCAACTTCAACAACATCTAATCAATGTGGCTAATCAACCTCCAACTATGCATCCTCAAGCTAATTCTAATTTCATTCCTCTACCTCTATAGGATGCCTTAGGCAATGTTATTCCTCAACCCATAACGAATAACAAGATGATTCAAACTATTCAAAATGAGCATTTAAGCCCCTTTATTATATCCATTGATATCGGTAACATATCTCTAACTATTAAATATGATGGGATTAAATACCCTACTTCATTTCTCAAAGCCTTTTCCAACCTTTACAAAGCATGGATCCAAACTAATACCTTTTCCCCAACTAATCTCTTAGTGAAATTTTTTACCGATGATGTATTAGAATGTTATAATCAACTACCACAACACTCTATTTGGCAACTTAAATATTTGGTTAATCCTTTAGTTAAAGAGTTTCAACATAATGATCTTCCCAAAAATTGTCTTAGCCACTTCATCAATGCTAAGCAATCTCCCACTGAATCAACTCACAACTTTATCAAGAGATGGAAATCAATAGCCCTTATATCTAACCATAACATGATTGATGATAAATTATTCAAACTCTTTATTAATGATCTAACTCCCACTCTCCAATATAAGGTTCTAAACTTTGCTCCCCAAACACTTAATGAAGCTCTTTATCAAGCTGATCATCAAGACTTTTTTATGAAGCAATTAAAACCTAATCCTAAAATTCTTAAAGGATATTTAAAAATATATAATGCTATCACTATTAATACTTTGTAAAGTAAACTAGGAGTTTCCAAATCTAATGTTCCTCCACCTTCTCATACACCTCCTTTGATTCAACAAATGAAACAATTTTTACCACCCTCAAAACCTTTAATCTATCCCAATGCTCCTCCTAAATGGTATGATCCCAATCTATTTTGTTGGTTCCATGTCAACATTAATCATTCTCATGAATATTGTAGATAGATCACTAAATTTGGTATCTTTTATGTGCTTTTTTATTCATTCAACCATGAAGCTATGATTAATCTTCATCATCAAGATCACTCTGCTACTTTTCAAAAATAACAAACTTCTAAAGCCTCTACTTCAAATAACCAAATTTTTTATCTTAATAATCAATCAAATTCTAAGGATGTTTATGCCATTGATATCGATTTTGATCAATAATTTAACAATTCTTAATATATCAACATTGCTAAGGTCAACTATCATCATAAACTAGATCATAAAGATCCCATTACCAAGCCTAAAAAGCCATCTTTGAAGGAACAAATTCTTAAAGATAATACCACTACTAATCTTGACTCAAAAAAACCTAAGGAAAAACTTCCTCCTTATGATCCTCGAACCACATCTATTCCTACAAAGTCTAATTTACCCTGTAAACCTCATGTTGGTTCTTTTAAATCTCATTGGAACTTTCCTGAAGAAATCAACTCTATTCCTTGTAAGATTCCACTTATGGAGTTGGTAAACACTTCACTCTATCATCATAAATTTATTATGAAACAACTTCAAGAGATTGAAGATCCATCTTCCATAGATGAAGAACCATCTTCTATTGAATCTCAACCTACCAATTTAAATACCATTAAAACTATGTGTCCTTCTTCCAATCCCTCTAATGAATTCCTTGAAGAGGACATGATGATCTGCCAATCTTTATCAAAGTAACCATTAATACCACTCTTATTCAAAAAGTTCTAGTTGATGAAGGATCTAGTATTAATGTGACATCTTTATGGCTCATCCAATAACTTGGTTATAACAAGGATGATCTTAAATAAACTCATCTTTATTGTCATGGTTTTGATAAGAATAATAAAAACCCACTTGGTTGTATTTGGATTCCACTAACCATTAGACCTAAGACTATTCAAACTAAGCTTATGGTCCTTGATTTTATTTTATATTATAACATACTCCTTGCTCATCCATGGAATCATCACATGAGGGCCATCACTTCTTCTGATAGTCAATGTACTAAATTCACACACAATGGAAAACCGTATAAGCATGAAGCTGATCCTAACCCATGGAGTCTTCAACTACCTAATCTTAAATCATAGTATTGTGTTCTTATGATTCTTAAGATCAATAGTGCTCCTTTAACTGAATCATCAATATGAATTTTGATTTACAAGATACTCTTGTGGATTCTAATGATGATGATCCTAATGAGTTGAAACATACTTATAATACCACTAAGTTACCTCCATACATTTCACAATGGCTTCCTCCTCTCTTACCAAGAGACTATACTATTCCTCTCATGGATGAGATTACTGATTTCTCCCACCACCCCCCCCCGCCCCCCCCCCCCCCCCCCCATGTAATGATTAGGATCCTTCTTTACCAAAATATGTCTTCACTTGAAATGATTTTTGTGTAGCTAAATTATTTAAAGATCCTCTCATCATGTCTCCTCATACATTCAATAATATTGGGATTTCATCCTCTAAAAACTCCCCTAGATTCTCAAGCATGTATGATTTATCCAACATATGAAAATAATTATATCATGACCCAAGATAAATCTAGAGACTTGGATGTCCAACATTATCAAATGACCTTTGCCTAAATTCATGCTTTTAATTGGGATGTTCATACCTTTTTTTTGGATCATACCTTATATCCTGAGGGTCATGTACCTCCTACCAATCTTTTTCTTATCAATACTCCTTGGGTAGTATAAAAAATTATTCATTCTAAACCTTTGGATTTTACTAGACCTCCTTTACCACCTTTGGATCTCATCATTACATTTGATCCTTCTCCCATCATTTAACTCACTAACACACCAATCACTTCTACTCCATCTACTTCTTCTATTCCTAAAATTACACTAGATGCCAAGGCCACTGATGTTCATCAAATACACTTTGAGTTTGATCACCATGGAAATCAAATTTTAGATTTTGAAATAGATTTCAAGTATTATGACCCTCTTTCTACCTTACCTAGTGATGAAGTTATCCTTGAGTTACTTTATGCTTAAGAACCTCAGCTTCCTCAACAACATTATAAACTTGTAAATTTTAAAAATAAAACTCTTTGCTTCAACAACTTTGATGTTAGAATTGATCCTTAAAAAATCCAATATCTACCTTACCCAATGCACCATACCACTTTTAAGATGGTAATTCCTTGATTATTAAAGAAAAAAATCATATCAAATATGGTACTCCATCTTGTCCTTGACCTATCATAGTTTCTATAGAACTCTCACCTTTTGAACATGATAATTTCAGCTTATTCTTTGATAAATATTCTGAGGCTTTAGCTTGTTCCTATATCGACATGCCTGCTATTAACTTTAGAATTATGGTATATAACATCATTACTTATACTGATGCCAAAATTATGTGTCAAAAGCACAAAAAATTCCACCTGAAGTTTCAAGTTTATGTCATAATGAAATCATCAAATTACTTGATGCTAAATTTATTGAACTAATGGATTATTTTGAATGGATTTCCAAAATTGTCCCCATTCAGAAGAAAATCACTATGGTAATTCAAATTTGTATTAATTTGTATAATCTTAATCTTGCTTGTCCCAAGGATAACTTATATTTACCTTAAATATATGCCATTATTGATTCCATGACTAGTTACGAAATGTTATCTCTTATGAATGGCTTCCCAAGATACAGTCAGATTCATATTACCCTTGAGGACTAACATAAGACTACTTTCATCATAAAATGGGTCACCTATTACTATGTCCACTTATCAATGAGTAATGAATCACATCTTTCATGATCTCATTCACAAAATTTTTGAAGCATAAATGGATGATCTTATTGATAAATCTAAACATCATAAAAATCATCTTTTCTATCTTGCCATTATCTTTGACCATCTTCTTAAATATAAAGTTAGACTTAATCCTTAAAAATGTGTCTTTGGAGTCATATCTAATTTTTTTTAGGATTCTTAGTCTCTCTTCATAGCATTGATTTTGATCCTACCAAAATTAGTTCCATCATCAACATGCCATTCCTCATTCTATTCCTAACATTCATACATATTTAAGCAAGCTTGGGGTAATTAAATGATTAATCCCTAAAATGGCATACTAAATTCACTCTATTAATTCCATTCTCAAGGAAGGTACTACTTTAAAATGGATGGATCCATGTCAAAACACTTTTGATAACATGAAAGTGTCTTTGTTCACCCACCCACACTTCATCCTCCTTCCAATGATAAACCTTTGATTCTATATACTTCCTCCACATCTATTTCAGTTGGGGAAATGCTTTCCCAAAAATTTGATATGGGAAGAGAGTATGCTATCTACTACATTAGTTGAGGCCTCATCAAATATGAGACATGTTATACCAAAGTTTAACATGATTGCCTTTCTATCTATTTCATAGCTAAAAAGATTTATCATTACATGTTTTACCAAACTACTTATGTCATTGTTCATTTTGACCCCTTCATCATTTATTCTCCAAATATTTTCTTCCTAGAGATATAATTGGCAAATGGATGGTCTTAATTATGGAATTTGATCTCTACATCATCACTCAAAAATCTATTAAAGGGAAAATCATAGCTAACCAACTTACCATAGCTCCCATTATAGCCACTTCTTCTCTTCAAGATGATCTTCCAAATGACAATATACTTTACATTGAAGGTCTTAATCAAGCTATTTATCTCAAAGATTAATTTCATAGCTTTATCACTAATCTTGAATCTAATCATCCTGATGAATCTTCCACTCCCTCTAGTACTACTAAACTAAAAGTAGTTATTGAAGAGCTCCCTAAAAATAATGTTGACTTGCATGAGGATACTTGAACCCTTCACTTTGATGGTGTTAAATTCTTTTAAGGAGAAGGGGTAGGTTACATTCTCATGAGTCCAATTGGTAAGGTCATTCCTTTAGCTTTTTTCTTCACCTTTGATATCACCAATAATATGTCCAAATATGAAGATCTTATCTTAGGTAAGAAAGTTGCTTTTGATTTATACATTCAATACCTTCATGATTTAGATGAATTTCAACTTATTTTCCATCAATTTAGTGGTGATTATCAATGTAAAATTGAAAAAATTATCACATATCATCAAATAGTAAAAGAGATCAAAAGTCCATTGTTGATTCTCTTGCCTCTTTAGCATCTCTCTTTCATCCACATCAAGTTCTTTTAGATCCTTATTTTCTTATAAAAATAAGAAAATTCTCATCTTCAACTCAACCACCAGATTCACTTATCTACGACATCAAGGTTGCTACCATTTGACAAAGCCTATAGTATAAAGATATCATTCAATTTTTAGAACATAAAAATTATCCTCCTAATTTAGATTATCATGAAAAGATACATTCATAAAAAATCTTTCAAATATGTATTTCAACATAGCATCCTTTACTATCGTAATGTTTAAGGTACCTTTCTTTGTTGTGCTATGCAAGATGAGGTCCTTCTTCTTCTTAAACAAACAAATGGAGGCATTTTTAGTGGTCACTATAGTGGAAATACTATATCATGAAAATTCCAATGTATGGGTTAATTTTGGCCTACTCTCTAAAAGGATGCAATATAATATGATAAAAAGTGTAATTCTTGTCAACTTCATGATGATACAATCCATACACCTCAATCCAAAATTCAAACTATCAAATCTCTTTGGTCATTTTCCACATGGGGATTTGATCTCATTGGTAAAAGTCCTCACTCTCATGATGGGCATGTCTTTAGCATCACCACTACCAAATATTTTACCAAGTGGGTAGAATCCATGCCCTTTGTTAACATCACTGGTCCTACCATTTCCAAATTTATTCTTAACCAAATAATTTTTTGCTTTGGTGTTCCCCATACCATGATTTAAGAAAATGGTGGTAATTTAAAAAATAAACATGTTAAACAAATTTTCAATAAAATCAATATTTATCACAAATTTTCCATGCCTTATCATATGTAATGTAATGGTCAAGCTGAGGCGACTAACACAATTTTAAACAAAATTATTCAAAAGACAATTCATGAAACCCACATGGATTGGCATCTTCATCTTTACCTCACACTTTGGGCCTATCCTTTAGAATTCAAGCTTCCCTCTCTATGTATATCTATTCATGGTTTTATTCTCAATGAAGAATTACATGAAGCTCACCTTCATGCCCTTGATCTTCTTGATGAATGTCATCTTTCTACCTTACAACATAATAAACATGTTAAAGTCCACACATTTAATGTTGGTGTTATTGTCCTTAAATTAGACTACACCCATGATAAATAAGGTAAATACACCCAAAAATGGTTTGTCCCATATTTATTTAAATACATTCTTGGTTTAAAAACCTACCACCTTTAAACCAATGAAGGCCATGTTTTCAAAGAGCCCACCAATGCATAAGTCCTCAAAAAATACTATTCCTAAAACATTTTTTTCTTGTCATACTTTCTATCTATATCTATCTAAAACTTTTTATAGGTTACTTAAGCATGAGTCTCTCCATCTATATCATGTTTCCTCTTTCATTAAAAAATATTTAGTCCTCCCTTTTGGTCTTTTGGTTTCTTGATGTACCATAGTCTTTGTTATCTTCTTGCATTTTTTTTCTTGTTTTTATTTTGTGAGTTGTAGTATAAGACTATAGATAAGACCCAAAATTCCTCATAAAACCACCATCTTTTACTTATTTTTCACACACTTTTTAATTGCCAATTTTGTTTTAGCATCCCTTGGGTTTTTATTTTATGAGTTGTTTTGTAAGACTATGGATAGGACCCGATCTCCCTCATAAAATTACCATCTCTTTGCTTTATCTTTTCATTATTTTATGTAGTTTTAGTGTAATACCATGGATAGGACCCAAACCTCATAAATTACCACCTTTTAATGTTCTTGATCCTTATTATTAACTTTAGTTTTTTCTTATTTTTTTAGATGAAATCTACACAATAATTTTTGTTAGCATGATTTCCTCCATTTCCCTCATTCTTATGATAAGGAATCACACTTTACTATCATTTTACCCATTTTTTCCCTTTGTCACATTTTTTTTGTGATTTAAAGCAATTCAAATTATTCCATGTGTCATTCCTCTTGATTTCCCCTTTCTTTCATCTCCATATTGGATAAAACAAGGTCAAATTCAAGATATCACTTTTATTTCACCTATATTTATGAGACTCTTAGACCCAATTCTCTTTGAAGTTTCTTTCTCTTAGTAACCTTGTCCCAAGTATTCAAATAAAATTCATCTTTAGCACCCATGTTTGGTCTTCCAAATACATATAGAGGAGGAATAGAAAAAGCCATTAATAAAGTTAAAATCTAAATCATTTTAAATAAAAGGCAATGATATTCAAAAGGTAACATACAAATCTCAAAAGTCAAATTCATACTAAAATACATGATTACAAACACATCTCCTATCTCCAATTTAAGATCAAAATCCATAGTTGGATTCACATAGATTTGAGGTCCTTTGGGGTGCATTAGACCAATAGATTAGAATAGTGGAATTCAAAAAAATATATGGTACTACCTACTTTCTCACACAAGTACCCAATATTCATAGTAGATCAATGGCTCTGTAAGGGGTCCTGAAGAATGGGGAGCATGTTGTGGGAAGGTAGGTACATTTTAATTTTCATGCATATAGCCTTCATGGGATGATCTATATACTCCATTTTTTGACCTAAGACTTGCATGGATAACAAAAGTTCTTTAGAGTCCTTAAGGTCAAAATTCCTCTTATTTTGACAAACCTAAATTGTCTTAACTTTGATAAAGAGTTCCTCTACCTTGGTTTTTACTACATTTTCCCCTCCACCCATTCATTTTCCCCCCTTTATAGACAAATTATGATTCCAAATATGTTTTCCCTTGTTTAATTTTTTCTTCTTCACCTCTTAAAAACATGATATCACTACTTTTTTTTAACTTTATCTATCCTTAGAGCAAAACAACATGTTTGAGCAACTATGGATTCTTACTTTCTTTACACCATGATTTTACATGTATAAAATTAATTTACTTTCCTTTTACCATTTATCACTATTTTAATATCCTATTGTTATGGACACCTAAGTTCATATGCTTTTTCCATTGTTGAGTGAGGTTGGCTTGTTACTTCTCACTCACCAATGGTGTTTTCCATTTTATGCTCATTTTTCCGTTGTTGAGTGAGATGTGGATTGTTATTGCTCACTCATCAATGTTTTTTTACCATTTTTACAGTCTTTTATCATTGATTTATTTTGATTACCATCCTTTTTAACATGTATCTTTTGTTTGACTTAGTGAGTTTGCCTTTCTTACTTAAGGTTTACTTATTTGAGTTTTTTGGTCTTTAGTAGCCTTGGCTTTTCATTTACCTAATTTAATCTTATTGATTGACTTGGTCATTTAGTCTAATACAACACCTATCACCCCAACTTACCAAATTTCCCAAGTACATCCCATCCTCATAACATCAACTATCTTGGACTTTCTTGTGTTTGTTTGTTTTTGCTCTTTAGTTTTGTATTCTTAGGTTTATCAAAATTAGTCTCTGCATCCTAAAAAATCAAAACTAATAACACAATAGACAAACATCATATGATAAAGGTAAGCCAAGGTATGAATTACATTAAATTTTTAGTTATTTAGTTTTTAGTCATTTACTTTCAATTATTTTTACTTTAAAATACTACCACTTTTTTTTAACATCAGCATTATCTGTCCTTCTATTCTTTCTTGAAGAACCATCCCCTATTACGACTTAGTGATACATGATGAGCTTAGAGTGGGGAATATGTATACACATAATATTTCCAAACTTTTATCAAATACTGACACTTTACATCTTGCAAGAGCTCATTGAGACTTAATTTCTATGAGTGCACACCCTTAAGGGGTGTACCAAGAAAGGGGTGGGAAAACCTTTGGTGATTCACATGATTGTTGTCCTTTATTGACACATTATTACCAATCCAAATAACTCTTAAAACCATGCCCTAAGATATTAATCCTCCCTTTCACACTCCTCTAGTATTTTTCCTATTTTTATCCTCCTTTTTTTGCCTTAATTCCCTTTTAGACTGTCAATTGTACTAGGTCAACTAGGGTTGAACTTGTATAGTTTAGGGTTATTTTTCACTTTTTGGGTTTGTTAGCCTTTTGACTGACCTAGATCAAACCTAGTGAATTATCCCCCAAAATGTACAGGGTTAACCCTATACACCTAATGTTTCCAGGAGGATTTAGGGTAAGATCTACCTACATATACAAGATAATTTACATCATTATTAGAATATGTAATCAAGAGTTATTATTCACTCATGCTTCTTCACAATCTACTCTTTCACTATTCTACTTGAGGAGTCTTAGCTTAGGGTTTCTACTTGGAGAATCTAGTCTTGTGGATAAGTTTTAGATGATTTGGAATTTCTTAGTGATCCTTACAAACCAAAACAACCTCTTACAAAGCCCATTTATCCAAGAGAGAGAGATTTATTCTCTATGGGTTCATAGTTAGGTAAGTATATTCTAACTTTTTTCTACTCTCTTTAGTAGATATAATTAGCGTAAGTGTTGGCTCAAATAATATTACTCTTCATATGTATTAGGTTCTTACTCATACTTAGCTTAATTGAGATTTTCTTATATATGTTTTGATTTCTTTACTAACCTCTTTTAATGTACCATATGATTTGGTGTGCACTAGATTACATTTAATTTCATGTTTATTAGACTGAAGTGAAATATCAAACCTTAAGACTCTTTTAAGGTTGTTGCGTGATTGTTTTAGACTATAGGTTTTGGAATCCTACCTCACATGGTGTATTATGACAAGTGATCCCCTAATCAAGTCTAATAGATCCTCATATTGGTCATGATCCTAATTAAAAAATGTATTTCTAATTAGAAGTGTAGGTATGTTCTATCTTCTCCAAGCTAGGATCAATTTATAGACATGATGCATTTATGATTGCATATAAGGTCTCTTAGAGCTTAGGAACCTAGATCACTACCAAATATACTTATATGCATCTTTGAAGAGATAATAATTATGTATTTATATGTTTAAAAATATTTTTGTCTTCTACAGAACTTACAATCAATTTTCCCCCAACATTATGAGGCTCTTAAAGACCCATTGTATCTTGAAACTATATACAATGGGAAATGAAATAGATCTCTAATTCAATCCTAGCTTAGAGAAGATAAATCTTACTTACACTTTTGATTATGGATACATTAGATATTTGGGTTTATGACCAAGATGGATCTGTTAGACCTAACTGAGGAATATCTTACCATAATAAATTCATTAGGGAGGGTTCCAAATCCTCCAATCAAGCAAAACTATGTAATAACCCTAACTAGTTCCTATGTTTTCATATTCACTAAACTAATAACAAGAAAATAAAAATCTAATCTAGTGCTCACCAAAGCTTGTGGCATAAAGTGGGGTTAACAAACATAAAAGTAAACATGCATAAGAGAATCTTATTTAAGCTATGTATAGGTAAGACCCTAATGCACATAGTGAACAATACATTCAAAATCCATTACTTATGATACTTCTATCTACTAAAGATAGGAACACAGTTAGAGATACTTACCTTGAAGACAAACCCATCAAGACTCAATCTCTCTCTTGGCCAAAGGTGCTTTGCAATAAGGTTTTATGGTGTGTAAGGATCATTAAGAAAGGATCAAGCATCTAAAACATTTTCACAAGACAAGATTATTCTCCAAATAGAAACCCTAAGATAAGATAACTAAGTAGAATGGTAGAAGATTAGATTGTAAAGAAGCACAAATGAACAATTAACTCTTATTTTATTTGTAAGAATGGTTAAATGGATGTGTTTATATAGGTAGATCTAACCCTAGCCCTTTTCAAAAGTTTAGGCTAACAAGGTCAACCCATTTGACCTAGTATTATTATTGATAAAAACAAATTAAGTTATAGTCTAGGTCTACTAGGGGCCAACCTAGACCCTAATAAGTTTTATAAATTAGAGTACAAGGTTGAAAGGGCTGACAGTGTAACATAAACTATCAAAAAGGGTTTTAGGCTAGGGAAGGGCTAATGAAGGTGGTAATTGATTAGAGGAGGGTGCAAAATAGAATTCAAATCTTAGGGGAATGTTTTTAGGAGATGGTTGGATTGATAAAAAGTGGTAATAAGGGGAAAAAATCCTATGAAGAACCAATGATCTACCCACCCCTTTCTTGATGCACCCCTTAAGGCATTCACTTAGAGAGATTAAGACTCAATGGGTTCAGGCAAGATAGAAAGCATCAATAATTGATACATTTTGAAAATATTATGTTTATACATATGCCCCACTCAAAGCTCATCATGTGTCACTTAGGTGTAATAGGGGATGGTAATTATAGAAATAACATAGAAACACATAATGTTGAGGCTAAAAAACATTTCAATATTTTAAATCATAAAATAACTAAAATTAAATGACTAAAACGTAATAAATGGAAAGTAAAAGTAATTCATACCTTGACTTACCTTTATCACTAGATGAGTGTCCTATCCATGCTCTTACATTAAAACTCATAAAATATAAACCTATGAGGGTACACAAAGTATGTGAAACATAAATGAGATAAAAGATGGTATTTGTGAGGAAGGTCAGGTCCTATACATGGTCTTAAACTACTACTCACAAAAGAGAAACCAAAGGGGTGCCAAAAAAGTATTACAAATTAAGGAAATAAAGAGGACAAAAGTGGAAATCATGAGGAAAACTAGGTCCTATCCATGGTTTTATAATACAACTCGTGAGAAAAAGGGGAATTGAAGGACCAAAAGAAAGGACTAAGGTTTGTGAAAAAGAAAGAAATTTTGTAGAGGGTAGGACTCATGTAAGTATCCTAGAGAAAGTGTTAGGTATATATTATATATAAAGTATGAAAATAAGGGAAGGATTTTATTCAAAATACTTCTTTAGGAATTGTGTATTGGTGGGTTATTTAAAAATATGGCCTTCATTGGTTTGAAGGTGATAGGTGCTTGGACCAAGAATGTCTCTGACTAAATAATGCCCCCACCATTTTTGGGTGTATTTACCTTCTTTTTCATGAGTGTAGTCTAATTTAAAGATAAGATCACCAATGTTAAATGTGAAATATTTAACTTGTTTATTATGTTATTTGGCAATATGAGCCTTGCATTGGTGATTATGTTGCAAAGTAGAAAGATGATGTTTATTAAGGAGATCAAGAGAATGAAGGTGAAGATTGCATAATTTTTCATCAGGTATGATACCATGAAGAGAGATACAGAGATAGGAAAGCTCAACTTCTAATGGGAGGACTGATTTATAACCATAAACTAAATAAAATGGTGTTGCCCTAGTGGTAGTGTGTATGCTAGTGCAATAGGCCCAAAGAGAAAGATAGAGATGAAGATGCCAATCCATGTAGGTAACATGAATTATATTTTATATAATTTTGTTTGTGGCCTTGGCCTAGCCATTACATTATAGATGCTAGGGTGTGGAAAATTTATGATTGATTGTAAATTTAGCATAGATATGTTTGACATCTTTATTTTTGAAGTTACCACCATTATCTAAAATGATAATATGAGGGATATCAAAGCAAAAACTGACTTGATTGAGGATAAATTTAGATATGGTGGTACTAGTGACATTAATGGAAGTCATATCCTCGACCCATTTGGTAAAATAGTTTATGGCTATGGTTAAAAAGACATGCCCATCTTGAGATCGAGGTAACTTGCCTATGAGATCTAATCCACACATGGATAATGGATAGGGTGATTATATGGTTTAAAGCTCAGTTGGAGGTGCATGAATTAGATCATAATGAAATTGGTAAGGAGTAAACTTTTTGGCAAATTTTATGGCATCCTTTTCAATATTGGGCCAAAGGTATCCAATACTTAAAAATTTGTGGGCTATATCATGTCCACTATAGTGGCCACTACAAATTCCCCCATGTGCTTGTTCAAGAAGAGGAGGAATCTCTTGTTTCATAACACAATGGAGTAAGGTACCTTCAACATTATTATAATATAGGATGTTATATCAAAATACATACTTAAAAGCTTATTTATGAATGCAAGTCTTTTTACAAGAATTAATGTTTATAGGATAGGTTTCATGTTCAATAAAATGAATAATATCTTTGTACCATAGGATTTAGAAAATGATAATAGCCTCAATGTGGTAGAAGAGTGAATCATGTGTTTGAAGAGAAGATGGGTTTTTTTTATTTGCATAAGAAAATTAAGACCGATAAGAAATTGGTGTGGATGAAAAAGAGATGTTGAAGAAGTGAGTGAATCAACAATAGAATTTTGATCTTAAGGGATAGGCTCAATGGTAAATGAAGCAAAATATTTGGTGAGGGTAATTATAGTTTGATGATAAGAAATTTGATTCTCTCTTTTGCATTGATAATCACCATTAAATTGGCAACAAATGAGTTGGGAGTTACCTAAAGCATATAAATATGTGATATCTAAATCAAGGGCTTCTCTCATGCCTAGGATTAAAGATTTTAACTTTACCATATTGATAGTGACATCAAAAGTGAGGTAAAATTCTAGTGGGATAATTTTTCCAAGATGAATAATAAGGATACAACTTGTCACTCTCCTTGAAGACATTTATCACCATTAAAATGAAGGGTCCAAGTATCTTTGTGTAAATTGACATTAATTTTAGGAAGTTTTTTGATAACTACTTTTGGTTTAATAGTGTCAGGGGAGATAAAGGACTCTTCATGATTACTTGTTTCAAGATCATTATTAAATCTATAAAACTAATATTGAAGAGATATGGCTTGATTGAGACATTCAATATAGAGAATATGGTCATAGATAAGACTATCTTAAAGGTGGTTAGTGTCTGGGATTGGAGTTGGGGTAAATTAATCAATAATGATTTGTCCTTTGATAACTTTTTGAGTAATAATTCAGAGATCAAATTCCATGAGAAGGACCATCCATTTTCCAATTTTATCTCCAAGAAGAAAGGATTTGAAGAAAAAGGGATGAAATGGATTGGAATGAATGATAACATAAGTGGTTTGATAAAACATATAATGTTAGAGATTTTTAGTGGTAAAATATATGGTGAGGCAATCATGTTCAACTTTTGTATAATGTTTCTCATAGTCGATGAGGCCTGGCTGATATAATAGATGGCATATTCCATTCTAATATCATCTTGTTGGGTAATCATTTCCCTAAATGATATGGGTGTGGAAGAGGTATATAAGATTAATGGAATATTATTTGATTTATCTATTCTAGGGCATTACAATATCATAGATGAACTATATAACTACCCTAATATTACTGAGGTAAATGATAATATATGGAATGTATTTAAGGATGGGAATGTTGATGATATCATTGATCTTGGTAGGATTGACATCAATACCATGAAGAGAAACTAAAAATCCTAACAATTTTCTAGACGTGAAACTGAAGACACATTTGTAAGGATTTAGTCTAACTTTATATTTAATGAGGTGATCAAAGTTGACAACAATATAATAAAGATGAGTCTTGAGGATTTTGGATTTGGAAATGAGGTCATCCACATAGGTCTCTACAATATCATGAATAAGATCACCCATTGATAGGTAGCTCTAGAATTTTTGAGGCTGAAGGGAGTATTAACTAGAAATAGGTACCCTATTCTATGGTGAAAGTTGTATTATTTTGGTCTTCAAGTGCAATGTGAATTTGTTTGTAACCAAAGAAACCATACATAAGAGATAACATTTCATAACTAGCTATGGAATAAATGATGGCATTGATAGAAGGTAGAGGGAATTATACTTGGGACAATCAAGATTAATATTTCAAAAATTAATTCATATGCAAATTACCATTGTGACTTTATTTAAAATAGGTACAATGTTAGAAGCCCATTTTAAATAGTCCCTGAGATTGATAAACTTAGCATCGAGAACTTTGATTATTTTTCTATGGCATAAAGTTGAGACTTCTAGTGGAAATTTTTGTTGGTTTTGTCACATAGGTTTGGCATCAAGGTAAGTGATAATATTTTACACCATGATGTGAAGGTTAATACCTAACATATATTATCATGAACAAGTGAAAGTCTCATGATATTTGTAAAAGAATAAGATGAAGTTATCATGTTTAGTTGGTGTGAGTTTGTGAGAGAATGTAATTGGTTGAGGGCATGATGGGGTACCATATTCAATTTGAGTAGTTTATTTGATAAGCATAACATTGTCATCTTAAAAATGATATGGTGAATTAGGTAAAGAGGAAATTGGATTTAATTTAGGGTAAATGCTAGTAATGAATTTAATGAAATAAATGGATTTATTTTTGAAATTCTTGAGTTTATGATGTTACCGAGGGAATTGAGGTTCTTGGGCATGAAGTAATTCAAGAATGGCTCCATCACTAGGAAAAGTGGGAAGAGGACCATAATACTCGACATCTACTTTGAGATCCATAATTTTATTACCATGGTAGTCATATTTAGAATGTATCTAATGTACATTTATGGCCTTAGTATCTAATGTAATCTCAGGAGTAAGGGGAGAAGGTTGATTGGATTGGTTTATCATTAATTACTTTGATAGGGGAAGAATTAGATGAATTGATTGGATCTATAGGTGGTATAGAAGATGAAAGAATTACTAGTGGTTTAGTAGGAAAGATTTATTCTACCACCCAAGGAATATAAATAAGTGGAGAATGAACAAGAGGTACGTGACCTTGAGGGGTTAACTCAGAGATAGTGGAAATGGTATGAACATCACAATTGAAATCATGTATTTTGGATAATTTTTTTTGATAATGTTAAACATCTAAGTCTTAGGATTGAGCTTGGGCCATGATGTAGTTATCATCATAGGTTAGAGAAATTATACTTGCTTGAGATTCAAGAGGATTTTTAGAAGGAGAGATACCTATATCATTGTATTTATGCAAAAACATGATTAAAGGATCTTGGAATAATTTTACCACTCCATAATCATTACATGTGAAGGCATTTTTTGGGTAAGAGGTGTCCTGAGAATTTCATAGAGGGGGAAAATTAGTGATATCATCAATGAGAGGGATAATGTGATCATGAGGTAATAAATAAGGAAGAAACCACTCTAATATCTAATGAGGTAACTTAGTAGAGTTTCAAGTATGTTGTAAATCAATAGGTTCATCATCTTCTAAATTGGAAAGAGTGACATGTAAGTCTAGATTGATGTTGATGAATTTAGGTAAGGGATCACTATTGACTATTGGAATGGTAGGGATACAATATTGAGATTTAGGATTGGGAAGTTGAATAATCCAAGGGTTGGGATCAGCCTCATGTTTATACCTTTTACCATTATACAGTTGATGTATTGTCTATTGGAAGAGGTGATATCCTACATTCTATGAGTCCATGGTCATCTTAGGAGTATGTTATAAGATAAGGGAAAATCAAGGACCATAATCTTGGTTCAAATAGTCTTAAGTCTAATTTTAAGGGAGATCCAAATAAAACCAAGTGGTTTTTTATTAGTTTTATCAAATCCATGACAAGTTATGTGGGTTTTCTTGAGATGATCCTTATTATATCTTAGTTGTTAGATGAGCCACAAAGATGTCACATTAATACCAGATCTTTCATCAACTAAAAATTTATAGATAAGGGTGGTATTAATGGTAATTTTAATGATTAAGGGTGGATCATCAACATGAAAAAGTATCTCATCATTAATCATGTCTTCTTCAAGGATTTCAATAGAAGGTTTGGAATAAAGACAAATGGATTCAATGGCACATTAGTAGGTTGAGGCTTAAGAGAGGGTGGTTCTTATAATATAGAAGATGGATCTTTAATTTATTGTAATTTTTTCATGAGGAACTTGTGATGATATGGGGAGGTATGAACTAACCCCATAAGAGGAATCTTACTAGGCATGGAGTTGAGTTCCTATAAGAATTTATAATGGGTTCTAGAAGAATAACCAACATAAGGTTTAGAAGGTAATGTATATTTGGAAGGAATGGAAGTAGTTGGTGGTTTAGAAGGAGGATATTGTTCTTCATTAGCTTATGAAACTAGATGATTGGTTGTAGTATCTTTAAGGAGTTTCTCTTCCAAGGAGGGTTTTTTAAGTTTGATGACAGGATCTTTATGAGATAATTTGTGATGATAATTAAACTTAGCTGCATTAACATATTGAGATTTGTTGTAATATTGGTCATAATTAGCATCAATAACACAAACATCCTTAGTAGTTTGTTGAGTGGTAGACATGGGAAAAGATTTTTGGTTATTAGAAGAGGAAGCTTTAGGAGCTTGTCATTTTTGAGAAGCAGTGTGGTATTATTGATGATTGATTTGGATCATGGCTTTGTGATTAATGGAATCACCAAGCATATAAGAGAAGAAAATTGGTAATCCATAAACAAGTTTTATGGGAATGACCAATGTCAGTGTAGAACCAACAAAATTGATTAGGGTCATACCATTTAGGATGATTATTGGGATACGTAAAAGGTTTAGAGGGATCTAAGAATTGTTTCATTTTATACACAATTAATGTTATGTGAGAATATGGGGGATGGTCAAACTCAAAAACTCCTAGCTTGGGTTGAGGAGTATTTTCAGTGTTTTTATTGGTATAAGTTTGAAAATATCCCTTAAAAAATTTGGTATTAGGTTCAAATTGATTCATTAAGAAGTCTTGATTCTTGGCTTAGTCAAGAGGTTCATTAAGAATTTGAGGGGTGAAGGTTCAAACCTTATATTAAAGAGGAGTTAAAGTAGTTATAAAGAGTTTACATAGATTATCATCAATCATGTTATGGTCGGCCTTATGGGTCAAAGATTTCTATCATTTGATAAAATCATGAGCTGATTCAATGAGAGATTGCTTAGCATTGATGAAATGGCTAAGGAAATTTTTAGGATAGTCATTGTGTTGAAATTATTTAACTAGAGGATTGAATAAATCCTCTATTTTATAGATGGAATGTTGGGGAAGTTGGTTGTACCATTCTAATACATCACTAGTGAAGGTTTTAACTAGATGTTTAGTGGTAGATAAAATATTAGTTTAGATTCATTTTTTATAAATATTGACAAATGATCTAAGAAAAGATGCAAGGTCTTTAGTCCCATCATACTTGATATTTGGAGAGATGTCACCAATATCAATGGAAATGGTGAAATAAGCTAAAGGCTCATTTTGAAATTTTTTGAAGCATCTTGTTATTCATGATAGGTTAGGGAATAACATTTCTTGTATCATCTCTAAGAGGTGGAGGAATAATGTTTTGATTATTTTGAGGGATTAATACTGGAGGTTGATTAGCCATATTGATCAAATGACATTGTAATTTCATTATTTTGAAGGTGTAATATGTTTTCATTATGTTAATTTGTAGCATGACTTGTGTAAGAAGTTGGGTTATATTAATTGGTGGGTTGGCATTTGTAAGAAGACTCACTAAATTGGTATTATGGGGAGGGTTATTAGGAGGTGGATTAATAGTGGGATTATTGGATAGACTTGTCTTAATTGATCCCACATTTTGTTGAGATGATTGAAGATGGGAATTATCTGGATAGGTATAAAAAGGATTAGATCCACCTAATTCATATTGAGGCATGATTTAAACCATGTTAAAATCCATAGATGGAGGGGAAGAAGTGCCCCAAGAGTGAGGATTATATTGGGAGGTAAAGAAAGGGAGAAAATAATACCCCATATAGTGTATAAATATATTCAAGTTGTCCAAGAATATTTTGATAGGGGATTTTATGATGTTTGATCAAAGGAACATAATTTTAAGTAATAAAAATTAGACATGAGGTATAGAGAACTAAGTCAACAAAGCAAAGAATTAAGTTAGCTCAATAAAGAACAAAATCATCCAAATAGAAGAACAAGGTCAATCAATAGGTATAGAGTTGATTGGGCTGACATAGTACTACTAGATAGAGGCTAAAAAGAGTACAGAATTGACTAGGTCAATTGTGTACCACTAGACAAAATACAAAACATAAGAATTAGAGATAGAATCATGCTAGTTAACTATGTACTATTGGTAGGAAAAAAGATACAGTCTATACGAGACTGTAATGAGCAGAATGACAATGTTATGAAGTATGGAATTTTTTTTGCAATATAAACAAAGGAAAAATGAAAGAAACACATAAATAATCAGATCAATGTGAGTGATCCAATTAGGGCACACAACACAAAACCTTTCACCAACACTGACTAATGTAAGTTTTTAAATTACAACATGCAATGATCAGAGAGACATATATCAACTAAAAATTAAATGCTAAGTGGTAATATTGAGTGTTATTAGATTATTATTAATTATTGATTTAAGTATGATAGGAGATTTGGATGAAATAGGGAACTAAAAAATAAATCTATGGATGGTTTTAGGATGTTTGGGCTGAAAGGGATCTATGTTGGAAATGGTACTAGATTGGTATTAGGGCCTACCCCCTCACTTCACAATCCCATAGTGATAAGGGTGTTGGGTGATTTTACAATATATACCATTAACCATGTATTTATACTTGACTAGAAAACCAATTTGGCTTCCCCCTTGGTGATTAAATTCAAGTAGGTAGGACCTGGGAAGATAAGTGTTTAAATGCATTTGAATGTTATATGATTTGGTAGTGTGTAAAAAAGGATAAAATAGTGTCACTAAATGGTAAATTTAAAAACCACTTATTTATATTATATGAGTTAATTTAAGCATGCAAATAATTTAAAAAAGAAATGTGAATTAATTACTAGAAAAAAATTGTTAATTCCTTGATGAAGAATAGTATAGAGTCAGTTCAAATGATATTGTTTGTAAATAGTATAGAAAAAAAAATGAATATGTCACTATTATTATTTAAAATAAATCTCTTTAAGAATATATTCAAATAGGTCAACTATATCTCTTAGATAGAAGATAAACTATAAAATTAAGTTGACTAGGTCAACTTAGTTGGTTGTAGGGTTGCAGTTTTGAAGATTGCTAACTAAGGAAAATATTAAAATAATAGAGAGAGGAAATAAAGGAACCTTGGTGGGATTGAATATGGTTAATATTTCAAATTTTATTCTAAAGTGCCTTAATTACTGATTTCAAATTTTGCAAAGTAAGTCAACTAGTTTGACCCAATTTTTTAAAACCCTATGTTGAAGAAGAATAAGATGATAAAGTCATCCTATTTGATAGTGTTTATTGAATTTAATATTGGTAGATAGAATAAGATCACAAATTTGACCTATTTGACTCTATATGCTTATTTATAACTAAAAAGGAGTATTTTGTCAACTTGTTTGATCTAGTAATGTATGTCTAATGAAGACCTACATAGACATGAAAAGTCATTTTGATGCGACCGTGTGTTAAACCTGTACACAAAGTGTTAGAACTATACCGAATAGTTTGATATAACAATATGATAAAAATGATGGTGTGAAAGAAAACCTATAAGGGTTAGACTCACATCAGGTTCACTAGAATGTATGTAATGGGAAATACAATAGATCTATAAATCAATCCTATCTTAGAGAAGATAAATCCTAGTTAAAGTTTTGATTATGGATACAATAGATATTCAATTTCATGACCAAGATGGATCCACTAGACTTAATCGAGGGATCTCTTACCATAATAAATTCACTAGGAAGGGTTCTAAAGCCTTTAGTCAAGCAAAACTATGTAATAACCCTAACTAAGTCCTATGTTTTCATATTCACTAAAATAGTAAAAAGTAAATCAAAATATAATCTAGTTCTCACCAAAGATTATGGAATAAAGTGAGGTTAACAAACATAAAATTAAACATGCATAGAAGAATCATACTTAAGGTATGTATAGGTAAGACCCTAATGCATGGAGAGAACACTATATTCAAAAGCCATTACTTATGTTACTTCTATCTACTAAAGAGAGGAGAAAAGTTAGAGATACTTACCTTGAAGATGAATCCATTGAGAATCAATCTCTCCCTTAGCCAAATGTTCTTTGAAATAGGTTATTGTGGTTTTTAAGGATTATTAAGAAATGCCTAAGCATCCAAAACTTTTCCACAAGACAAGACTATTTTCCAAGTAAAAACATTAAGCTAAGACTCTTGAAGTAAAATGGTGGAAGATAATATTGTAAAGAATTATAATTAAACAATTAACTCTTTATATCTCTCTAATAATGGTGAAAAAAATGTGTTTATATATGCAAATATAACCCTATCCCTTTTCAAAAGTTTGGGTTAACAAGGTTGACCCAGTCGACCTAGTTTTGTTATTGACAAAAAACAAATTAGGTCATGGTCTAGGTCAACCTAGAACCTAACAAATTTTATCAATTAGAGTACAAGGTTGATGGGATTGAAAATGTAACATAAACCATCAAAAAGGGTTTTAGGCTAGGGAAGGTCTAATAAGGGTGGTAAATGACTAGAGAAGGGTACACAATAGGGTGCAAATCTTAGGGGAATGTTTTTAGGAGATGGTTGGATTGATAACAAGTGGTAATAAAGGACAACAATCCTAAGAAGAACCAATGGTATACCCAACCCTTTACTGATGTACCCCTTAAGGTATTCACTTAGAGAGATTGAGATTCAATGGGTTCCTATAAGATAGAAAGCATCAATAATTGATAAAGTTTGAAAATATTATATGTATACATAATCTAGGTGTTGAGATCACTCTTAAGATTAGGATATTTTTTGAAAAATTTCATCATCACCTTAAGAACCATATTCAAATTTTATATTCCTCTCCTTATATTTATTAATGGAATTAGATAGTATTAGTGATTTTAAAAAAGTGTTAGGAGGTGTATCTGAAATAATGGATCTTCTAAGAAGCTCCTTAATCATACAAGTGTGCCCTAAAATTTTCACCATTCCAAGTTTGACCTATTTTATATCTTATAATTCTATGCCTACCATTTATTCTCCATGTTCTTTCATTTATTATTCATGGATTCTAAAACTTGTGAAATCACTTACTGACCTGAAACTATACACTTGTTCCCAACTATTATAATAGTCAATGTTACTTCATGTATTGTCAAGGGATTTGAGAACTCCTTATTTTAATCATCATTATTATCCTTGATTATGGATGATGTTAATAATAATAATACTTTCAATTTTTTTATATACTTGAGATCACAATATAGATCATAGTGCACATTATTGTCATAAGATGGAAGAGGTTAGAGAGGCTCTTAAAGAGCATTGTGATATCCTTGGAACTAAAAATATCATATCCTCTTTATACATAGTCCTATCATATTGAATTAGAGTCCCTTGATACTCCATCTACTAATATGAGGCTCACTTGGTAGGCCTTAAAGGTCAAGGTATCCTATAGATTTATGGGTTGGGTTTTGAGGACTCACAAACCTATCTTCTAACATTACAAATTTATATGGAACCCTGTTTCATGGTAATTATAACCTATAATGTTCTCAAACTTGAATTTAATAATAAAAAACCCATTGAATATTATCTCATCACTATTTGAAGACATTTTTTAGGTTGGTTTTATATTATCCACATTCGGGTTGATTAATTATCCCTTTTGATGAGCTTTGAAGATAATGTTCTAATCTTACCCAAGTGAGAAGACATATTAGATCTTGTAACCTTTTTATAGCTCAAGGAATCTATCCTATTGAAACTATGCAAACCTTTTAGGAGAAAGAGAGATGCCTAGGTTTTTTTAAATACTCTTCATGATAAGATAGCCAACTTAAAACACATTATATACAACTTTTAGCCTATAAGCTTGCATAAGCTTTTCTTCAAGATCAATCTCTCATCAATACTCTTGAGGATGGATCCATTACCCTACATCATCAAGATTCAACATGGAAATATTTTCCCATTATAATTAAAGTCCATGATGACCTTAAAAATATAATTTTTACCTCAAAAATCCTTGTTGTTCTTCACTTGATACTCCATTTTGTCTTCTTATCTTCTTGATGAGGATCATTGATCTATACAGTGTTCAAGTTACCTTCAATGTCTCTACCTTGTCCTATTTTTTAAATTTCATTGAAGCCTAAAATTATATTTAATCACATATATTATCCCATTTCATCATCATTTCAATACTTTAACACCACCTTCTGGTCCTAAATGAGCTAAAAATCAAATTAGTCAAATTTGGACTATGTTTCCTAAGTCTACAGGCCTACAACTCACATAATTTTTCTTTTATTAACTATATAATCTTAAAATCATCTGAAAAACTTTTAAAATGATTTTTAATATCCATATATCAAATTTCATCAAATTAAATAAGGTATAATAAAATATACAAGGTTTTCTTGGTTCTTGGAACCCTAGGTAGACAATGCACATAAACATAGACCCAAGAGCCACATTATTTGAATATATAACCTTTTTTCTCTATTATTGGGAGTTTATGATGTAATGTGGATTTTAACACACTTGTATCACTATTAAAACTACATTTTACATTTGAACAACTCTCAAAGATGAATTAAGCCCCCCCAATCTAACTGTCATGATACTAATCTAAAACTCATACCTACAACTTCGTTGGAAGGACACTAAAGTTTGAATAAAAATTTGTCATGAGATATTGAAACATGCATATTAATTTTAAAAGATCTTATAAAATTCCAAGTCTAATAATAGACTCTATGGGTCTTGAGAAATAGTATGAATACTTGAACTCAAAATCACTATCCTCTTATTCTCCATATAGGGTAAATTTTAATGGCCCATATAGAAATTAACTTGGGTTTTTTTAGAAAATCTCTACGTGTTTCAAAAGTTTGGAAAAATTTATAAAATCATGTTTAGGTGAGAATAAAAATGGAAATATTAATCATAATCGGGTGTAAAAGATAGATGGGTGTGAAAATGTATAGAAAACCCATAGATGGACTACACCTTTTTTTTATGGATCACACTTTTTCAGCACTGAATGACATAGTTGATGGTGAATGGCAATAATGATATTAAATGAAAACTATGTTACCCTTTGATAGTAATACTATTAAAATAAAATAATATTTTTTAATGACAATAATGTTTTCATTTAATATTAATGTTGTTAAATGGTAACAATGATGTTGTTTCATAATTATGTTGCCAAATGACAACAATGCTATCACTCAGTAGTAACACTATTGTTTAAAAAAAAATTTGTCAAATGATAGAGATTATTTTTAAAAAATACAATTGATATCATTTGATATAATTAATATCATTCTATGGTGTTACCATTGTTCATTAGCATTAATGTCAAGAGAGCATTATTATCATTCAACTGCATTACTATCATTTGACAACATTACTATCATTTGATAGTTTTGGTGTCATTTGGAAGCATGTTTTCATTTAGAACCCTTGAATGGAACTTATTTAATCCCTTTATTACTATTTAAAGTTTCCATTATGAGTAAATGGGTAGATATTTGTTTATATATAATGGAGAATAAGCTCACACTAAATTTTAACTGAGTGGCAAACTGTATTTATATGTATGCAATTTATTCTAAATAGTAGGCAAGTTGACTTGGAAAAATAATTTACACCCAAATAATTTAGGAGAATCCACATTGTTTACCAACCCATAAAATAACAAAATTATAATTTATGAAATTGAAATATTCATGAATTAATAAAAAATAGCTAGTAAAATTTACCCTATCTGCATAGGTCTGCAACATTGATCTCACCCTTTTTAACTTATCCTACATTATTATTTGGATGGTATTAGATATTAGAGGAGACTTTTACACCTATTCCAAGGTTAATTCATTAAGGATTGGTACCTTGAGACACCTTGAAGACATATTATTACTTTTTGCATACCTAAAAGTCCTTTTGATCGTGTTTGAGGTTTTAAAGAACACTACTAGTTTACCTAACACATTTTAAACTCTCTCCTTGGGCCTCTTAATAGTTTAATAGGCTTGAAATCATGTTTTATAGGCCTTTATTTATCTTTTATTCATAACAATATCACTTGGGACCCTAATACAGATCTAAATCCTCCTTTGAACACTTGAATTGTCAATCATGTCCTCTTGTTCTTATAAATTATTTGGAAAATTATTTATATGTAAAAAATGTCTTGGATTATTAGTGTTTACAATTTAAAGGAATAATTATCAAGAACCATTGAAGGCCTCTAACTCTTTACTTTTAGGCTAGTACGTTTATCCAAACTTAAAAAAATATTGTCACTTGGAGAAAGGCTTTCATGATCCTATACCTATGTACAAACAATATTGAATGTAAGGGGTGTTTTTTGGCTTTCTTAAAGACCCTTTAATAGGATGGGATTATCCCAAAACACCTTTCAAACCTCTTCCTTTAACCTACAGCCTTATGTGGATCATCTTTATCTTAAAACCTCTTAAAACCTTCAATTGGATCTCATGGTCTTGAATTCACCTTCAAATTTATTAGGAGGGAATAATAAATATAAGGATAGATATTTAATTTTATTATATTTCTCACTCAAGTGTGAGACACATCCAAACCTAAAGATAACCTTAAATTTTATTGTAAACCTGTAGAAGTCTCCTCACTTTGCTTAAACCCTTTAATTAAAAACTCCTAAGAATGAGTCTTTGGATTTTCATACATGTTATGATAATATTGGATGTTATATGGGCATGTTTGATATTTCATATCTAAGAGAAAAACCTCAAAATTATTGAGAATCTCCATTTTTATTTTACAGACGTATTGGTTTCTTTAAGCTTGAAATACCTATTGGTCTCAACCTTGATTGAAGAACTTGGTCATGGCACTTATGGCATATGATTCACTTGGTCATGGAATGAAATTTAAGGGGATGTATTAGATTTTTTTATAGTTTCATACTCAAGTGATAAATTATTTAAACATGTTTCAAACTTCATTCTTTCGCATGTAGACTTGTAGGTCTTGCTTATTTGAAACACCTTCAAAACCTTGGTAATTGGAACTCTATGGAATTATATATATATATATATATATATATATATATATATATATATATATATATATATATATATATATATATATATATATATATAGATAATGGGATGTAATGAGGTATATTTAGGATTCTTATTAAATACATCCCTTAATGAGGATACCCTTTGAAATGCAATAAAAGTATGGTTCTTCTCTTGGGCCTGCAACTCCACCCCTTTGACTCGAAACTAAATAAAACCTTAGAGAATGATTTAAAAGGTTTAAAAACTCCTTGGAGGGTTCTTATAGGTATTATATTTATATATAATCCATCCTATACTCATTAATTCCATGTGAAAATAATTAAAACTATACAATATGAATCCATAGGCTTGAGGGTTTGAGAGGGTTTAAGGGCAACTTATCGTTTTATTAGCCATGCAACATGATTTCGAGCTCCATTATATGTTATAATGGATTGATATGATGTTATATAATTTTATTTATGTCTTTCAAGAGATATTTTATACCATGCAATAGGAGAAGCAAAAATAACTCCAAAACCATGCATCTATCAAGCTTCTTTGAATGCTAAAGGATTGTTCGTAGCCTTGTTTGAGTATTTATTACTCCTAACACCTAGGATGGATCCTTAATTACCTTTGCATCCATTTTTAGTGTCTATATATGGACATTCAACTTATTAGTGAATTTGACATGTCCCTAAAAATAACTTGTAGGACCTTGCAAGGGAGATCTTAGTCAGTTTTAACCTAGTTTTGAGATTTTGAACTTGTATATTATCCTAAAAGACCTATGAGGGATTGAGAATGATGGGAATTACCTCATAGAGATTGATATACCATAATAAGGTACCATAAATTTCTATAATATTCAATAAAACCTCATAAATCTCTATTTTTTCATGAATAACTCCTTATTTGGAAGATTTATTGTCTATTCATACTCATAAAAGTCATCAAAGAGGCTTGATACATCTGGTGAGTGTATGAATAATGAAATTGAACTTGACCTCATACATGATCCCTCATAAAAACTCTATGATTTGGACCTTTAAGGCCAAAAATTTCCACTTTTTAGATTATAACATCCATGAAAGCTTTATTTTCTTAACTGTTTACTTGAAATTAGTAATTTTCATTCATGAATATATCTCCTTGGCATTAAATGACCCTTAAAAAAACTTTAAAACCCATGAAACCTTCATAACCATATTGAATGGAATGGTTTTATGCCATTCAAGGGCTGTTTTCCATATTAAAAGAGAATGAAAACCACTGAAAGGCAAAATGGAGGGGGAAATAGTTTATAACACCCTTTTGACTTATTTGTATGGATGGAGGGAGTCATGGAGGGGTGTTTTGAATATTAGATGGAGTTTTGAGAAATCATAAAAGGATTTATTTCTAAAAAAAACTCTAATGTGTTCAAATGTGACTTATTAACCTTTTTACACCTTCTAATGTAATTTTAAGACCTTTTGGGGTGTATTCATGACTTTATTATGCCTCATGGAATCCATTTTTTACCTATTTTCTCATTTAAACTCACCTTTTAGGACACTTTTGTTTTTTTTTTATGTGAGGACATAATTGAGCCTCTTGAATAGGTGTTGTACTACCCTCAATTAAAATGCTTTTAAACATGGACTAAGGCATAATATGGTCAATTAGGGCTTGACAAGGTTCCAAGATACCTTATTTGTATTAATAAATCCCATAAAGATTTGACATAAATAATGACTCATGACAATGACCATAAGATCTATTCAAGGTGATAAAGGTATGCTAAACTCATTCATACTTGGTTTTGAACACACATAAACATCATGGGAGGCTTATAATGAAAGGTATTCAATAAAATTTTGTAATAAATTCACCTCTTTAAGTATCCAAGTTATCTAAGGACTAAGGTTGGATATAATAGCCAATAATCCCTCATCTCTTTATTAAGTGAATGTAGGAAGAGACCACACAATTCTCATTGATCCATATTGGGTGTGATGGTAGAGGAATATAAGACTTGCCACAAATTCATGATGAAATGGGTGACCAACTTAATATTTTCTTTATTAATGTGAAATAATTAATGTATGGTAGTCTTAAGGAGTTTGTTCATATCAAAAACCTTGACAAAATTAGCCATGAGCTGGTATAAATAATGTATAAACCCCTTAAAGATGTGGTAATACCAATCAAACACTATTCCTTCTAGGGTTTTAAGAATTATTTTTTAATCATCCCATCCCAATGGAAGAGATCCCTAATGGTTGTAGTGTATACTTTGATGTGCACATTGGCATCCCCTTCCCCTTTGAGCTTGGGAAGGTCTAGTAGGGGACATGGGAGAACAACCCCCCATATGTTAGTATCGAGGGGTTACTTAAGGTATTCAATGTAAGTCCCCATGTTGCTAAAGTATATCATTATTTTAGCAATATTTGAATGAAAATGTGGGATCATATAGGGGTTGGCTTGGTAAGTAGTAGAAATTTTTAGAAGAAACTTCATAAGATGGGGTGGAGTAGGCTAAAAATAGTTATCTAGCTAAGTATATTTTGAATACATGTGACTATTTTAGGCTCAATTTTCACCCTTGGAGAGAGTTATTTAGGCTCCCTCTAATTGAGCTACATGATGGGAATAAACCCAGGTTATGGGTCACCTATGGTGGGGTTGAACCTCTGGAGATGGCTGACTTCCTCTTGATGCTCACCTAAACTAATGTTAAAGTAATGATTCACAAGGAAAAGGGTTATAAATATGGTTAAGGGTCCTAATAAGGCTAAAAGGGTGATGCACCAAAGTTAAATGGACAATTACATAAGCTTTAACACACACTAAATCCAAAAAAGACAACTATGGCTCACTTAATATCACAATCTCACTAGTTACATAAATATTTCATAGAATAGGTTCCAAATATAACACTAATCTAGACCTAAAAATTATCTTGAAAATACCTTCAAAGAGGTAAGTAGAAGGATATTAAACTAGGAAGAATCTCCTTTAGAAATTCACCATGCACAAGTATACTAAGCATTGATTAAAGATAAGAGATAGGAAAATAAATGATCATATTACTTTAAAATGTAGTTATTAAAATATTTTGATAGGGTTTAACCATAAAAAATGATCACACTTTTTCAAGAGTCTCAATGAATATCCTTGTCCTAAAAAATAATGATAAATTCTAAGAGATGAGAACCCATTTAATAGGAATGAGATGAGGGTATATAAAAGAAGGGAGAGAGAGAAAGAACATGGGATCACACCATTAAAAAAGGAACATACTATCTTGGATCATTAATTGAACTTGGGATACCACCTTTTGCCCTTAGCCAATGAAAACCTTCCCACCTTTTTGATCAATCAAGACACTGCCTATGGCTTATTGAGTGAGAAAGTCCCCAAAGGTTCTGAGGATGCATTGAATGCCTCTAGCTATAGTTCCTAATACTAGACCTAATCTTTGATCCTTTATGTCATCTCTCACTTGAAGACAAAAATTAATGCTCATGGATCTGATAGAATCATGGCTTTGTGCATTTTAGGTGGCTACTTGTCAAAAATATGGCCATGCTAAAGGATGAGGACCCCTTACATTAATGACATATATAGTTTTTATCTATGTTGGATCATAAGTCCATTCTATAGATGAAAACCAATTTAAGATTATTGATTTTCCTATAACTACCATATTAATAGGTACCTATAGACTGCATATCCTCTTTCTAGATCTAAATAGGTCTAAAAAGACCCAATCTATCTCTATAACAACCAAGAGTTCACCATATACATATATTTTTCTTAAAAAGGTAGACATAGTTATGAAAATAACCCTACTCAATATAAATTTACAAACTAGAGGTCCATATTTAGCTCCAATGGTATTCTATTTATGTTCCTTATATATTACTACATCAATGTGTCTCTTTAATGGCATTGAATCAAGCTTCAACGATGATAGAACGATCTTGCAAGACCTATTTGCTTGCATAAAAAATGGCTTCTCAACTTCCATCAAAAGCCTTGGGCTCACCTTTTTTATAATTGGATATTGATATGTGACTCAACTTATTAACATATTGAATCATCTTGATCTATTTATTTTAATTTATATGATTGAGTGAGGACCATCAATCCTGTCCTTGACTTATCAACTTTGTCTAAGCTAGTGCCACTTGGTAGTCCCACGTTTATACTCAAGATATTATTTTCAGTCTATTGATTTATGTGTTTGTGCCAAATTTAAACCTCTTGAGTTCTATTGATCAAAATGTACATTAAAATGTATACTGTTAGATTTACTGGGACCCACTATTTGAAAACCAATAGCTACTTATCAGGTCTTAAATTTTATGTCTGTATGACTATCATTTGATGTTTGTGTAGATGTATTTAACATCTTAAAGATAATTAAATTTAAGATCTTATGTATTTTTATAATGGCTTAAATTCAACATTTTCATGAACATATCCCATTATTTGACCAACTTTGAAGATTTATGTCTTGAATCACAAAAATCATGGAGGGACTAAATTTATTGGAGATGTTCTTGAGACCAAAAACATTATACCCACTTGATTTGCTGGTTATGAGAGATTTTTAAGTGTGTTTTAAAAATATTCAAGTGAGCTGACATATGTGTTTTTACATGATGTTTATGTGCTTGTCATGGTAAAAAATGGATAAGTATATAAACTTAATGAATTCTGTCTAAGGAGCAAACTTTGAACATGTATAACTTCTTTTGTGCTTCATCACATGACTTAAAACTTAAAATGTAACAACTAGGGACTAAGATGAAAAAACCCATGTGATAATTTTCTCTTAAAACTACCACACGTGAGATAAAATTAAATTAATATGCTCACTTGGATCTATTTGATCTCCTTTATAAATTGTCTATGTATGGAAACTTAGTGAAACTACCTAGGAGGCCAAAATTGGATCCCCATATCTTCTTTTGAGATTCATCACATGATATAAAAATTAGTGCATATGTTCTTGGGACTAATGTGATCAGATCCATGTGACCAATTCTCCATAACTCATCCACACATGGAAATGATAATGTCAATAAACTACCTACTCAAAATTTCTGCTACTAAACCTAAAATGCCTAGATAAACACAATGAAGAACTAGATGAATGCTATGCAGTTCCATACTCATTCCAAGCACTCTTGACATGATATAGGGTCTCTATAAAAATTTAGACCTATCTTTTATAAATTGGAAAATCAAAATTTAAGTGAACTTAAAGTGTTTCAAAAGCTTTGTGAGCAAAATGAGATAATTGGACCACTCATTCCATCCATAACTTTTAATCATCTATTCATCCATTAGCAACCTAATCCATTTGGGCACAAGATTTTTATGTGGGAAAAAAATGGCCAACATATTTATAAAATTATATGGAAGCATGAATTCTATGATTGAGAACCTAGTCCATTTTCCTTGGTTGGTCTATTGGGCATATGGAGTCCCAAGTCTTCTATCAACTAATCATGAAGATAACACAAGGCTATCCCTATCTAGAACATTTATTGAAGTAACAAGATCAAAAAAAAAAAAGTACCCAAGTCACTTTAAAGAGGAAACACATAGTAGAAAATAAATATGCACAAGGTACTTAGAGGAAAGTATAAAGCTATTATAAAATGTATAATATGTTATAAAGGATGCAAATCCATTAAATAATAGGGATTTAAATGAATGCCATTAATTGGGATGGGTAATACCTCTCCATATAGTTGGGTAAGTTTAGAAACATTTTTTCCTTTTATCCATGTATCAAATAATGACCACTCCACAAGATGTCAAACTTGGTATGGTTTCTTTATTTGGCCTAATTTGAGTCCCATTTGAGGACTAGGTCCCCTTACTTGAAGCTTTATGAAATAGCTCTCTTGTCAAATGATTTTTTGACATGAGCTTGATGTGATTATAGTGTTTTCATAGTAAGGTCCTTACTTTCTTCCAGTTCCATGAGCTCTATCATCCTCACATTCATGGGTTCATCCTCCATCAACTCAAGTTGGTGGGTCAATTCCAATGTAGGCAGCTTGAGAGAGATAGCCAATTTGGCTTCCCTTATGTACACAAGAACATATGGAAAATTTTGAATGGTAGTTTTAGGAGTTAGCCTATCAGCCCATAAGGCTATCTTTAGCTTAGTGTGCCATGTTCTCTGATTCTCTTCCATGGTCCTCCTGATGATCCTTAACAAATTATTATTTATGGACTTTGCTAGTCCATTTACTTGAGGATAGTATTTAGAAGAGGTACTGAGGTAGATGCCTAGTTTGAGTTCCCATTCACATGTCTTTATACCAAGGAATGATAATGCATTAAAATAAATTATGGTGGTTGGGACACCAAACCTAGTCACAAGGCCATCATAGAAATCTAAGACTGCACTTTCACTAGCCTCATTTAAAGCAATGGCTTCCACCCACCTAGTGAAGTATTCAATTGTAGTGAGAACCCATTTATGCCCTACACTTGATGGTGGATTGGTCATCCTTATGAAGTCTAACCCCCATTACATGAATGGTTTCTATACATAAATAGGATTGTGTTGAAGGGATGATATATTTTGCTTTCTTAAAAAGAGGGCACACTTTTAGTATTTTCTAACTCATACATGAGCATCCTTGAAAATATTGGGATAGTAATAACCAGCCCTCATTACCTTTTCTATAGTGGTTCTAGGTGCAAAATGGCCTCCTGTAGGTCTATCATGGAATTGGTCCAAGAGCTTGGTCACTTGGTCATCATTTATGTACCTAAGGAGTACCCCATTGAGGTCCTTTCTAAAAATAACACCATAAACTAATGCATAAATTATATATTTAATCCTAAAATACCTTCTTTTGGCTTTGTCCAAAACTTAGGGGTATTTTCCTATTGAAAAAAGTGAGCCATATCTTGAAGCTAGCTCTTTTTAAGTGAAGGTGCACCTATTTTTGAGTTGTCTTGGGTTACCAAAACAACTTCCTTATCTTCTTAGAGGTCATTTACCATGTGATCACATAAGCCCTTACCTCTGACTAGCTTGGTGACCTTGATTTCTACATTATATTCCATGACCTTTGTGATCTAGCCTATCTTTTCTCTTTTGAATCCTTGTTAAGGATTAAGTCCCTAACTCCAAGATGAGACACCATACTATGGATCATGTTATTAGAGAGCATGGGCCTAAAATTCTTGAGGATTCTCAGGGATGTAAGAACTTACTTCTCAATGAAAGTGTACCTTGCCTCATATCCTTCCAACCCTTGACTAAAAAAGGCAATTGGTTGTTCTATCCCTTTTCCATTATTCTACATTAGCATAGCTAATATGTTTTCAACATTGGAAAATGTGTATAAGATGAAGTCCTCAGATAAGTTGGGATTCAAGAGTGAGGGTACTTGGGCATTGGCCTATTTGATGGATTCAAAGGCTACCTTGTCTTCATTATACCAAGAAAACACTTGGATATTCTTTAGCATGGTGGTAATAGTTTTGAACAAGTTTGAAAAACTAGGTATGATCCTTCTCACAAAGTTAATATTTCTAAGGAATCTTTAGATCCCTTTCTTGTGCTTTGTCTAGGATAAGGCTAAGATAACACTTATTCTATTAGGATCAATGGATAATCCTTATTTTGAAATAATGTGACCCAAAAAATTACCTTCATGTATAGAGAGCACAAATTTCTTGGGATTTAAAGAGATCCCATACTCTCTATATCTTTAGAATATCATCCTCAGATGGTCCATGCGTTCACTAGCTTTCTTGGAAAAGACTATGATGTCATACAACTAGACTAGTACCATTTTATTTAGTATTCCTTGGAAGGCCATGTCCATTTATTTTTTAAATATTTACCTAACATTGGATAATCCAAAAGGCATATTATGATAAGCAATGTGCTCCACTTAGTGGTGAAGGTAGTCTTGTATTGGTCTTCCTCTCTCACTAGCACTTAGTTGTAACCTTTATATCCATCTAAGAGAGAGAAGCATTCATAAATAGTAACTACTTGGAAGAGTTGTTCCATGGATGGTAGAGGGTAATGATCCTTTAAAGAGACTCTATTAAGATCCCTAAATTCCACACAGAATTTGATCTCCCTATTCTTCTTTCTGACAAGTACCAAATTAGCTACCCATGAGGAGTGCTTAATTTGGAAGATGATCCTAGATTCAACCAACTTGGTTAATTCCTTTCTCATGAGCTCTTCAATCTTAGGGTTTATGGGCCTCTAATTCTACTTGACAAGATTTGCATTAGCCTTTAGCTCTATAGTGTGTTGGGCCAATTTGGGATCAAATCCCCTCAGGTCACTATATTTCCAAGCAAAGATGTCTGCATATTCCTTACAAATCTCTATAAAATCATGCCTTTCATCTCTAATGCTTACCTTCCCAAGCCTAAGGAACTTGTATTAAAAGATAATAACTCTCTCATAGTTTATTTCATTAGTTGACATCAATACTTTATCCTTCCTCATATGGTCCCCTTCATGAAAGATACCTTCTAGGGTGACTATCCATTTAGGAATATAATTAGAATTTAATTGAATAATCTGATCTAGATATTGATGCTATAATTTTCCTTAGTTGATCAAGGAGAACTCTTCTTCTTGCTATAAGAAGCATGAAATCTATTTGTCATTTCCAAAGACCTACTAATGAGCTTCACTATCTAGTATTGATGGTCTTATGACCACTTTGACATGTGGTTTTACCTTAGTTATTTTTAAAGCATTGGGGATGTCAAAATGATCCCCCATAACTACTAGTCTATCAACATGTTGATTTTGGCCTCTTGGCACTGATTAGATATTGAAGGCTTCAAAGTCATTAATTAGGTCCCATATTCTATGTTTTAAGGACTTCATTAAGGGGTTATTAGTGGAATTATATCCCCTCACTTGGTGTATAGCCAATTCACTATCCCCATAGACTTGTAATTGCTTAATCCCTCTCTTACTAGCCCATTGAAAGCCATGGATATGGCCTTCATATTTTACTGCATTACTGAAGAAGATGAATTAGAACCTATATGAAGATAAGTACTTATAATTTAAAGGGGATATTAGCATAGCACCATAACCTACTCCATGCTTTCTCCTTGATCCATAAAATAACAACTTCCATAAACCACTAAGGTATTATTGAGGCTTCATGAGGGATGACATGGGATAACTTTCTTCATGAAAATAGTAGAAACCCAAGTCCCTTTCTTCAACACCTTCTAAAGGGTCCACCAATTGTATTTCATTCTATAGTTCATCCAGGAACATGTCTAGTAACTTTTATGGATGAGTATTCAACTCTTTCCCCATTACAAATTTATCCTCATCAATGATGGTGCAATTGGTGTTGACACTATCTAATCCATAGGTCTCTATGTGGAATTGTGCAATGGGATTAGCTTTGATTGACACTTTGGTCCCATACCTTGTTTTCAATGCCATATATGACCAATCTACTACAAGTTAGCCTCTAATTTTTATAGTGAACTCCCTAGATAGATAGAGTGTAAAACAAGGAGGTACATCTAAGATCAATACATCTTGAGACACTGAGATACTAGGGTAAGCTTGTAGGGTCATATTGAGGTCTTTAATTATGCTATATTGTTTGGTATAAGAAACATCAAGTTATAACACTCTTTTGTACTGTGGTTCATATTTTAGACCAAGCTAATTAGGTATGAACTTTAGCATCACTGAGGTAATAACCCCACTATCCACTAAACAATTGTGCACTGGAGAGTTTCCAATGATTAGTGATATGTATAAGGGAAGAAGTTTTATCACCTTGCTTGATTTTTTATCATTAGGCCTTTTTGATACATTGGTGAGAAATGCATTCACCTTGCTTGGTGGCTTGTCTGCAATAGTTGTAGCATTAATCTTCAGAAAGCCCTCATGAAGAATATCCACTTGACAAGGCATGGAGATCATATACCACATGGGCACACTCAAATTTGATTTATTCATTTGTTTAATAATGTATATGTGTGAACTGCCAACCTTTGCTTGTGCTTTGGGAGCCACCACTATTGTTTGTTGAACTTGTGAGCCTTGGGGTACAAAAATATTCCTTTGATTATAATTTTTTGGAGGTAGTGGAACCTTTGGAGTGATAGTAGGTTCATTTTTATTTTTTAGTGAAGTAGTAATGACAAGAATATATTTGACTGCTTCCTAGTTACCATCCATGTTACTTTTTTTAAAATCTTGTATTTCTAGCCACTGGTATGTAGGTTTGGCTAGAACTAGTGTGTTGGTTGGATGCATAACACTCTTTTTTTCACATTTCATCATTTTAACATCCAATTGGTTTGGTCCATGATTATACCCTTGGACTTGTGGAGGCTCTTCTAGGTTGGTCATCATAAATACCTTTGCATTTTGGGCCATGAGAGCTTGGTTGTACCCAAAATTAGTAGCTTGTTTCCATTGATCATTAAAGGCTTGGTTGAGGTTAATATTTGGGATAATATGTTGAGAAAAAGACTAATTACAAGGCATGGTACCCTCTACTTCTTGATCCACAATATTTTGAATTGGTACCAAGGTGTTGGAAGTGATAGAAACATTAGGATTGTAGGTATTCTACCTATTGTAGCAATGTTGTACTTTACCTTGGTTTTGACCTTGGACTTAGACTTATATTTCCATTTATATGGTGTCCTATTTGCCTAAAAATATTGATATTAAGGTTGATATGAACCTTGATAAGGCCTATTGAAATATTTATGCCTTTAAACATTTACTAGCTCATTCTGCAAAGATTGAAACATGCTCTTGAGTTCTTGGATTTTTTTTGGTCTTGGGAGTCACTAGATCCACTAGTGGAAGATTTTTATTGTTTTTTTATAGGTATTGCAATAATTATTGGTGTATGAGGAATGACATCTAGTAGAGGGATAATAATAGGAGGTAGTCTAATTTTAGGAAATGATGGCATTAGTGGTTTAGGTGTAAGTTTGCCATCTTGAACAAGATAATTTTTTTCTTTGATGGCCACCTCATAAGCATCTAGAAGTATATTTACTCCCATAGATTGGACCATCACTAATATATCACTATTTAAAGCCTTCAAATAGTATATTAAGGCAAAGTTATGGGTTAGTCTAACTAAGACTGGGATTCTATCCCAGTTTCTTAAAACCTTGTGTTGAAGTCTTACATGATTTCATGAGGAGATCTCTTAATGGTAGTTAGTTGCTATACAATTGATACATTTTCACTTTTATTCTCAAATATTTTACACAAGGCCTCACCTCTCCTAATTGGTCCCATGTTTAAATGGAAATAATAGTAAGGCCTCTATACTAATCTAGGGATTTTCATTTAAAAGAAGTATCTAATAACTTAATAGATATATTTTCCTTAGTGACATTATAGATATTGTAAAAATTGGTTATGTCTATGAGGTGCTTATAAGGTGTTGTAGACTAGTCACTAACATAATAGGCAACACTTTTGAGGGATTTAATTGGGATATGATCATATTAGGCAAGGTCTAAAGTACTTTGGAAATTAAAATCCAAAAAACCTCTAAGGGATGCCATGGCTATGCAAGGGTTTAATAAGGTCTTGTTGTAGGGGTAGGCCTTGAAAATGACCTAGGAGCAAAGGTTCCCTGATATGGATGTGTATTGGTAAACTTAAACATTTTTGTTGAATTTAAAGGTAGTTCAACAAATTCAAAGGGAATACCTCTTAAATCTGACCTTGTTGGCACCTTTAACATGATAAATAACATCACTTTAAACCAAAGTGTTTATTCTTCCTTTCATAGTCACCATATGTTATTCTTTGGTACCTTAACTACTATAAATTTGATCAAACCAACATCAACTTTGACCAATATTATGTTTGGATGGTGGTCCGACCGAGTGTGCTAAAAACTATTATAGGCTCAATTTTCACCCTTGGGGAGAGTTCATCATGCTCCCTCCAATTGAGCTACATGATCGGAACAACCCCAAGTTGTGGGTCACCTATGAAGGGGTTAAACCTCAAAAGAAGGCTGACTTCCTCTTGATACTCACCTTAATGAATGCTAAACTAATGGTTCATAGGTAAAATGGTTATAAATATGGTTAAGGAATCCTAAGAAGGCTAAAAGGGTGATGCACCAAAGTTAAATGGACACTTATATAAGCTTGAACACACATTGGATCAACAAAGGATAAATATGGTTTACTCAATCTCACAATCTCATTAGTTTCATAAATATTTCATAGAATAGGTTTTGAATAGAACACTAATCTAGACATAAAAATTAGCTTGAAAACACCTTCAAAGAGGCCAATAGAAGGATAGTAAACTAGGAGGAATATCCTTCACAAATTCACCATACACAAGCATATTAAGCATTGATTAAATATAAGAGATAGGCAAAGAGCTGATCTTATTACTTCAAAAGGCAATGCTTACAATATTTTTATAGGGTTTAACCATATAAAATGAGCACACATTTACAAGAGTCTTAATGAGTATCTTTTTCCTAGAAAAGAATGATAAATTATAAGAAATTAAAACCCCTTCAATAGGAATGAGACTAAGACATATAGGAGAAGGGAGAGAGAGAAAAAAGTGGGAGCAAACCATTAGAAAAAGAACATACTATCTTGAATCATTAATTAAACTTGGGTTGCCACCTTTTACCCTTAGCCAATGAAAGCCTTTCCACCTTTTTATCAATAATGACACTTCTCATGGCTTTTAAGTGAGGAAGTCCTCAAAGGTTCCAAGGATGTATTGAATACCCCTAGCTACAGTTCCCAATACTATAAATTTTCTTTGATCCTTCACACCATCTCTCACTTAAAGATAAAACTTCATGCTCATGGATCTAACACAATCATGTATTTGTGAATTTTTGGTGGATGCTTGTCAAAAATATGGCCATGTTGAAGGATGAGGACCCCTTGCATTAATCACATATCTTTTTTTTCTCTATGTTAGATCATAGGTCCATTTTATAGATGAAAACTAATCTAAGATTATTAGTTTTCCTATAATTTCCATATTAATACGGACGTATATATTGCATAGCCTCTTTCTATATATAAATAGGTCCAAAAATACCCAATTTTTCTCTATAGGAACCAAGAGTTCACCATATACATGGATCCTTATTAAAAAGGTAAAAATGGTTATGAAAATAACCTTGCTTGTTGTAAATTTACAAACTAGAGGTCCATATTTATCTCTAATGGAGGTCCCTTTATATTCCTTATATATTACTAAATTAGTTTTCCCTTTAATGGTATTATAAAAGACTTATTTTCTTGCATTGAAAATGGCTTCTTGACTTTCATCGAAAGTATTATGCTCACCTTTGTTCTAATTGGGTGTCGATATCTTACTCAGATTATTGACATATTGACTCATCTCACTCTTTTGATTTTTATCTATATGATTAAATTATGACCATTTTCTTGCCTTTGAATTTTCAACTTTGTCCAAGCTAGTGTCACTTGGCATTCCTACATTTACACTCAAGATTCTGTTGTCAGTCTACCACTTTACATGCTTGTGCCATGTGTCAACCTCTCAAGCTCCTTGACTATTTGATTCATCTCACACTATTAGGTCAATATGTATGATGCAACATAGATTATTGTATCTGATAAGACCCACTATTTGAAAACAAATGGCTACTTACCAAGTCTTAAATTTAAAGTTTGCATGATCATCATTTGATGTTCGTATAGACGTATTTGATGTCCCATAGATCATAAAATTTAAGATCCAATGGATTTTTATATTAGATTAATGTTGATGTCTATGTGAACATATCCCATTATTTGACTAAATTTGAATATTTATATCTTGAAGCATAAAAATCATATAGGGACTAAATTTGTTGTAGATGTTCCTGGAACTAGAAACATTATGCCTACTTGATATGATAGCTTTGATATCTTTCTAATTGTGTTTATAAAATGTTAAATTGATATAGCCTATGTATTTTTACATGATGTACACATTCCTATCATGGTTGAAAATGGTTAAGTATGGAAACTTAGCGAACAATGTCTGATGAGCCAACTTTGAACATGCATAACTTCTTTTGTGCTTCATCACATGACCTAAAAATTAACATGTAACAACTAGGGACTAATATTAATAAACCCATATGATAATTTTATCCTAATATTAACACACATGAAAGATACAATTTATCAATATGCTCACTTAACTCTATTTGAGTTCCTTTGCAAATTGGCTAAGTATGGAAACTTAGCAAAACTGCGTGTGAGGCCAACTTTAGATCCCCATATATTCTTTTCCAATTCATTGAATGATATAAAACTTAGTTAATATGTTATTTGGACTAATGTGATCAGACCTATGTGACCAATTCTCCCTAACTCATCCACACATGGTAATGATAACATCAAAAAAATGCCTACTTAGAATTTTTGCCACTAGACCCAAAATATCTAGATGAACACAATAAAGAAACATATGAATTATATGCACTTAAATAATAATTTAAATCACTCTTGATATCCCATAGGGTATCTAAAAAAATTTAGACCTATCCCTTAGAAATTGGCAAATTACACTTTAAATGAACTTAAAGTGTTTCAAAAGCTTTGTGAGCAAAATGAGATCCCTAGAACACTCATTCCATTCAGAACTTTTTTTTCATTGTCTCATCCATTAGAAACCTGATCCATATGGGAAAAATATTGGTATGTGGACCAAAAATGGCCAACATCTTTTATGACTCATAGGGAAGCATGCCTGCTATGCTTGAGAACCTAGTCTATTTGCCTTAACTGGTTCATTAGGCATATAGAGTCCCAAGTATTTTATCAACTAATCATGAAGATAACATAAGGCTATCCATGTGTGGAACCTTTATTTAAGTAACAAGATAAAAATAAATATAACAAAAAATTTCCTAAGGCAATTTGAAAAGGAAACACACAACAAAAAATAAATGTGCACAAGGTACTTAGAAGAAAGCATAAAGATATTCTAACATGTATAATATGTTACAAATGATGAAAATCCATTTAATAATAAGGATATAAATGAATTAAATTAATTGGGATGGTTAATACCTCTCCATCTAGTTGGGTAATATAAAAAACATTGTGTTCCTTGCATCCATGGATCAAATAATGACCACTCCATAAGCTATCAAACTTAGTATGGTTGCTTGGTTTGGTCCAATTTGAGTTCCATTTGAGGACTAGGTCCATTTATTTAAAGCTCCATTTTTGACCTAAGCTTGATGTGATTCTAGTGTTTTCATAGAAAGGTCCTTGGTTTCTTCTAGCTCCATTAACTCTATCATCCTCACATTCATGGGTTCATCCTCCATCAAGTCAAGATTGTGGGCCAATTCAAATACAAGTAGCTCAAGAGAGATATGAAATTTGTCTTCCCTTACATACAAAATAAAATATGTAGGATTACCAATGACATTTTTAGGAGTCACTCTATCAGCCTATAATGTTGTCTTTAGCATGGTATGTCATGTTCTCTAATTCTCTTTCATGGTCCTCTTAGTGATCCTTAACAAATTCCTGCTTGTAGACTCTGTTAATCCATTTACTTGAGGATAATAGTTGGAAGAGTTGATGAGGTAGATGCCTAATTTGAGATCCCACTCACTTATCTACATACCAAGGAATGATAATGCATTATCAAAAATTATGGTGGCTAGGACATCAAACCTGGTCACAAGGCTATCATAGAAATCTAAAACTGCACATTCACTAGCCTCCTTCAAAGAAATGGCTTCCACCCACTTGGTGAAGTAGTTATTTATAGAGAGAACTAATTTATTCCCTTCAATTGATGGTTATTGGTCATCCCTATGAATTCTAACCCACATTGCATGAAGGGTTGCTCCACCTGAATAGGAAAGAGTGGAAGGGCTACTAGTTTTTACTTTCCTACAAAGAGGTCACACTTCTGGAAATTTTTATCCCATACATGAGAATCCTTAAAAATATTGGGTCATTAATAACCAGCCCTCATTACCTTTTTTATGGTGGGTTAAGGTGAAAAATGGACTCTTGTAGGTCCATCATGAAACTGCTCCAAGAGCGTAGTCACTTGGTTATCATTTATACACCTAATGAGTACCCCATTGAGGTCATTTATAAAAGGAACACCATAAAATAATGCATAAGGTATAGATTTAAGCTTGAAATACCTTATTTTGGATTTGTCCAAACCTTGGGGGTGTTCTCATATCATCAATAAGTGAGCCATATCTTGAATCCATCTCTTTTTAAGTAGAGGTGCACCTACTTGTGAGTTGTCTTGGGTCACAAAAACAACTTCCTTGTCTTCCTAGAGGTCATTTACCATTTTATCACACAATCCCTTTTATTTAACCATCCTAATGACCTTGATCTATACATCATATTCCATGACCTTTGTGATCTATCCTACTCTCTTCTGATTCGAATCCTTGTTAAGGAGGAAGTCCCTAACTCTAGGATGAGACACCATAATATGGATCTTGCTATTAGAGATTATGGGCCTAATATTCATGAGGTTTATAAAGTTTGAAATAAATTTATTCTCAATGAAAGTGTACCTCACCTCATATCTTTCCATCCCTTGATTAAAAAAGGCAATTGGCTACTCTGTCCCTTCACCATTCTTTTGCATCAACATAGTTGATATGTTGTCAACATTGGAAAAGGTGTATAAGATGAATTAATTAGAGAAGTCATGATTAAATAGTGAGGGTTCTTGGGTAATGGAATTCTTGATGGATTCTAAGGATACCTTGGCTTCATTATACCAAGAAAACACTTGGCTCTTCTTTGGCATGGTGGTGATAGGTTTGACCAAAAACTAGCTATGAACCTTCTCACAAAGTTAATCTTCCCAAGATAGTCTATATCCCTTTCTTATGTTTTATAAAGGATAAGGATAAGATAACACTTATTATATTAGGGTTAATGGATAATCCTTATTTTGAAACAATGTGACCCAACATCTTACCTTCATGCATAGAGAACACATATTTCTTAGGATTTTAATAGATCTTATACTCTCTACATCTTTAGAATATTTGCCTCAGATGGTCCATGTGTTCACTATATTTCTTAGAAAAGATTGTGATGTCATACAAGTAGACCATGACCATTTTATTTATTATTCCTTAGAATTCCATGTTCATTACTCGTTAAAAGGTTCCCCCAGCATTGGATAATGAAAAAGGCATCTTTTGATAAGCAAATGTGCCCTACTTGGTGGTGAAGGAAGTATTGTATTAGTTTTCCTCTATCACTAGAGCTTAGTTGTAACTTGAATATCCATCTAAAAGAGAGAATCATTTTTAACCAAAAAATACTTGAAGGATTTGATCTATGGATGGTAGAGGGTAATGATCCTTTAAAGAGACTCTATTAAGATCTTTGAAGTCCACACATAGTTTGATCTCCCCATTCTTCTTTATGATAGGTACCAGATTAGCTACCCATGAGGAGTGATTAATTAGGAAGATGATCCTAGATTCAACCATCTTGGTCAATTACTTTCTCATGAGCTCTTTAATATTGGGGTTTATGGGCCTCTGCTTTTTCTTGACAGGCTTAGCATTAGCCTCTATCTCTATAGTGTGTTGGGTCAATTTGGGATCAAATCCCCTTAGGTCACTATATTGAAAAGGAAAGATGTATGGATATTCCTTACAAATATCTATGAAATGATGAATTTCAACTTTAGTGCTTACCTTATGAGGATTGAGGAGATTTTCTTAAAAGATAATAACTTTTTGATAGTTATCTTCATTAGTTGACATCAGTACTTTATCCTTCCTCATATGGTCCTCTTCATTAAAGAGACCTTCTAGGGTGATTAGACCTTTAGAAATATTATTGGACCTTAATTGAACAATCTTCTCACCATACTGATGCTAAAATTTTCCTTGGTTGATGGAGGAGAACTATACTTCTTGTTATAAGAAACATGTAATCTATTTGTCATTTTAAAATACCTACCAATGAGTTTCATTTATCTGACACCAATGGTCTTATTACAAATTTGACATGTGGTTGCACCTTAGTTCTTTTTAAGTCATTTGGGATGTCAAAATGAGCCTCCATAGCTGCTAGTCTATTAGCATGTTGATTTTAGCCTCTTGACACTGATTGGATGATAAAGGCCTCAAATTACTTAATTAGGTCCCACACTCTATGTTTTTAGGACTTAATTAAGGGTTTCTTAGTGGAATTTTGTTCCTTGACTTAGTGTATAACTAATTCATTATCCCCATAGAATTGAAATTACTTAATGCCTCTCTTCCAATCCCATTGAAGGCCATAGATAAGGTATTCATAATCTAATGTATTACAGGAGAAGCTGAATTTTAACTTATATGAAGAGAAGTACTTAACATTTGAATGGGATATTATCATAACACCTACACCTACTCTATGCTTGCTCTTTGGACCATCAAAGAATAACTTACATAGACCATTAAGGTCTTCTTAAGGCTTCATAAGGGATGGCATGGGTTATATTTCTTCATGAAAATAGTAGACACCCAAATCCATTTTTTTAAGATCTTCTAAGGGGTCCACCAACTAGATTTCATTTCATAGTTCATCCAAGAACATGGCTGGTACCTCTTCTAGATGAATATTCATTTCTTGCCCCATTACAAATTCATCCTCATCAATGATGGTGAAATTGGTTTTGACATTATCTAGTCCATAAGAATCTATGTGTAATTATGCAATGGGTTCATCTTTGATTAAAAATTTACCCCCATACCTTATTATGAATGCCATCTATGACTGATCTACAACAAGGTAACCTCTAATCTTTGTAGTGAACTCCCTAGATAAGCAAAGTGTAAAGCAAATATGTACATCCAAGATCAATACATATTGAGCCACTAAGATACTAAGATAAGCTTGTAGGGTCATATTGAGGTCTCTAATTATTCTAGATAGCTTGGTAAAAGAACCATCAAGTTGCAACACTCCTTCAGACTGTGGTTCATATTTTAGACCAAGATGATCAGTTATGAAATTTAGCATCATTAAGGTACTAAACCCACTATCCACTAAGTAATTATGCACTAGAGAGTTTCCAATGATAATTTATATGTAGAAAGGAAGAGGTTTGACCACCTTTATTTATTTCCCTTCATTAGGCCTTTTGGCTACATTGGTAAGAACTTAATTCACCTTGATTGGTGGCTTGCCTATAATAGTTGTAACATTAATCTTGGACAAGCCATCCTAAAGAATGTCCACTTGACCAGGCATGAAGAACATATCCCACATGGACATACTCACATTATATTTCTTCATTTATTCAATAATGTTGATGGGTGAACCACCAAACTTTTCTTGTGCTTTGGGAGCAACCATTATTGTTTATTAAACTTGTGAGCCTTGGGGTAAAAAAAAATTCCATTGATTCTAATTTTTTAGAGGTACTAGAACCTTTGGAGTGATAGCAGGTTCATTTGGATTTGTCAGTAAAGGAATAATGATAAGAATCTCTTTGACTACTTCTCAATTACCATCCATGTTCCTTCTTTTAAATGTTGAATTTGTAGCCACTAGTATGTAGGTTTGGATAGAACTAGCCTACTGGTTAGATGCACAACACTCTTCTTGTTCACAATTCATCATTTTAGTATCTAACTAGTTTGATCCCTGATTATACCCTTGGCCTTTTGGAGACTCTTTTATCTTGGTCATCATAGGTACTTATACATTCTAGGCCATGAGAGATTTATTTTACTCAAAATTAGAAAATTATTTCTTTGATCATTGAAAGATTGGTTGAGGTCAATATTTGGGACAATATGTTGACCAAAAAACTAATTTCAAGGCATGTTACCTTCTAATTCTTGAGCCATATTATTTTGAACTGGTACCAAGTTGTTGGAAGTGCTAGCAACATTAGGATTGTAGTTATTCTACCTATTGTAGGCATGTTACCCTTGTCCTTAGTTTTGACCTTGGCCTTGGCCTTGGTAGTTCCATTTATATGGTGGCCTATTTTCTTGAAAAGCTTGATGATAAGGTTGATATGAAACTTGATAAGGCCTATTGAAAGCCTGCTACCTTTTAACATTTACTATCTCGTTCCCCAAAGAATGAAACATGCTCTTGAGTTCTTGAAAGTTATTTTTGTCTTGGGAGTCACTATATCCTCTATTGGAAGCTTTCTCTTATTGTAGTATAGGTATTGAAGCAATTATTGGTGTAGGAGGAATGACATCTCGTGGAGGGATAACATTAAGATGTGGTCTAATTCTAGGAAATAAGGGCATTGGTGGTATATGTGTAATATTATCATCTTGAACAAAATAATTTTTTGCTTTGATTGCCACCTCATAAGCATCTAGAAATATATTTCCTCCCATAGATTAGATCATCACTGCTATATCACTATTTAAAGCCTTTAAATAGTATAGGAAGGCAAAGTTAGGGGCTGGTCTAACTAAGATTGGGATTCTATCCCATGTTTTTTGTAACCTTGTGTTGGAGTATTTTATGACTTCATGAGGATATCTCTTAATTGTGGTTAGTTTCTTTGCAAGTGATAAATGGTCACTTTTGTCCTCAAATATTTTACACAAGACCTCTCTTAATTGGTCCCATGTTTTAATGGAAATAATAGTAAGGCCTCTATACCAATCTAAAGATTTTACTTTTTAAAAAATATCTAAAAAATTAATATATATATTTTCCTCAGTGACATTATAGATATTTCAAAAATTAGCTATGTCCATGAGGTTCTCAAAAGGTGTTATAGCTTGGTCACTAGCATAATAGGGAAAAATTTTAAGGGCTACAATTAGGATATGATCATATCGAGAAAGGTTAAGAATAATTTGGCCATTAAAATACATAAAAGATCTAGGGGATACCATTATTATGCAAGGGTTTAATAAAGGTCTTCTTGCAGGGGTAGGCCTTGAAAATGATGTAGGAGCAAAGGTTCCCTAATATGGATGTGTAATGGTAAAGCTTAATATTTTTGATGAATTTAAAGGTAGTTCAAAAATTTCAAATGGAATACCTCTTGAAGCTAAACTTGTCACCTTTTTCATGAGAGATATCACCACTCTAAAATAGAGTGTTTATTCTTCCTTTTGGAGTCGCCAGATGTTATTGCTTGGTAGCTTAAATACTTCAAATTTAATAAAACTAGCATCAACTTTGACCAATATTCCTTTTGTAATGTGGTCCCATTGAGCATGAAATAAACCATTGTAGGATAAATTTTCACCCTTAGAGAGAGTTATTTAGTTTCCCTCCAACTGAGCTACATGATGGGAACAACCCCAGGCTATGGGTCACCTATGGTGGGGTTGAACCTCTAGAGAAGTCCAAATTCCTCTTAATGCTCACCTAAACTAATACTAAAGTAACGCTTCCTAGGGAAAAGGGTTAGAAATATGGTTAAGGGATCCTAATAAGGCTAAAAGGATGATGTATAAAATTTAAATAGACACTCATATAATCTTAAACACATACTAGATCATTAAAGGACAACTATGTCTTACTCAATCTCATAATCTCACTAGTTGCATAAATATTTCATAAAAGAGGTTCCAAGTAGAACACTTATCTAGACCTATAAATTAGCTTGAAAATAGTTTTAAAGAAGCAAGTAGAAGGATAGTAAACTAGGAAGAATCTCCTTTACAAATTCACCATGCACAAGCATACTAAGCACTGATTAAAGATAAGAGATAGTCAAATAGTTGATCTTATTACTTCAAAAGGTAGCTCTTAAAATATTTTGACATGGTTTAACCATAAAAGATTAGCACACTTCTACAAGATTATCAATGAGCATCCTTTTCCCATAAAATAATGATAAATTCTAAGAGTTGGGAACCCCTTTAATGGGAATGAGACCAAGATATATAGGAGAAGGGAAGTAGAGAAAGAAAGTGGGAACACACTATTATAAAAGAACATACTATTTTGGATCATTAATTGAACTTGGGTTTCTAGTTTTTGACCTTATCTAATCAAATATTTTCCACCTTTTTGATCAATCAGGACACTACCTATGGATTTTTGAGTGAGGAAGTCCCCAAAGGTTCCAAGGATGCATTAAATACCCTTAGTTACAGTTCCCAACACTATAATTTTTCTTTGATCCTTCACACCATATCTCACATGAAGATAAAAATTCATGCTCATAGATCTGATAGAATCATGGATTTATGTATTTTAGGTGGATTCTTGTCAAAAATATGGCCATGTTGAAGGATGAGGACCCGTTGCATTAATAAGATATATGAATTTTCTCTGTGTTGGATCATAGGTCCATTCTATAAATGAAAACCAATCTAAGCTTATTGGTTTTCCTATAGATAACATATTAATATGGACCTATATATTGCATAGACTCTTTCTAGATCCAAATAGGTCTAAAAATACACAAGATGTCTCTGCAAGAACTAAGAGTTCACCATAGACATAGATCCTTCTTAAAAAGGCAAACATAGTTACAAAAATAACTCTAACTCATAAAAAATTATGAACCAAAGGTTTGTATTTAGATCCAATGGTGGTCCCTTTATGTTCATTATATCTTACTTCATTAGTATGTCCTTTAAAAGCATTGGATCGATCTTCAATGGTGATAGGATGATCTTGTAAGACCTATTTGCTTACATTAAAAATAGCTTCTCAACTTCTATCAAACGTCTTGGGCTCACCTTTATTCTAATTATATGTAGATATATAACTGATCTTAATGACATATTGACTCATCTCCCACCATTGATTTTTATATGTATAATTGAGTGAGGACCATTGATCCTAGCTTTAACTTGTCAACTTTGTCTAAGCTCATGCCACTTCACAGTCTCATGTTTATACTCAAGATCCTATTATCAGTCTACCACTTTAAGTGCTTGAGCCATGTGTCAACCTATAAATATCCTTAATTATTTGACTCATCTTGCACCATTAGATTAGGATGTATAATTCAATGTGGACTATTAGATATGTTGGGAACCACTATTTTAAAACCAATGGATACTTATTAGGTATTAAATTTGATGTCTGTATGATTGTCATTTGATGTCTACATGGATGTATTTGATGTCCCACAAATCATCAAATTTAATATCTAATGGATTTTTAAAATATCTTAAAGTTGATGTCTACATAAATGTATCTCATTATTTAACCAACTTTGAATATTTATATCTTGAAGTGTAAAACTCATGGAGAGACCAAATTTGTTGGAGATGTTCCTGTGACCAAAAACCTTGTACCCACTTGATATCATGGCTCTAGGAAATTTATAAGTGTGTTTAAAAAATGTTAAATTGAGATTACCTATGTGTTATTTCATGATTCCCATGTGCTTTTCATGGTTTAAAATGGATAAGTATGGAAAATTAGTGAATTTTGTCTAAGGAGCCAACTTTGAACATGCATAACTTCTTTTCACTTCATCACATGACCTAAAACTTAGCATGTAGAAATTAATGAGTAAGCTAAATAAAACCATATTATAATTTTATCCTAATATTACCACACATGTGAAATATGATGCCATAAGTATGCTTACTTGACTCTATTTGAGCTCCTTTACAAATTAGATAAGTATGGAAACTTAGAGAAACTACTTGGGAAGCCATCTTTGGGTCCCCATATATTATTTTGTTCTTCATCACATGATCTAAAAATTAGTGCATATGTTCTTCAGACTAATGTGATTAGACCCATATGACCAATTATCCCTGAATTATCCATCGATAGCAATGATAATATTAGCAAACTACCTACTCAAAATTTTTGCCACTAGATCCAAAACGTTTAGATGAACATAATGAAGACATAGATGAGTGCTATGCACTTCCATACTCATTCCAAGTACTCTTGATATCCCATAGGGTCTTTGAAACACTTTATAACTATCCCTTAAAAATTGGAAAATTAAAATTTAAGTGAAATTAAAGCATTTTAAAAGATTTGTGAGAAAAATGATATCCTTATAACACTCATTCCATCCAGAACTTTTGTTCATCTACTCATCCATTAGAAACCTGATCCATCTATGTACAAGCTTAGTGTATGGGGAAAAAATTGTCAAAATGAAAATATGGGGGAATATTATGTGTTTTAGGAGGTATGGTGGTTTTTTGTGGTGGAGTGTATGTGGTTTGTTATAGTGGCATGTATGTGGTTTGCACATAACCTAATGCTACATAAGGTGGGGCATGGCTTGTCTACTAAGGGAGTGTGTAAGTGGGAGGAATGTAACTCATAGGTATGAATAATAGTGAATTATTGGTTACCACATTATTATTTATGGGTGGAGCATAGGTGTATATGATCCCCATCAGGGTTTACATGGGTACTTGATGAGATGCATGAGTTTTAGAAGTGTCAAGGTTAGGGACCCCTTGAGTGAGGATATCCATAAGGGGTTGGTGAGTGACATGGTTTTATGTGGGGGTATGTTCTTGATATAGTGGAATTAGGTGGGTTTTTTATTGTGATGTTATATGGGTCATTATTTGAAAGAGAGAGAGAGAGAGAGAGAGAGAGAGAGAGAGAGAGAGAGAGAGAGAGAGAGAGAGAGAGAGAGAGAGAGAGAGAGAGAGAGAGAGAGAGAGAGAGAGAGAGAGAGAGAGAGAGAGAGAGATGGGTTGGTGTAAGGGAAATTGGGACCATCTCTTAACCCAAAGTTTTTTAGTTGTTCTCTAGGTCTTGAATGGGACCCACTAGGGTGTTGATGAGTTGGTTGGGGCTGGTGTTAGGGTTAGTTTTAGGGACTTCATATATAAGAGGAGAAGACATGTGAGATGGGGTAGTGGTAAGAGGTTAAATTGAGATAGTAGATCCATGGGTTGTGTTCATAGTTTGCATAGGTGGGTTGGTGGCATCTTGGATTCTATTAGGAGGATGCACGACTACTTTCATATGGTGGAATTAATCCTCTAATGACACATCCTCCCTAAGTAATGATAATATTTAACTATGATTTCTACATACGATATTTGTAGACTAATGGATGGCCTTGTGTCCATATGAGGAGTGGTCATACCTCCCCTAGTAAGGGTCATAGTGTTAGAGTTAGGGGGATACTCATGGTTTTAAATACATCTCATATTTATTGAATGGAGACCCCACTCCTATTTTGAGAGTTTGTATGAGAATATTTGTAGAATTAGTAATAAATATTAGTGTTAAAGGTGGTATTGTTATAACTCATCAATGAAGGTTCACTAGAGTTAATATATCTTCTCATATAGCCTTCCAAGCTAAGAGATCCACTTATATCCTATCTAGACATATTATGGGGGTATATGAATACCCACATAATAAATAAAAGAAGGGAATAATGGAGAAGAAATAAAATTAATGGAATAAATGGATACACAAAGTCCTTCAAATCAAGTTCATAATTTATATAAACATGAATATCAAATTCTAAACTATACTCTCAACTCCTCAAGGTCTAGTCTAGGTAGCCAATTCAATGTATAGGATATGGGTTTGGTTGGTTATTAGGTCAAATAGGATTTGAGATATATGGTGGAAATAGGTTCTCATGATGGAACCAAAACACCTAATATTTATCTTAATACTCAATGAGAGCATCAAACTATGTTTGATATCACAAAAAGGTGAAGCTCTTCGTTAACATTAAGACTAGATAAGTGAGGGAGATTAGGTTGAATGACTCACAAAAAAAGGTCTAATTTATTGGGTTGAATCTACTTGGTCAATGTTATCTACTAAATGTGAATGATATAGAATGAGGCTAGACCCAAGGAAAAGAGGGAGATATGGATGGAAATATAATCTTGGATGACATCATACTAACATCCTATATTCTATATAAGGATAATGATGGGTGGATCAACGATTTTCTCTTATTCATCTAATATGGACAATGATTCTACTATGAGGTGAGGGCTTAGAGTGGAGTGAAAGAACTCACATATTAGATAAATGTTGATGTTAGACTGTGTAATAATTATGGGACTAGGTGTTTTAACCATATGGATTAATCCATGATAGAAAATGCCTAGTGTTTTAGGAAGGGTCATCCAAAAGAGGTAAGATAGAAGCCAAAGAAAAAATGTATGATCTTGTTTAGGTAGTGGCTTGTTATGTGTGCTTGTTGAGATGTTGAATTAAGGATTTGTAATGGATGCTTACAAAAATAATCAAGTCTTGGATGTAATTTGTTTGATTTAATGTGTTATAAAGGATTTTAGTAAGACCTAGGTCTTGTATGTGTTAGTAAGGCTTCTTGACAAATTTTGTTAAGTTTTTATTGTTTTTGGATTTTCTTAGTTTTATGGAAATAAATGTTTGGTTTTTGAAATGAAAATGATGAAAGTAAATACATGAAAAATCTAAACTTAAATGAAAGCAATTATATATATATATATATATATATATATATATATATATATATATATATATATATATATATATATATATATATATATATATATATATATATATATATATATATATATATATATATATATATATATTATTTTTCCAATGTTTATAATGCATGCAAAGAAGAGGGGAAGAAACCTATACTATTATTCAAGATGTTGATTTTTCCCTAGCATTATTTGTATTCAAACTAGATGACGATGTTTTTTTTATAGTTTTTGTTTGTTTTTTATGATATGGATTAAGTATGCAAGTTGAGTCTAAATATGAAATTAATGAAAAAATAAATCTGATCTAAAATAGAAACAACACAACTCTTTCTTTTGATTTTCTTTGTTTATAAACGAGCTAAACTAGATTTTTTTTAACTTTTCTAATTTTTATAAAAAAAAAATTTGAATGGACTTTTAATATAGAAAAAATAAATGAAAGTTAAAATTTTTTATTTTAAAGATGAAAATGAAAACACTTTAAACTCTCCAAAAAAAATAAATTTAGAAATATGTTATCCTTGTTTATGTAATAATGATTATCTAAGTTTTGTGATTGCCTAGGTGATTATTTATAATGAAAGAAACTTATTTATATATTATAAATGAAATGTTAGATTGGATAGAAATAACTTGAGAATTTACTAATATCTTTATATAATGATTGATGAACTATTTCTCTAATTTAAATAAAGCTATTCTATTGGAATACAAACACAATCAAAGCTAACTACCCTTTTTTTGTAGAAAGATAATGAAATTAGAAATAGATCTCTCCCTATCAAATTTTATCTTTTTGTGAATAATTAAAATAATATATTGTAACAAAAACCACACTAAACTAATCTAATAAATAAATAATTTTTACGAATTAAAGAAAAATCCAACTTGGCCAAGGCATAGATCAACTCGAATGCATGTGGTTTATTGTTAAAAGAATCCTCAATATGATAGTTAATTTCATAATTGTATGAATTTTGTAAAATATCTAGTTGGAGGATGTAAAATCTCTAGAATAAGATGGAGAAAATAGGAGACACAACCACACATAGAGAGTGGTTGGTGTTAGTGCCTAAATATGTATCATAGGTGCCTAGAGTGTTCAAGAACACTTCTCATTTTATTATTCTAAGAATTCAACACATGAGTTGTAGGTTGTGATAATCCTATTATATATTGATGGAATATAAGCAAATCAAGTGGACTGTTTCAAAATATTTATAATGTTTGGTGGTTAGGATCCACCATAGCCAAATAGTTAATATATGAAAAATATAAATTATGATATGCTAAGAATAGTGAATTATGATCAAGAACTAATATAAATAATAGTCTAAGATGGATTGATATGGTTAAAAGGAGTAAAAGGAAGGGTAAGTAAGAGAAGAGATGTTGTTGATCTTCATTCCAAACATCATGACAAAGTTTAAATATCATCCAGGCATGTACTTAATCAATACATGACATGAAGTAGTGTAAGATAAAATCCTATCACACATTAGGAAAAAATCTAAGGAATATGGGAAATAATGCATATAAAAACTAAGTTCACTTTAAAGATTTACCCTTACAAGCAAACAACATTAGCCCAACAGCAAGAAGAGTAAGAAAATGGAATGAACCTAACCTAGCATTGGCAAAAGTTAACAACTTTACATTTAAATGTACACACTAAGAATTAATAAAAACCATTCAAATATATAAACTATAATAAACAAGTGAGAGAGAAGCCAGGATAATAAAAGACATAAGAAAATTTGGACAAATTTTGCCAAATTCCTTGTTTATATTAATTATTCAAAATTTAAAATTAGTTTTGGCTCAAAAAACTCCCCCCATTTTAGAATTAACAATACTCATTTTATAGAATGTAAAGAATTATGTCGGACAGTGATATCCAATTACACAAGTACAAGTGTTAAGATAGTTGTCCTATCTATAAAGGTTCTAGAATACACTAGATTCTTCCTAATGAACTGTCATATAAGCAATGCATTTTATAAGTTGTACATGCCTTTAAAAAAGAATATTCCATCTCAAAATGTTGCAATTCTTAGTTAAAAAAATAATATCCTTTATCCAACTCACCTTGAGGCCCCTTGTGCTACTGAAGTCCCCTATTACTATTGTAAGATCTTCATTGCTCTTTGATAATGTTCATCAATTAACTTCAAATAAGTTCCATGAAGAGTTCATTTTATTGGTCTACCATGATTATAATATCTCTATCATTTCTTCCTAAAGCCTATTTGATGCTCTTAGATTCAATAATATTTTCTTTTAATGGTAGGATTATGTCCATGACCCTACTATTGTCCATCCTAGATTTCCCTTGGTTATTGCTCTTCACTTCCTATGTGACCAGGGTAGATTTGTGCTTAAACTCCTCATCAAAGATGAGGCCTATGGATCTAAGTGAAATTGGATTTGTGATCATGTTTAAAAATAAGTGTTCCATCTTATTTTATAGTTTCTTATAATCCTTAAAGAGACTTTCCAAGTTCTTAGACTATGTTTTCAGGATTTTGATTTTCTCTACAAGTAGTCCCATGACTATGTTTCAGATGATCCAAATTAATGGTTTTGAAACTAGGGATTTGATATTCCATAAATATGTTGGTAAAATCTTTCAATTTATCCCTTAAATTATACCATTGGGTGAATAAGTTATTTTATATTGTATATTGTTGGGTAAAGCTCCACATCTTTTCTAGGAATGCTTTTACGAGCTATCATGGCTATAAATTTGTTTATATTGCTCACTAGTGGTTTTTAGTTCAATTATGGATTAAATTATCCTTGTACAATGTCCTTGGCCTTATTATAATTAGAATAAGGTCAACATAGGGTCTTTATACTTGTCAAGGCTTTCTTGAAGGATTTTATAGTGCTTTAATGGTAGTAGTTATTTGAATTTATGAGACCTTCATGACTTAGATGATAATTGGATCATTTATTTGAATTTTTTGGGTTTACAAGATCTTACACTTGGAATATTATATCTACATGGCTCTGATGTGGCATCACCATGACATTCCTATGAAATTTCACTCATTAATATTCAAAAATTTACCATTGCCTTTTAAAAATTCTTGCTTGATTTTGCATTGTTAGATCATCCTTACACAAATCCATGTTGAGCATTGATCTTGATCCAAAAAATTGAATACCACTAGATGCTTGCTATGTTACCCATGGTTATGACACTTTTCACTTCCACATTCACTCTAAGCTTTGTTGAAATGTCAGTGTTGATCTCACATCATTTATCTTGATTCCATAGATCAATTGTACTCCATTAATATTGATCTCCTTAATTATACCTACTTCTCCATGGATCATCGATAAAAATATGTACACTCATCTAGACATTATCAATCTTTGAAAGATTATTGAGATTTAAATTGTGGCCCATTACTATGTGATATATCATCTCTGCATTCATCCTTAGGATTATTAACTTTTCAACATTTGCTACGTACCATCTAATAATATTCATTCAAATAAATGTAGACTATTAGATCTTTATCTACAAGGTCAAACACCATTGAATACTCAGTGTTCTTTGGTTGTGAGTGTGACACTTATCACTTTCTCACTTGTCCTAGGAATCTGTTAAAGTTTTGACTCGATATATGCCATCTGATCAATATTGTCTACGTAAATATGCATCATCAATATTTGAAATATGCTTAAACTGGCTTAGGGATAGGGATTTTAATTTTCAACTTTAATCTTGCACCATTGATATCGACCATCTGAGTAAATATGAACCATCGATCCTGTAAATGAAAATGATATTTAAGTCAGTGGTTGAGAAAATAAAGAACTTAGTTTTTAGACTATGGTATTATTTCATGTTAATAAACATGAATTAAAACCTTAGGATAAACATTTTAAGCTAAGTTTTAAGCATGATAAAGGGGACCCCACACATGATAAAAAAGACATGGCATAAAGTATTAGGACAAGGATTTTAGGCTAAGTCTATAAACACAATAAAAGGTTTTGATGGTTAGTTAGACCATGAAAAAATAAAAAAGACCAAGGGGGCTCAGGGAAATAAAGGGACCCAATATAATAAAAATTTAGACTAAGGTTTGGTTGTGTTAATAAAAATAAATAAAGCTTAGGATAAAATTTAAAGTAAGTCCATGGCATAATAACTATTTTCATGTAAATTATTCCTACCAAATTTGAATTTGATTCAAAGGGACGTGAGATAGTTTTTTTTTGAATGAGGGTTTCAAGATGTATTTAGTTTGATTTTCAATAGACCAAAGGATAGTAAATGGCCAAATTGATATGAAAATCATGATCCCTAGGCATTGCCCATTCCAAATAGACTCCATTGGAGTTGTAACCTAAAATATGAATATCTAATGTTAAAAACTTTAGGCAAGATTAAATCACAATTATGAATAAATATGCCAACTAAATTAGGTGTGAATGATCTTCAAATAAATACAATGTGCAAATAGTCTAGTGACACTATGATCAAGTGAATTTTAAATTTTAAGGTACATAATTTAACACAAGGGTCCCCATTTTTCAAGAATGGGGGTATGTTAAAACTTCTAGGAGAAACATAGTAATATGTTATAATTTAGAGACTCTATTTTAGACTACTAATTAATTTATTTATTCCACTTTATCAGTCACCATTATTTAGATAAATTCATGGTTGAAACAAGCCTTGGAAATGCAAAATTGGAATCAAACATCAAGACCTAGTCATGCTATGTGTGTGCTTTGATTCCACTTATTATTTACCATGGGATTTAGAGAACAACTTCTAGATTTCATGAATTTAACCATTAAGACTGATTTATAGCATATTTAGATGTCCATTAAGAGCCATGCTTTAGTTTAGGGGAAGGTTTAGGCATTAATCTACTACCAGCTAGGTGTCTATATCCCTGATAGAGATGCCCTTGGCTCTGCTTAAGGCCTTGCTCTACTTCCATCTAGGCATCCATAGACCTGATGGAGATTAAAAGAATCACCTTTGCCTATAAAGCTTTTGAGTGTTTATGATAATCTATTATTTTTGAAATTTTTAGGTCATTTTGGATTTATAGCAAAGTTTAGGAACCAATTTAGTTAGGTTTAGGGATTTGGGCAAATGTTAAATATTTAGACAATCATCTTTACCTATAAACTTTATCCCAAGCAATAATGTTTGTTAAGTACAAACATGGCTATGTGTCCCAATAGTTTAAGCTTTCACCCTACATGTGCAATCCTTATTAAAACCAAGATTAAATTAGAACAAGGTTTAAAATCTTAAGGAATAATTAACTTATTCATTAGTCTTTACTAGTTTCTATAAACTATAACATTAAGCTCATATTTCAATAATTCATGATCAACTAGTACTAAGAAGTTATATCTGCATTCTTGAATTGTTGATTCCTTGAGAAATTGGGTGAAATTTGAGTAAAGGGATATCTAAAAGGACTTATTATAAGCAAGGAACAAAGTAGAAAAAACACACACACCAAATATAAAGAAAACAAATAGAAAACAAATAAATAAGCAAAAAAATATACAAACAAGGGAAAAGAAAGAATATAAAGAAACTAACCTAGCCTACCTATACTAACTCTAACTGGTCTTATAGTTTACTCCATGAAGACCCCAAGTGGGACAACAAATAAGTAGTGCTTAAGGTATTTACCATTGCTAGGTAGTGTGAATTCTACTCCTTGTAAGTCTTTCAACTTGAAGGTATTATCTCCATGTATCTCAACAATCTGATAGGGACATATCCACAAAGGTGTGAACTTCCTATGTTTACCCTTGGCTCAAATGCCTTATCTTAAAGAATAACTAAGTCACCTTGATTAAACACCTTTATCTTTGAATGCTTATCAAACCACCTTTTCACTATGGTTTGGTGCCTTCTAAAATTGAAAAAAGACTTTTCTCTTGTATCTTCCATATGCATGATGTCCATCAAATTTGAGCTTGTAAATTCTTGATCCTCTTCTATGTACTTTTACATGAACCTATATATTGGTAGCTTGAGTGTTATTGGAAATATGGGTTCTTGACCATATACCAATAAAAATGGTGATGCCTGGAGAGCTTATTTAACTCTAGTTATATTTATCCAAAGGGAATACTTGAGTAGCTTTTGCCATGTTCTAAGTTTATCAAATGTAGACTTATTTATAGCCCTCATCAAGTTATTATTCATTATTTTAGATAATCATTAACTTGAGGATAATTATTTGATGATAACTTGAGAATCATGTTGTTATCATATGCCCATTCAGTCATCTCAATGGATATAAAAGTGAATCCATTATTATAGACTAGAGATATTGGTGTTACAAACCTTGTGCATTTGTTTTTTCTAAGATTATTATCACTTCTTTAGTCCTACACTACTTGGTTACCACTACTTTATTCCATCTTGTGTAGTAAATAACAATTATAACATACTTGTGACCATCTAAGGAATTGGGGTTGATGACCCCCACAAACTCTAATCCCCATTATGTAAAAGGTTTGTCAATCATGACTAGATTTAATGGCATAACTACCTTGGGATCTTTGATGTTGAAGACTTGACATGAGTGACATTATCTCACATGTTTGTGAGCATCTTTGAAGATTTTAGGCTAGTAATAACCATCCCTCAATATTTTGTGTGTTGTTTTCCTTCTAAATGGATGTCTAATTCATATCCTTTTATGAAAGGTGCTCTTGAACTCAACTGATTGACCCTTGGAAACACATCTCAAGTATATGCCTTCAAATTTATTATTTTATAATACTCCATATTTGATCAAGAAATGGGATACCTTGAGCTTTATAGCTCTTATTTATTCTTTAATTAACCCTAAAAGATAATAACCTTTGATTAGTAAGTGGACAATGGGATCATACCAATCATTGGGTCTAAAAATTTGTTGCTCTACTTGCATAACACTTATCTTGGGATTAGTATTAGACATCAATTGAATTAAACCTTGGCACCTTACCAATTTGGCAGTCTTCATCTCAATGTCATATTATTTGAGCACAAACATCAACTTACCTCTCCTTTCTCCTAGTTCATTTTGAATTAGCATGAGCTTAGTGATAGGGTCTAGTGAGATTACATGTACCTTATTCCTAAGAATATAATGCCTAAAATTTTTCACTACCTTAAGTAAAGTACATGCCTATTTGTCAATCAAAGAGTAGTTCAACTCAACATTTTTAAATTTAGTGCTCATAAAAGCTACTGGATGGTCAAATTCATCTATCTTCTAAATTAAAACTACAACTATTGTATGATCTGAAGTAAAGGAGTAAAGATAAAAATCTCTAATAAAGTTTGGAATTATCAAGACTAGGGCTTATCTAATTGCCTCTTTGATGTCCTTAAAATCCTTATTGGTCTTATCACTCCATATGATTTTGAAATCCTTCTTCAACATATCATTCAGTGGCTTCACAAATTCTATAAAATAAAAAATGAACTTTCTCACAAAGTTTATTTTACCAAATAATGAATTCAATTTCCTCCTAATATTAAGGGGATCTTTATTAGATATTGGATCTACTCTATTATTATCTATATATATTCCCACATTAGTGTAACATTTCCTAATAGTTTTCCCTTAGTAACAAAAAAATACTTTCCTTTGGGTTGAGATAAATTCCATACCTTCTGCATCTTTTAAATACCTATTATAGGTGCATAATATGATCCTCTCTATTTTTAGAAAAGATATATCATCCAAGTATATGATAATGCACTTACCTACCAAACCTTAGAAAACATGATCCATAGCCCTTTAAAAAGTGTCTCTTACATTTACAATCCCAAATGGCATTATTTTGTAGGCAAAGGTTCCCTACTTAATAGTAGATATAGTTTTCATCCTATCTTCTTAGTTTACCAACACCTAGTTATACCTTGAAAAACCATAAATAAAAGACATCATAGTAGAAGTAGATACCATTTGGATCACTTGGTCAAGAGAAGGTAAGGGATAGTTATATTTCTAAAATCTACACATAGTTTGATTTATCCATTTTTTCCTTACTAGTACTAAGTTAGCCACCCAAGTAGAGTGCCTAATGGGAAACACTATCCTTTCATCTAGAAATTTATTGACTTCTCTATATATCAAATATTCTAAAATAGGGTTGATAGGTCTTTATTTTTGCTTAAAAGGCTTTCAAGTTTATTTTATTCATATGGTATGAGTTATGACCCTAGGATCAAAGATATTTAGGTCCTCATAAGACCATTTTATAACATATTTATATTTGGTTAGCAATTCTTTGGCTCTTTTGGATTTAATGATTGTATAGGTTGTACCAACCTTAATCAGCTAAGGTTGACCTTGAAGTCCAAGATCAATTGCATTATAATCTTTCCCACTTAATTTGGGAATATTAAAAATATTAGTTAGTCTGTCTATGTCAAATAGTCTCTCTAAGGTAATCATGCCTTTGAGGATCTTATTATCATTCAATTGAATGACCTTGTCATTGAGTTTACCAACTTTTTAAAGAGTATTTTCATTGAATTCATCTATGACATGAGCTTTAAATGCTCCTAATCTAGTCATGAATTCTAGGATATATTGGTCATCACTAAATACCTACAAATGGTTTACATTATCAGGGACTGAAGGGCATGGATTTTTGGCCTAGAATAATGTTGTCATCTGCTGAGTTAAGCTCATCAACAACCTTGTTCTCTTCCCTAGGGATGGAAACAATGTTAAAAGTCTTAAAGTATTCAATCAAATTGTAGACTCTAAGCTTTTATATTTTAATATATGAAAACTTGCATTGGTACTTTCTTCTTACTTGATTAACCACTTGCTCTGAGTCACCATATACTAGTATTTCCTTGACTTTATACTTGATGGAAATTTGTAATGCTAATATTAAAGTTTAATATTATATAGTATTATGCTAATATTAAAGTTTAATATTATATAGTATTATTAGTGAAAGGAAACTAAATTCTATAAGAATCATGATATTCTTTACCAAAAGGGTTAGTTAGAACAATTCCTACTCCAGATCCAAACTTACACCTAGCACCATCAAAATGTAGTTTCCATAGTCCAGGAATAATATTAGAAAATTTAGAGTCACATACCTTATAATCCTTAAGAGTGTACACTCCTAAATCAAATTCTACCATGTTAACCCTTTAATTGACAACATTTTACTCAGTGATCATGTGTTTCATTTAGGCTCTCTTTCTATCATGATTTGGTTAAGGACTCCCCACATATGTGAATAATTTGTTGACAATGTAACCATTCAAGACCCTAGTCTAGTCTCTACTAAACAGGATCCCATAAGCTACAAGGATTTCCACCACTTGGATATCAATGAACTATTGGATCCTTGGCTCTAAGGAAATTTACATGTGAACATTTAACAATTCACCAATCACTTTGAATCTTGATTTATCTAATTAAGTCACAACCCTATCATATTTAATTAGATTCAAACCTAATTATTCATAAATACTTGTAGGAATGATGTTTGTAGATGTATCTAAATATAAAAAATAATTATACAAGTTCTTCCCAAATATTTTGACTGTTAATAATAAAGGTGGGACATTTGCTTTATTCTTGTGTATTGCAACATTGACATGTGTAGTCTTTTGTGGATTGGTAGGTTTTTTACTCAAGGACTCTAACAACAAATCCATTTATTCAAAAATCTATGTCAACTCATGCAATTTGATGTTAGCCTTAATGTTTTTCATGTCTTATATAATATTATATCCAGTCCTATTGGAATAATTAGATGTATCAATGTTATGATTAAAATTACTTCCCTTAGGAGGCTCTAGATTATTATCTGAGATAGTATCAAGAGGAGTGTCAAAGTTATTTGGAAGATTTGAAGTGGTTAATTGTTGATTTTTATCTCTTTTTATCAGAGGATAAGTCTTCTTTAGAAATGATTGAAAATCATGAATCTTTTCAGGAATATCCTCAAGCTCATTGTCCTCTTGGAAAGGGAACTCAAATGTCTCCACCATGAGACTTGAATCAGAGGATCTAGATGACCTTGAATAACCATATATACCTGCATCATAATCCTTATTAGGAATAACTTCAAAAGTATATAAATATTCTTGAAAGGCTTCAAAAGCATTACAAAATTCAACACAGTATATTTCCCCATGCTTATAAGTGCAATTAACTCTATAATAGTTAGGTAAAACAACATCAAAAAGATTCATATTAGGCACATTATTACTAATACATGACTCATTATTATTCTTGTTGTGGTAATTATCATTCTAAAATATGTTAGTAGGCCTATTGAACCTTTGAAAGGATAAATTCCTACTAGAGCTCTCTCTAGTATTACCTAATTGATTTTGTAACTGAAGGAAGTTAGTGCTAAGATTTTAAACCATTTTGAGGATAGAGTCATTCTCATTATTTGGTGCATCAAAATTATGAAATTGAGTATTAGCATTAGCTATATGAATTAAATCTTTCTAATCTTTAGGATGATATCTATTAGCAACATTATTTAAGAATCCCAAGTTTTGAGTAGGATATGCATGACTTAAAGTTAGTTAGTTCAAGACTAGAAGTTAGTTCAAGGCAAAAATATTTTAGTTAGAATTGAAAATGAAATTTAGAATAGGAAATGTGGATTGACATCAAGAATGGTATATATAAATTGTCCTTGGGGTTACATTTGGTTATTAATTATCATATCCTTGGCATAAGCTAAAGCTAATGTATTCATGGGCCCAACAACTCTCTTTATAAACATAGAAGTTATTAGATCTAAGGCATCCTTATAGATTTCTAAATGTAAAGCCTCATTAGGTCTTTAAGGAGCTATGATATTACTAAACATATTCTATAATCTATCATTGAAGGCTCTTATAGGCTTATTTTCATATCTTTTCACTATGGTGAATTGCTGGTATAAGACATAAGGAATGATTTTACCAAATTGATCAATGAAAACATTGTTAAAATTAACCCAACTGGTAATGTAGTTTTTAGTAAGGTTGATAAGTCATTAATATGCAACATATTTTAAATAAAAAGGGAATATTCTACATGATACATCTTCATGAGTCACATTAAACAATATTAAAATAGCTTTGAAACTCTTAATGTGTTCTTGAGTGGTTATAATGCCACTAGGACTAAATGTTGGAAAATAATTTTCAAGATTATGAGGAAGGTCATGTACCACACTTGGAACATTGATTGAAGAACCACCTATCCAATCCATACCTTGATAGGGATCAAACATAGGAGCACATTGAATTGGTGAAGTTGGTAAATACTTTGAAAGTTTATGCTTACCTTTGTCTTGCCTAGCTCTCCTATGAACTTGTAATGAAATCAAAGGTTCTCTAGTCTCTAAACATGACCTTGTCTTGATTCTTGGTAATTATATATTTTGGGATTTTAATCTTGTTTGAAATATGATGTGTCAATCTTATCTTTGCAGGGAACAATAATCAAACTTGCACATTAAGCAATTTTTTTAAATATTTATATAAAGGATGATAAAGGACAATAATATTTTACTAAGTTAGCTCAAATATGTATCCAAAAACATAAGTATGGTTTATATTTACATGTTTAAGTTCAAATAAACTCAAATTTCCAAAGTATCTATCAATCTTTGATCAAAACAACTTTTACTAACCTTAATCCTATTGAATTGATAAAGCTTAAGCCATTTATACCATAATTAAGCATATAACTTTAAATAACATTAATCTTTGTCTAAAGGAAGCACAAATATTGGTTTAAGACTATAAATATCAATGATATTTACATAATTGAGAAAATAATGACACAACTGTGCATAGATTACACCAATCTTTGAACACAATTCACAAGAATGAGTAAAAATACTTCAAATCTACAAAGATCTAACTAGGATCTCCTTGTAGTGCCAATGAAGCCCCTCTTATTGGTGCTTGAATATGTATCATAGTTTCCCAAAGTATTCAAGAACACTTCTCATTTTATAATTTTAAAAATTTAATGTATGAGTTATAGGTTATGATAATCATATTATCTATTTATGGAATAGAGACAAAGTAAGTGGACTTTTTTCACAATATTTATAATGTTTGGTGGTTGGGAGCCACTATGGACAAATAGTTAATATATGAAAAATATGAACTATTTTAATTTAAGAATAGTGAATTATGATCAATAACTAATATAAATACTAATCTAAGATGGATATTTACAATAGAAATTAATCTAGAGTGATTTAGTTTTAAAAAGGAGCAAAAGGAAGGGTAAGGTAGAGAAGAGATATTATTGATCCTCATTCCAAAAATCATGAAAAAGTTCAAATATCATTTATACATGCACTTAACTAATGTATGACATGAATTAACATAAGATCAAATCCTATCACACATTAGGAAAATATCTAAGGAATGTGGGAAATAATGTAGATAAGAACCAAGTTCACTTTAAAGATTTACCCTTGTAAGCAAACAACATTAGCCCAAATACAAGAAGAGTAAGAAAATGAAATGAACCTAAAAAGTTTCAATTAAAATCACATTATAAAAAGTTAATAGCTCTACATTCAAATGTACACACCAAGAATTCATAAAATCTATTCAAATTTGGAAGTCAGAATAATCAAGTGAGAAAAAAGCCAAGATAATAAAAGACAAGCAAATTTGGACAAACTTTGTAGAATTCCTTACTTATATTAATTTCTCAAAAGTTATAACTGGTTTGGATAAAAAAATCACCCCTTTTTACAATTGACAATACTCCTTTTATAGAATGTAAGGAAGTATGACGGTCAGTCATATCCAATTACAAAAGTATAAGTGTTAGGACAGTTGTCCCTTCTAGAAAGGTTCAATAATACACTAGACTTTTCCTATTGAACTAACCTATAAGAAATGTGTTTTATAAATTATACATGCCTTTATAAAAGAATATTCCTTCTCAAAATATTTCAATGCTTCGTTAACAAAATAATATCCTTTATCCAACTAACCTTGAGGCCCCTTGTGCTACTAAAGTCCCCTGTTACTATTGTAAGATCTTCATTACTCTCTAATGTTGTTCATCAATTAGATTCAAATAAGTTCTATGAGGAGTTCATTTTTTTGGTCTACCAAGATTCTAAGATATCTATCATTTCTTCCTAAAGCCTATTTGATGCTCCTAGATTTAGTAATCTTTTCTTTTATTATTAGGATCATGTCTATGACCCTAGTATTTTCCATCCTAGATTTCCCTTGGTTCTTTCTCCTCACTTCCTATGTGACTAGGGTAGATTTGCACTTAAACTCCTCATTAGTGATGAATCCTATGGAGTTGAGTGTAGTTTTCTTGGTGATCATGGTTCTAAGAAAGTATTACATCATATTTTTTAGCTACTTGTCATCCTCAAGGAGACATTCCAAGTTCCCAGACCATGTGTTCAAGATTTTGATTTTGTCTTCAAGCAGTCCCATGAGTGCATTTCAGATGAATTAGGCTAATGGTTTTGAAACTATAGATTTGATCTTCCATTAAGATGTTGGTTAACTCTTTCATTTTATCCATTGAATTTTACCATTAGGTGACTAAGATATTTGCTACTATATCCTATTGGATAAAGCTCCACATCTTTCCTAAGAACTCCTTTATAAGCTGCCATAGATATGAATTTGTTTAGATTTCTCATTAATGGTCTCTAGTTCAATTCTAGATCAAATTATCCTTGCACATGTGATAATTCAACCTCCTTGGCTTGATTATAATGAGCATAAGGTCAAACTAGGGTCTCTATAGTTATCACATATTTTTTGAATGTTTTTACAATGCTTTAATGGTGGCATTTGTTTGAACTTGTGCAAGTTTCATGACTTAGATCCCAATTGGATCATGTCATTATAATTCCTAGGTCTACAAGATCTTCCACTTGGCATATTATACTTACGTGGTTTTGAATCTCTATGGCATTTTTGTGGCATTTTGCTCATTAATATTCAAAAAGTGATCATTTCCTTTTAAAAAATCTTTCTTGATTTTGCACCATTGGATCATCCTTGCATAGATCAATATAGACCATCAATCTCAATCCAAGAACTCAAATTCCATTATTTTATTTATATGTTGCCTATGGTTATGATAATTATCACCCTATAATTACTTTGAGCTTTTTTGAAATGTCAACATTGATCTCACACCATTGATTTTGATTGCATTGATCAATCATGCTCTATTGATCTTGATCTGATTAATTATACCTTCTGATCTATAGACCATCGATAGGAATATATATGCTCATATACACACCATAAATGTTTGAAATATATTTGAGCTTTAATTTTTAGCCCATATATATGCTATGTGTCATCTCCATGTTCATCTTTTAGGTTATTAAATTTTCAATGTTCATTGTGCACTGTTTGATCATCTTTGTTTGAAAAAAGTTGGATCATTGGACATTGATATACAATGTAAAATGCCATTGGATACTCAATATTATTTGGATATGAGTGTGGCACTTATCAATTTCTCATTTAACCTAAGGTTTCATTGAAATTTTGACTCATTATATGTCATCTGATCAATCTTATCTTAGAAAATGTGCACAGTTGATCTTTGAAAGATGTTTGAACTTTAACTTAGGGTTGGGGCTTTGAATTTTAAACTTTAATCTTACATCTTTGATCTTGATCACTTGAGAAAATTTGGATCATCGATCCTACAGATGAAAATTATATTTAAGTTAGTGGTCCAAAAAATAAGGAGCTTAACATAATGTTTTTAGACTATGGTTTTATTTCAAGTTAATAAACATGAATTAAAACCTTAAAATAAGTATTTAAAGCTAAGTTTTAAGTATTATAAAGGGGACCTCACACATAATTAAAAAAACATGGCATAAATTCTTAGGATAAGGATTTTAGGATAACTCTATAGACATAACAAAAGGTTTTGGTGGTTAGTTAGACCATACAAAAATAAAAGGGACCAAGGGGGAATTAGGTAAATAAATGGATCCAACATAATAAAAATTTAGACTAAGGTTTGGTTGTGTTAATAAACATGACTAAAACTTAGGATAAAAATTAAACTAATTCCATGGCATAATAACTTTTCTCATAAAAATTATTCCTACCAAATTTTAATTTGATTCAAAGGGACCTAAGCTAGGATTTTTTTTGAATGATGGTTTCAAGATGTCTTCAGTTTGATTTTAAATAGACTAAAGGATAGTTAAAGGCCAAATTTATATGAAAATCATGATCCCCATGCATTTCCCATTCCAAATAGACTCCATTAGAGCTTTAACTTGAAACATGAAGATCTGATGCTAAAAAATTTAGGCAAGATTAATAAAAATTATGAAAAAAAATTCCAACCAAATAAATTATGGATGATCTTCAAATAAAGACAATGTGAAAATAGTCTAGTGACACTCTGATCAAATGAATTTTCAATTTTAAGGTACAAAATTTACACAATTTAACACAAGGGTCCCCATTTTTCAAGGATGGGGGTATGTTGACCTCAAAAAATATATTTAGGATAGATAATGTTTTGGTTTGAAAAGTATAAATTTATAAACTAACAACACATCTTCAATTATGGTGTAGTCAACTCAAAAATAATATAGACTAGATCTTTAGGTAATTGTAGTAGGAATGTGGCTATATAATCTTCAAAATAACAATTTATAATGGAAATTTCTAGATCTAAAATCATGCTAAAAATGGTCTTATTGCATAAAGAGTTAGGATCTTGCATGGGGGAGTTCAACTAATTCCAATGGGGAGTTCAACTTGTAAGGAATTAGAGAGGAACAAAAATAGAAGAGGGAGTGAGTTGGGCCTAATTAAAGGAAAACATCAGTTGATAAAATTATTATGACATTAAAAATTTAATTTTTGAGAGTTATAAATTATGTCATGGTGATGTTATGAAGGTGTCCTGGTGAGTGGATGAAGTGCCTTGATAGCTTAAGTGATAATGACAAAGTGTGCAATGTACTTGTCTCATACGCTTGAATAAGGCTTCATTAATATTCAATGATTACATGGTTAAGGATGTTTAGGGTTGAGTATGGTGATTTAAAGATGTAAAAGGGGTAATATCAGAGGTTAAGGATACATTTAGTTCTTGTATGCATAAGTGGAATTCATCTAGTAGTAAATAGTTTTCATCTAGATATTTTGGGTCTAATGGTAGAAAATTTGAGTAGGCAGTTTGATGACATCACCATTTCCATATGTGGATGATTCAAGGGTAGTTGGTCATATGGTTGTAATAAAATTTGTGCCTATTTATTATGAACTAAATTTTAGATCATGCACCAAAATGTGTCAAAAGATATGCAAGTGTAAATTTGGGATCACAGACAGTTTGACAGTGTTTTCCCATACTTAGCCAAATTTGCATGAGGTAAGAAAGAGGTGATTAAGTAGTTTGGTGATGGTATATCTCATACATGTCAACATTTAAAGATAATTTGATCATATGGTTTTATTCAATTTTGTGCCTAGTTGATTTTTGCTAAATTTTAGATCATGTGTCGAAGCGCATCAAAAGATATTCATGTTCAAAGTTAACCTTCCAAAAAATTCTTGACATTATTGCATTTGTGATAGATAAATATAAGGATTAATTTTAATGTCATTATATCTCACACATGTGAATTTTTTAGTAGAAATTTGACACATGGTTGGATTATCCTATGTGAGGAGATCATATGGTCTAAATTTGAGAACATACAAATGAGTGAGGTAAAAGATATAACTATGTAAAGTTGGCCTTCCATGTGAATTGAAATGGTTCCCATAGTCATTTTTTCACAATTTAATCTATATAGAACATTGTTCTAAGATGTCAAGACATAGTAAGATGGTGCCAAGTGTTCAATGTTTAATATTGAGTAGAGATAAAGATCAAGCTTCATCGAAGGATTAATAGTCAGTGGGTGATCATGATGATCAATATAAATGGTATGAATTAAATTCAATAGGTTAAAGTGATAGTTGTCTAGCATTATTAAATCAAGGACTGATCCATAGAGATTGATAGGGTACATTGATTCAAAGTTTCTATATTACACAAGATGAGGTCAACTATTCAAAGTTTATAATTTGGGCATTAGAGCATTATGAGTTAAAGATCCAATAAGATAGATGGTGCATGATTAATCTAAAGATTAAAGGACATGAGATGTGAGCATAGTGTATGAGGTTTAACTATGACCATTTTCATTTGAATATTTGAATTTGTAAAAGAAAAATAAGTGCTTTATAGTTTGGCTTTATCTTTCAATCTATGCAGAATTTGATCATGGTGTAAAAAGAAAACTTGTGGAAGAATCCAAGGCACATATATAAATATATATTTTAAGATTTTAAAATGTAATAAAATTTATGAAGGTTCAAAGTTTATTATGTGCTCATGTGTACTCTACAAGTGACCTGAGAAAGATATTTGAGCTCATTCTGATGGTATTTCGATGTCTCATGTTGACTTAGCTATTTTGGAGTGTTGCAAACTCTATGAGGATAATTTATGTGCATTATGAAGTCTTGAACAATAATATAAATTATTAACAAAGGTTTATAAGTTAACTATGTATTCATTCATGGTGACTCTATGCACATAATGTTGTTTAAATGAATTGTGCTTAAGTAGAAGGGTACTATGATGGATATGGAAACTTAAGGTGAACCTATAGATCATGTGGAATGGATCCATGCATTTATAAATTATCCTATGTTATTGTTTTTATTGATGAATTTATAAATGAGTGAATAGGTCTCCATGAGACCTATAAGGACTACAAGAGCCTAATTAAAAGTGTAGTTGCTTAAGGGTGACCCATAGATGTTATGACCAACATATGAAGATTTTTTTGAGTTGTGTTTTATTTTGGGAGATGAATTAAGGGATAATGCATGACTAATGGCTAACCAATATGTTGATTATCATGTATTCTCTATAAATAATGGAACCAAAGATGATGGTTTCTAGACCTATGAGAGACTTATGTGTAAAATGTGCATTTGAGAGCATAGTGTTGTGAAACAAAGGAAAGGGTGGGTGACCATTAGATGATTTGAATATAAGAACATATTTAGGACTATTTTTATGAGCTATAGGTCATAATTATATTATCATAATAGTCCTATTTTAGATTAAGTGTAGGATAAGGTGAAGAGTGATAAGCAGAGGTCCATCATCAGGTGTTGTAGACATCAATCTAAAGTTGGATGTATTCATAGGTGTTATTTTGGTAGCTTAGAATCTAAGGGGGTTATAAACTCCTTATAATGTGAAACTTGCTAAATGTCTAGTTATTTAAGTTAATTTTTAGTCATTTCTTAATTTTGAAAGCAAATAATGAAACTAGTAATAGGGTGTGTATAAGAATACCTGGTAGCATATGAATCTAGATGATGATGGGAAATACTCTTTGATTAGAAAGGAATAACCTATATATAATAAAGACACTAGAAAAGGGGGTTTTTAGATGGATGATTAAGTGGACTTCCTAGCGTGAACTAGATCCAAGAAGCATATTATTTGCTAGGAGGCCATTAATCCACTATTTTAATAATTAAGTTAGAAATGATAAAGTAAATATCTACTTACATAAGATAAATTAAATGCAATATAAAGAAATTAAAATGTTAATTAATAAAAAAATGATCAAAAGTATCAAAGATGATCAATACTTATGCTAAAATGGTCAGGGTCTAGTCCAAAAAATTAGAAAAGGTGTTATAGTCAGGCAAAAAAAAGAAAATTAGGTTTGACTAGGGTTATGGGGCTAAAAATAACTTATATTTTAATGCCATAATTATTATCAATAGTTAGGTGAATCATCAGTGGTTTAGGCTGACCATTAGTGGTTTAGTAACCATAGATGATTAAAGTAACTATCATTAGTTGTGCTAACCATGAATAGTTACTTGTGTAATTCTAAAAATGATCAAGAAAAGGATTGTAGATTGAGTAATTTGGGCATACAAAGGTTTTTTATGGATCAAGGAAATGAAACATAAGATACTGATGGGTCTAATAGAGTAGGGAGGTTATAAATGGAGTATAAATCAAAGACAACAAGTAAGAGATACTTGTAACTTATTGGTGGGAGGCTAAAGTAATTAGGCCAGAGTGATAGTACTTGAACTTGTGAAAGTTATTCAAATAGAGCTTCAGGTCTCTAATGATATTACTTTCTTGTTGAAAGGATGTTGAATACCTATTTGCAAGAGAGCTTGGATGCCAAATTGTGGATTATCAATTGTGGGTCTATTTCACTTCCTCCTCTTCTCATTTTATAGGATGAAGCTACTATTGGGATGGAAGAAGTTACTAATTTGATAGGGGATAAAGTTATCAATTCATAATGTTTTAAAGCTATTTTTAAAATCAAGTTTCAATTTATGGAGATACTTATCTCGCATAAAGATGTCAATGCTTTAAAATTTTAAAGTAGGTTTAGAGACCTTACCATCTATGGTCAAGCTAATCATTGATGGTTAGGTTGACTATCAGTGGTTGAGGGGCTAGAAAAAATGGGTTAAATAAAGTTAAAAGGGGTGAATTAAATGGTTTAATTAAATATGTTAAGTTAGGGGTTTGATAAGGTCAAGAGTATGTTTGACATTGAAAGCTATCATGTGTAGTTTTTAAGTGTCTACATTTTCCCCTTTTTGTTATACAACTTTGATCTAATAAGCTATAGAAAAAAATGAATGAATTGTTGGTCATGGATTATTTTCCCTGAGTGTGGGAGCTGATGTTCCCCCTCAAACTAGGAGTTGATGAGGCAAAATTAAAATTAGGTCAGGGTTTGATAAATGGTAAATGGGTTGTCACAAGGTGGGTGACTTAAAAAGGTTGGGAATTTGAGATGCAAACACATGCATAAAATGTGATTAAAGGTGATAGTCAAGATCATGTAAAGATTAAAGTTTCTAATGTTGGTAAAAATAAGTTTCATTCTAAAAGGATATATGATAGGGGTAACTAGTCTATAGCATTAGGCATAGCTAATCAGGTTAGACCTATCCATCTATCTAGATAAAGTTAGTGTTGTGCATAAGTATTCAAGGTAGGAAGTGCTCCGGTGAAACAACATAAATGGTCAAGTTGTGCATGAGGTGGTGTAAATTTCAACATGACAAGGTTGGTTGGTGCAGTCACAAATGACTAATAAGGGTCATTGTGAAACATGTAAATGGTCTAGGTCAAAAATGACCAATGTCAAGGTGGATATGGGGTAATGGTTGGTTGGTTGGGTATGGGTTGGTAAGGGATGACTGAGCTAACTCTATCTACACTAGGTAAGTAGTCATTGCCTACATAGTTTTATAGACATAATATCCAAAAAGAAATTTAGGTCAAATGTAATTCTTCCAAAAAGGTTGGTGGTGAGGTGGGGTTCTTTTGAAGGAGGGGAAATAAAAGTGGGGAACTTGATTGTCAACAATTAGGGGTTTCCCTAGGGTTGACCATAGGCAGTCACCCTCACAGTCAATGGTCAATAAAAACCTTAAAAAGCTAAGAGGTTGAAATTAAAATGTGAAATCAATTTCATATTCGAATTTTGGCATCTTGAACTCTTCGTATTTTGTGTAATTTTTTGTTTTTGATCAAGAGCTTTGTTGAGTTGGTGTGTGAATAGGTGATTGAGTGTTTAAAGATGATTAATTTTAGATTTGATGGAGGGTAGATGAGGGCATGCCTAAGCTACAGGGCTAGGGATTTGACCCTATCGCTGATCATGGAATAAGGTAGGGTATTCTTAAATTTTATAGGGAGAGTTAGTTGATTGATTTTGTAAATGGCCGTGATGAAGTGGAGAATGAGTTGGTTGATTATTTGGGATTTATTTAAAAAATAGATGCCCTAATGTAGGGTATGTTTAATAAAGGTATATTAGTAGATGAAATTTATAGAGGAAGGGTTTAGTGGGTGGTTATGATGTTTTAAGCTAGGTTTATGTAGGTGGATGTTAGAATTTATGGTAATTTGGAGGTGGTAAGAGGTCTAGGGTTCGAGGGTAGCTTCATCGATGGTCATACAAAATGACTATTAATGGTTCACTTAACTAGAGATGGTCAAACCTAGGGGTAAAAATTTCCTTAAGGGATTGTCAATAGTTCAAGGAACCATCAGTAGTCAAAGTGTTTAGAGGCTATGTATATTAAAAATTGAAGTGAGTGGTGATTTTGATAAAGATTTTAAAGTTGTTAAAAATGTGAATGTTGAGAAAATTTTGTTGAAAGTGTGTTGTAAAAAAAGTGTGAAATTTGAAAATAGGAAAAATGTTTTATAGTTTGGGAAATTATCAAAGTTTATAATGTTAAACTATGTTAAAGTGTTGAACTTGTTTGTGGGGTGGTAAAATTAAGATAGGATGAGGGATCATGAGGTAGAATTTAGTGAATAAAGGTGAGTAGGTGTCCAAAATCAAATGTGAGTTTTGGTGTTAGATGAAGGTATAGGTTTGTGTTAGATGGATGTGAAATGGATTTGGTTGTAAAAGGTTTGAAAAGGAAGGTGTAGGTTAATACTTAGTTATATGAGGAAAACTAAGTATGTAGTGCTAATGTGATTATTATGCAAGCATGTGACTAGATTCAGATGATGGACTAGGTCCTAATATCTTTACCAAGGTTTAAGATGTGACGACTATAGAGGAGTGGAGGCACATGGAGATGGTTGGCATAGGATTTATGATTCATTATAAATACCTACCATGGGATGTGTCCATGATCGTCATGCTCATTGAGAGATGGGACCCAATAATGAACACCTTCATGTTACCTACTGGAGAGATGACCATCTTATTGGAGGATGTGATTATGATCACACATATACCCATTTAGGGGGAGCCCATCTATCATATTAAGAATGAGGAGTGATACCATCACATGGATCTCTTGTATGGAGCAGATCAAGTTCATGCCAAGTGACATATAGGTGGGTTTGAGATTGGGCCATTATACTAGAGGGCCCCAGAGGATAGATTCTTGCTAATGATGATGATGATGATGGTAGTGAATTATTTTTCATTACTAAATTAAAGCCATAGATGATTTCTATACCCGATACTCAACGTATTGGTGGAGATGTTGTTGGGGAGGAAAATTTTTGGTTGGACCCTAGTGCTACTAGTCCAAATCTATAGGGAGATTTGGGATTTATAAGCACACAAATGGTAGGGTATCAATGTCAGTTTTGTGCTCCACTACTAGGAATATGAGAAAATTTGGGTTATGAGACCATTAGGGCCACCATGGTAGGGTTTTACATAAGTAGCCTTTCTAGTTTACTTCATATGATGGAGGTATATTGATGCTTTAACAAGGGTAGGTGGATGAGTCAGAGACATTGATTGGTTCTAGGATGCTTTGGAGGGTTTGGTGGTAGATGTGATATGGAGGCCATATGTGGGTTGGCTTAGTTGGTTTGAGCATTGATACCACACATTATCCTTATAGATTTGGTGCTACATCTATGGGAGGTAGGATGGTGAGATAGATCTTATCCTCTTTGATCAAGTATAGAGATAGTTTAGATTGGTATAAGGGATCCCACCAGATTTTTCTAGATACAAGAATAAGGATGTAGATTTTTTAATCCAAAAGTAGATATTTTGGATTAGTGCAGGGGATCCTACCAAATTTTCCAAGATACAAGAGAGAGGATGTAGATTTTTTACTCCCAGAGCCATAACCACAAGATGCCATTTTAGATTAGGAAGAGTTGCTAATGAGGGTTCCCATAGATGATTATAGTGCTAAAGATGGATATGGAAGTTGGTACCAAGCTAGATATGTAGTGGTAAAATTTGACTGGGGTGACAAAGGGAACAACCTATGGATTTAGACCCTACCAGGGTACCAATATAGGATGGCTAGGTGGTAGTGTCACTGGTAGTAATAGAGGCATAGATTATTGGGCTATAGGGATAAGTGGACACTTTATAGGTGCAGATTGTCACCTTATAAGGGTAGGTTACTATAGTGACTAAGAAGCAAGATCAGGCAATGATCTCTCTTAGATTAGTGACTCAAGAGAGAGATTGATTGAGATATAGGGTAGAGGTAGCCATAACATCAATAGGAAGACCACCTGATATAGCTACGAGGATATGATATTTGGCCACTATAGAGGATTTGAGATATTACAAGGTGATAGTGCTAGCATAGTTACCACTAGAGATGCGATATAGAGAGTAAAGGTCCAGCCTAAAAGGGGGTCCTTTGATAGCTACTCCAAGATAGTGGGCCTCAATAGTGGGATAGGTAGGGATATCAAGGGGGCCACCACTAGATGGTAGTATAGGTGTACGCAAAGATTGGGACAATGGAAATGGTGTATTAGGGGCCTAATAAATGGGATTATGTATATGATTTTGATACTAGCCTACGTGCTGATGATGTGAGATGTATATGAGTGAGAGAGACATGGATACATAATTTCATGTATTTACTTATTGATGTATATGATGATCATGTTGATTATGCTAATTATATCATTGACATTTGATTATATTGATGCATATTGATATTTGATTATGCTATGACATGATGAATATATTTTGATGTTCATGATGTTTATTGATTATGATGTGATAGATGTAGATGGATTATGAGGACTTTTACTCATGAGAGGGTTTGTATATTGATTATTGTTGTTCATGTTTTATTTAAGTGATGGATATGGTATATTATGATGATGGATTTCATAGATGAATGTATGTTCATGATGTTTATAAATGATGACATGAGCTTAGTGATGCATGAGTTTAGATATCTAGATGATGAATTTATTTATGCTATTTGTGATTTCGTTCATAGATGTATATGTTTTGTTAAATGGATAAATATGACTTATATGTGGTCAAATATTGATATTGATTGTGGTGATAAAATAATTTTGTTTATGATGTTATTTACAGATACGGGACATATATTTTTGGGTATATATGATCGTGGTGGCTTCATGTTTATGAGATATTATTGATGTAGAAATATTGATAGAATGATGACAATGTTTATAGATATGACATGGTTATTAGATCATAATTATGATGTAGTGTAGGGATGATTTATTATGATGTATGTGACATGGTTAGGATGTATACGACATGGTTATGATGTTGACACGATGTGAGTTATGGATAGAATTATGAATATGTAGTCAGCTTATGAGTTTTGATATTGATGAATGTGTATGATGTGTGTGTTAAGGTTTATAAATGGTAGGATTCCCATGTCCCATTGTTTATGAGATGGGATGTGTATAAATGAGGATAGACAATATGCAGTGTCTTGTGTTTTGATAGGCATGATGTTTTGATAAGTATATATTATGGATGATGAGACGAAGGAATTAAAATGTGTTTTATGATTAGATGTTTGAATTTAACTTTTGATAGTTTTAGGTAATGTTTTATGTGTATATGAGGGATGATGTGTTTATTCATGAAGATAAATAGAATGGTTTTTTTTGTTGATGTGGTTTATGATACGTATGATGTTTAGGTGCATAGATGGGATATGATGTTGATCTCCATAGATGGGATATGGAATAGTGTTATGATGATAAAGATGTTTTTGAAGGTTTATGACATGGATATAATGAAATCATATAAATTAGGTGTAGATAAAACATGAAATGTAGAGAAGAGAGGAGAATCATGAGACATATGTCCACATGAACTAATGAATAGAGGGAATAAAATGGCATGAAGTTTTGGGTTAGAAAGGACCTAATAAAAAAATAACATAGTTGTATTGACTTAGTAAACATAAGCCTATTGAATGCTTCACAAGATATTGATTTGATTGAGAAAGACGGTGTCTTGATCAATTTTCATCAAGTAAGCTCTTAGTCCCTTGATTTGAAAAAAGGTGTGAAGGGAAAGTAGGTGATAAGTATATGGTTGAATGGGAAATGGGTGAAATGGTAACCTGATGTAAGTTAGCTTGCCCCTACTATAGGTGGCCAAAGAACCTTAATAGATAAGTCCATGCCTTAATATGATATATAGACTAATCAATTAAAGAAGTCTACAAATGCCATAGATAGGAGCTGATTTTAGCGTACTAGGATAATGCATAGAATAATCAATGTAGGAAGTCTACAAATGGCACTTATAAGAGCCAATTGTGGCTTATTTAATCTGATTTTGACATAGGGTTGTTTGTTGCTTTTTCTATTTTCATAAGTTACTGAAGTTGATCGATGTGGGAAGATTTAGATGATTATTTCTTAACCATCCTTTAAGGGAGTGGTCTAAAAATTGAATTTTTATAGATTTAGTTCAAGGGAATAGTCTATTTTAATCATATTTTAGGTGTTGGGCAACTTTCCTTCAAGGGAATAGTCTAAAATGCTAGAGATATAGACCCAACTAATATTTTGGTATCACAAATGATCATGAATGTTAGGATGGACATGGACTTGTCTATTTAGGCTTAAAGGTTCACCTTTATGGAGGTAAAACATTAGCATAAAAGGTTAGTGATCGATAAGGGGAAGTGGTTTGAGAGACAACTAATCATGGGATTCCATCTGATTAGAGAAAATAAGTATCCATTAGAACCATGTCATGGGTAGAGCTATGGTATCCATGCTTAGGATTAGGCTATAACTATGATGGATAATCACAAGGTTTTATGTTATAATCAATTATATTACAGGGGATTAGAGATAGGTAGGTGAAAGGAAGTGAAAATATCACAAACCAAGGGATGAGCTTTAGTTAGACACAAAGGCAAGTTTTATTCCTTGTTTCAACAATAGAAATGATGGAAATGCAAAGCATTGAGAGGCTCAATTTTTGGTTTACCTTTGAGAGAGGAAAAATGATAAGATCTTGATCCATACTTATGGGTTATGATGTAGATTCCAAGCCAATTGAAAGAAAACTTGCCTTTTTTAATTTTCTCCATATTAGTTACATGTTGGTTTTCCTTAAGGATGAGGTCTCTGATGTTGAAATATTGCTTTTTTAGGTGTTTTTTATATGTGCACTTGATTCATTCCTGATATACGTGAAGATGATTAAGGGTTGAAATTTGATGTTTATCAAGAAGTTCAAGATTGAGACATTTTTGATGATAGTATCTCTTAGAAAGGATTTCATATAAAGATATGTGAAGAGATGGAATATGGAATTTGAGAGGCAATAATACCTCTATACCAAAGATGAGAGAGAAAGGGGTATCACCAGTAGAGGTTTGAATGTTAGTGTAATAGGCCTATAAAGTAAAAGAGATGTGCAAGTGCCAATCCTAATTTGAAGCACTTACTAATATGGTGAGCATTTTGATGAGGGTTTTGTTAGATGCTTCTACCTATCCATTAACTTATGGATGATAAGGTAAGGAAAAGCTTAACTTGATGCCAAAATCATCGTAGAGACCTTAGACCTTCTAGTTTTTAAAATATTTGCCATTAGTAGTGATGATCTTATAGGGAACACCAAAATGGTAGATGATATGGTGATTGATTAAGTCAATAATCTTTTCAACTTGAGTTGAGATAAGAGGGATGTCCTCCACCCACTTGGTGAAATATTTAGTAGTGATAATGATGTATCGATGTCATTATGAAGAATGGGGATTAATTTCCCCAATACGGTCAAGAACCCATTACGAGAAGGGCTAATAGTCTTTAGATACTTGAAGGCCATGGGGAGGTACATGATGTAATTTAACATGTTGTTGACATTTGACACAATTTATTACTTAATCACAATAATCTTGATTAATGGTGGGCCAATAATAGCCAAGGAAAAGGATACATTTAGTGATCGTTAGGTAACTAAAATGCCCCCCATATATTCTATCATGTGTTTCCTTGATAGTGTGGGGAGCCTCATGACTATGAAGGCAACGGAGAAGAAGAGCATTAAAACCATGTTTGTAAAGGATTCCCCCTAGTATGGTGTAATGAGAGGTACTCTGAATAAAATATCTTTGAGCATTCTTCAAAAGGTTGGGATGAATAATTCCATGGTTAAGGTAGTCAAAAGTTTGGTCATACCAAATGTTGGAAGGAGATGTTTCCACACTATAAATGGTAGGAAGATCAAAACTGATATATGAGGGTGTGATAAAATGATGGATGGTGACAAATAGTTTAGATTTGATAGGTTGAAATGGGATTTGGGAAGCAAGGGAATCCATTATATCTATAAATTTGTTAGTAAATCAAGGAAATGATTGAATAAGGTGATGATAAAATGATGTTAAGAGTAATTCCATGAGTTTTTTGTATTTTAGGACATCATTTCTACATTGGAAATATCTATTTAACTAGTTAATGACTATTTGGGAGTCACCAAAGACACTAATTATTTTGACTCCCAAGGCTAGGGTAGTTTGGAGACCTATGACTAGGGATTCATATTTAGCTATGTTGTTGGTGCATTTAAAGTCATGTTTAAAATAAAGGGGAAGAGGTTCACCATTAAGGGGAATGAGAATAAATCTATCACTTTCACCATGTTGGCATTTGGATCCATAAAAAAACATGGTCATTTGGTAGGTGCGTTCCTCCTAGGAAAGAGTTGTGATGGATTCATCCAAAAAAGTAAGATAAAGAAGTTGATTGTTTGGTAGAGGTGCTTTAACCAATTGGTTGGTGATGACTTGGCCCTTAATGGAATTCTATTGAATTAACTAAAGATCAAACTCAACTAGTAGCATGATCTACTTAGACATATATTAGTTTTGGTATGGATTAGAGTGCATAGACTTGAGGGGGTCAGTGTTAGTTATGACATATGTTTATGATTAAGAAGGTAGTGATGGAGTTTGGAGACAATGAAGACTAAGGTGAGGTAGAGTTTTTTAGGATGGGTATATCAAGTTTCATATTCAATAAGGGTGCGGATAACATAATATATATCTTACTCTTTATTCTATTCATCATGATGAGTGAGCATTGCCCTTAGGAAATGGTCTATGGTAGATATATATAAGTAAAAGGGTTTCTCTTCCTTAGGAGGGATGAGGATAGGTGGAGAGATAAGATACTCCTTGATTGAATCAAAGGTTTGTTGACATTCCTTAGTTCAATTAAAATAGGTGTCCTTCTTGAAGACATGGTGAAAGGGTTAACATCTATTTAATAGTTGGGAGATGAAGCAACAGATAGATTGGAGCTTCCCGTGTAAGTTGTGGAGTTGCTTAAGGTTGGTAGGAGGCATTTCCAAGATCACTCTGACTTTGGTAGGGTTTATTTTGATTCCTTGAAGAGAGATGATAAATCTAAGAAGTTTTTCAAATAGGACCCCAAATATACATTTCTTGGGATTGATCATGACATGATAATGGATTAGTTGGTCAAAGATGATGGAGAGAATGAGTAGATTATCTTTCAGTGTTTATATTTCCCTAGGAGATCATCCACATAGGCCTCTATGATTTTATGGATGAGATCATGAAAGATATAAGTCATGGCTCACTGATAGGTTACTACAACATTATTTAGTCCAAAGGGCATGAATCTGTAGTACAAGGTTCCCCATGGGGTGATAAAGGAAGTTTTATGTTGATATTTAGGGGCAATAAAGATTTGATTATATCCTAAGAAACTATCCATTAGAGTTAACATTTCATGGCCAACTATAAGATCAATAAGTTGGTCAATATTTGGCAAAAGAAAGTCATTCTTTGGGTAAGCAAGGTTGAAGTCATGAAAAATTGATGGTCCTATATGGGTTTGGTGATAGGAATGATGTTGAAAACCCATTATGGATAGTCATTGGGATGAATTAAGTTGATGGATAAGAGACATTAAAGCTCTTATTTGATAAGGAGGGCTATGAGAAGATGCATTCTACAAAGCTTTTATCAAACTAGTTTAACCTCAGGATGTGTAACAATCTATGGAAGGCAATAGAAGGGTCAATTATGGGCTTATCCTAATAGGACCAAGAAAATTCTATGCTAAAATTTTGAAGGAAAGAAAGATAATCTTTTTGCTTTGTGGAATCTAAATATTTCTTGATTTTGATGATATGGGGGTTATCCTGAGTACCCAAGTTGACACCAAGAGTGGATTCATTCAACATGGTTTGGTTCTTATGAGGAAGAGATTTATGAATTGAAGAATTACTCACACTGAGTTAGGTGAGAATGGAATCATTATCCTAAAATTGGATGGTGTTGATGGTGGGAGAATCATGTTCAATCATTTTAGGATGGATGAGAAGAAGGATTTTAGTTCGACCATCCTTATGATAGGTCATGGGGCCTAAACTAATGGTATTAATAAAAAAATTAGATGGGATGATATAAAAGTCCTTAGATTTAGAGGGAGATGGGGTTGGTGAGGGTGGAAGTTCTTCATAAATGGTGGCAATGGGTTTTGGTGATGTGGGTTCTTTTGGTGGTACAAACCCAAGGCTGAATAGCTCATGAAGTTTTTGGATTTTGATGATGGGTATCTCATGAGGTCCTTGTTTATAGAGGATAAGACCAAACCCCATCCAAGAAAACCTATAAATGCAAGCTTTGGCAAAGGTTGGTTTATTGAGATAAAATAAGTTAGAAGTGAATGGTCAGATATGAGGAGTAGTAGTAGGAGTGAGAAGTGGCTGATCAAGTCCCCCATAGATGAATTTGTTTGGTTGTTGGGGATCCCAAAATGGATGATGGTTTTGATGTTTGGATTATAGGAAGGGTCATATTTGAGGTTCCCATATTATTGAAGAGTTGGGAAATCATCAAGAGCTAAAAGATGATATTCCCTAAGAGAGAGATGTTGAAATGCATATTATAAGGGGTCCTTGACCAAAACTTGGAATGAAGGGATAGATGAGCTAGTTGAACCTTCATCACTGTTGTGGGTAGGATTATTAACAATTTTGGTTAGTGGGGTGGTTTTTTTAGAAGTTGGTTGTGAGGTAGATGAAAGAGGTAGGAGGACATCATTAGGTTGATATGTCATATTACAAGAGGCAAAGGGACTAGGGTCAAATTTGATGGTAATAACTGTCCCTCATACTCAAATTTGACACATTGGTATAAGGTGGAAGGGACATAACTCATAACATGGATCTAAGGGCATATGAGTAACACATTATTTTGGAAATCTCCCTCTATAACATAAAATATTTCAAGAATGGTATGAGGCTCCAAGTGGATATAGAGGATAATAGTCCCTAAGGTAGTGGCTATGGTATCATTAAAGGAGTGAAGGACTATTGTACTTTCTGACATGATATTTTTGTGTACTTGAAGTTGTTCATATGCATGGGAGGAGATAATGTTGATGTTAAATCCTCCATCAATCATCACCCTTTTGATGCAGGTTTGATTTATGTATGTGGTAATGAAAAGGGGAAGATTAGAATTTGTATGATGAGTGGGAGGTATTTTAGAATATTTAAAGGTGATTAAGGTGAAAATTTGGAGGGATCCAACAAATGTGAAATAAGTTGAGGACCATCTAGTTGAACCTCTATAGATTATAGAGCCTCAATCAATGCCTGATGATGGTGGGGTGAGGTGTTGATTAGTTCATAAAGGCTCATTTTCACTAGTATCTGGTGAAGTTGTTTCAACATGATATACTATATGTATTTAGATGGGTTGGAGGGAGAGGGTCCCAAAATAGATACTTTGGGATTTGATAGTGGCATAGGTGTTTGGTTTTGGTTGGAAGGTTGAGGGGTTGAAGGGTAAGTGCATAAAATGGATGCTTTGGATTTTTCATTATCTTTATGTTGGGCTTGGGATTGAGTAACCACATGAATAGTGTGGATAAGGGGGTTTAATAGGTTTGTTGCTTGCTTTAGTTCCTCCTCCTCACTCTTGAGTGGGAGAGTAGGTAAATGTTGGGTAGGTTGAATTAATGGCAGGATTGGTAATGGAGGTAAAAGAGGTTCATCTAATAATATATCATCCTCATCATATAGGATATGAACAAGTGCTTGGAGAGATTTACAATTCTTCATGTCATGTCTCAGTTTCCTATGATATGTACAAATCAAGTTATCATTGAACTAAGAGGGTTTGGTATTGGAAGGGTAGAATAGTTTGATAGGGGGTAAGATAATGGAATAAGTTTTAAAATACCTTTGTATGATGGTTGAGTAGGATTAATTCAAGGTGTTTGAGGTGATGGGTTTATAGTTTTAGGGATGGGAGCTAGTTTAGGATCAATTTTCACCTTAGAAGTTGTAGGTGGTAGAATGGTTTTGGTAGGTAGTTGGGATTTCTTAGTTATGTTTGTCTTTATGGTAGATAATTTGAGGGTGGAATATTTGGATGATGAGGGGTTATATATGGGTGGGAAAGTAGAGGTAGATAGGTTAGTTAAAAATGATGGAGTACTAGAGGGGTTGATGGGTTTAGGTGGAGAAAAGGGGGATGGTAGAAGGATGGGGTCCTAAGATGTAAGGTAAGTGGGAAGGAGGTGGTATGGGTCTAGTTCGAGGTGGAGGTTTGGGTAATTCTACCTTCTTAGTTGGTTTAGTTGGATTTTTATTTGGTGGACTAGATGGGGTTAAGTACAACTTCATAAGGGGGTGAGTGTGACTAGGTGTGGGAAGAATTCTAAGTTTTTGATTGATTTGGTGAGATAAGAGTAAGGTGATTTGGTAATTTTAGGTGTAGGTGGTTGGGATGGTTCACTTAAGGTTTTGGAAGAAGTATTTGGTGAAGAGGTAATAATGGGTTTAAGGGTGGATTCAAGTGAAGTTGAGAATTCAAATTTATTTTGGTTAGGGAGTCCAAGATGATACCAAAAGGTGGATCTATCAAAGTTGGGTTCAAAAGTGAACTCTAAACTTTGGACTAGCTTAGAAAAGGGCTTGTAGATGGGATTAGTTCCTTGGTCATTGGTTTCAAAGCTTAATCCCTTATGTGGAAAAGAGGGAATGGTTTCTTTATCCTTATTTTTGATGGATGGTTCCAAAATTGGTGATTGGGTAGATAAAGTAACCTTATCTTGGTTGGGGATAGTTTCCAAAGAGGGTGTGGATGGTTTTATGATGAGGGAGGTAGGCATGTTTTCCCCAAGTGAAAGAATGAATAGGGTTGATTTATTTGTTTGAGTGTCTAAAGGAATGGAAGGTAGTCCTACTACTTCAATAGGTGGAGTGGAAGAATAAGAAGTGGTTAATACAAAGGTTGTCTCCTTTGGTGTTTCCCTCAAATGAGAGGTGGATGGAGATAAGGTTTCATAAAGTGAAAAGAGAGGGGCCATTGATTCCTTTGTTTAGGTATCAAAAGGAATAGAATGTGAGTTACCTACTTTCATAAGTGAAATAGATGAAGAGGTGGTTCAATTAATGGTCTTCTCAACAATAATATCATTATTAATAACATTGATCATGTGTACCTCATGAGAATGAGATGATTCAGGTTTGTTATCATGGTGATGGGTAGAAGGAGCATGATTAGGAAAAGGTTTCTAGAATATGTCAAGGGATTTATTAGGAGGTGCATTGAAATTATAAAATGTAAGTTATCCACTATCAATCAAGTTATAGATAAGACTTTTAAAGGTATTTCATCTATTAATGTCATGGACAACAAATTGATGAAAGGAACAATGGTCATTCTCATTATACCAACCCAACATAGGGTGAGAAGCATCAATTTTTTGGTGTGGTTTAATTGGTAGAAGTTAGATTAGGTTGGATTTGATCAATTTATCCAAAATTTATGCATAATATTCTCTAATGGGAGTAAATTGTTTTAGAGGAGCTCAATATTGGTTTCAATTTTGTTGATAGGTAAGATTGGAAGAATTGGTTTGATGAAGTTGATTGATATTTAAAGGTGGAGTAGTTTTTAGGACAATTGAGTTTATAGATGATTTTATCTTGGTATTGGGATGTTTGGATTTGTTATTAGTTTTGGTGGAGGAAGGGTCATTGGATTTAAAGCTAGAATTATTATTTCATAATTTCAATTTCCCTTTGTTAATGGCTTAGTTTTCAAGTTTACGTGCCATGGTGAATACCTCATCAAAAGTTATAAAAGTTTGAACTTGAAGTGTGGGGGAAATATGTTTAGTTCATCCTTAGGAGAAGAGTTCAATCAACTCAGGTTGAGTTATGGAGAAAGAAAGTTGGTTGATGAGACCCTTCCATCTAGCCATGAAATCAATAATTGACTCATCATCATATTTCTTAATGGAATAGAGGTCAGTAATAGAAACCTTTTTAGATATATTTACTGAGAAATGCTCTAAAAAGATTTGGGCTAGTTCAGAGAAATAAAAGATGGAGTGCATGGGAAGAACACTATACCAATCAAGGGTTGGTCCTGATAAGGACATGGGGAAGGTTTGAAGGATATCATCATCATATGTGATCAAATAATAAGAATGAAAAAATGATCTCAAATGTTGTTGGGGGTCTTCCTTGCCTTAGAATTTGGAAAACTTAGGTAATTTCCATTGAGGAGGATAATAATGGATGGGTAAGGATGGATAGATGGGTTCATTACAAATTTAATCATAGGATAAAAGGTTATGAGACCCAAATATAGATGACTCCAAGTTGGTCATTTTATCCATTAACATCTTGATCAAATCTAGTTGGGGTTGGGAAGCTACATAATTAAGGGGCACATTATATTGAGGTTAGTTGGCATCTACATAAGGATAGGAGGTAGATGATGCTAAATAAGCCACATATTTGTAAGTGGTCATAAAAGGTTGAGATGGTGCCACATAAGGGTTGATTGGCACAAATAGTTGGGTGGAAAGTGCTATATATCCTTGCGGGTTAGGGGCATATTAATAGGTTGTCATGGGTACTTGTTAAGGGATGGATGTGGGTTGAATTAAAGGTATGGTTGAGGTAATGGGTTGAGGTTGGGTAGGTTAAGGTTGAGTGGTGACTCTAGTGCTAATGGGTGGAAGTGTTGAGGTATAGAAAGCACCAAGTTTTGAAATGGGGTAGAAGTTGGTGGATTGGTTGTAATAAAGGGAAGGGTGGAAATGGAGGTAGAATATAATCCCATGGTAGGTGGAGTATAGGTAACTAAAGTTAAAGTTGAACCTATATGGGAAGTGTGGGGTTTGGTAGGAGGTGTTTGGTTAGATGTTGGAATATTGGATTGGGTTTGGGTAGTGGTATTAGATGGGATGTTGGAGGAAGAAGAGGCTTAGGTTAGCAAGGGTTGGGTTGAGGTAAAACCTAATATAAGATGGGAGGTATACCATAATAAGGATATATAAGAGGAATTGAAGCACTAGAGGTATGGTGAGGTAATTTGTTAAGATAATGTTGAAGGGCCATGGGGTTATTGTCAAGAAAGGTAGCAAAGTATGTATCACCATCAATAATAATTAGAATTTTGGTAGGAGGGGGATAAAAATAAGGTGAACCCTCATCATTAGAATTATATTCCATGGAGGAAGAAGAAAAAAGTGGTGGTTGATTGGTTTGGTTTCTCAACTACTGTCTAGTAAAAACCATGTGAGAAAATAGGAAATAATATGATGAAACTCACACCTCAAAAAAAGAGCAATCAAAAGAAAAGAATTCAATGCAAACAATGCATACACTAAAAGTGCATTGAATCCTAAGATTATTTTTATATCACTTTTGGATTATGCCTTAGAAAGTGTGAAGAGGGAATTTGGATTGTAGATCAAGTACTATGAGGAAATATAAGGTTGGTTTTAGGTTGAGTTCATGTGCTCAAGAGAGAAATATATATTTAACTTTAGTACGTGGCTTGGTATTGAGGCCTACCCCTTCAATTCACACACCATAGTGATACGGGTGTTATGTGCTTACAAAAAATATACCAAGTTCAGAGTTTATACTCAACCCAAAAGAGCTAAGTTGGTTCTCCCTTTGGTGGTGAAATCTAAGTAGGATAGTTCGGAAGGGGTAAGGTTACTACTAGGTGATGAAATATTAGTCAGGCCTTATCTCAAGTATTTTTTGATGTGTTAATTTGTTTTTTGTTTGGATTAAGTGTTTGATAGAAATTTTGAAAGTTATGATTAATTACTCTGCCTCTTAAGTTACTAGATGAAATAAGACAAGCAAGCAATCAATATATGAAAGAGGTCTATTTTAAACCCAAAAATATATTTTTAGATTTCATTAAATGAGAAAATAATAAAGGAAATAAAAGGGATATGGGTCCCACTAGGTGTGCCAAAATGTTTTAGTTAATTTTCACTAATTTCTTAATTTTGAAAGCAAATAATGAAACTAGTAATAGGGTGTGTAGAAGAATACATAGTAAAGTGTGTGCATGAATCCAAATGATGATGGGAACTCCTCTTTGGCTAGGAAGGAATAACCTATAGATAAGAAAGACACTATAAAAGGGGGCTTTTAGATGGATGGTTAAGTGGATTGCCTAGCATGAGCTAGATCCAAGAAGTGTATTGCTTTCTAGGAGGCCATCAATCTATTGTTACAATAATTAAGTTATAAATGATAAAGTAAATATTTACTTTTATAAGATAAATTAAATGTAATATAAAGAAATTATAATTCTAGTTGATAGAAAAATGACCAAAAGTAGAAAAGTTGGTCAATACTTATGATAAAATGGTTGGGGTCCAATCCAAAAAAATAGAAAAGGTGTTGTAGTCAGGCAAAAATAGAGAAAATTGGGTTTGACTGGGGTTACAAGGCTAAAAATATCTTGTTGTATTTTTATGCCATAGTGACCATCAATGGTCAGGTGAATTATCAATGGTTTAGGCTGATTATCAATGGTTGAGTAACTATCGATGGTTGAAGTGACCATTGAAGGTTGTTTTAACCATCAGTGGTTACTTTTGTAATTCTAGAAATGATTAGGAAAAGGATTATAGATTGAGTAATTTGGGCTTACAAAAGTTTGTTATGGATCAATAGAATGGAACATAAGATACTGATGGTTTTGATAAGGTAAGGAGGTTAGAAATGGAATATAAATTTAGAAAAAAGCAAGAGATACCTATAACTTGTTGGTGCAAGGTTGAAGTAATTTGGCTAGAGTGATAGTACTTCAGCTTTCAAAAGTGATTCCAACAGATCTTTGGGTGTCTAATGATGTTGCTTACTTGCTAAAAGGATGCTAAATACCTATATGTATGAGAAATTATATGTCAGATTGTGGATTGTTAGTCATGGGTCTATTTCACTTACTCCTCTAATCTTTTTAAAAGATGAAGCTATTAATTAGGATGGAGGAAATTACTTATTTGATATGGGATAAAGTTTCCAATTCATGACATTTTAAAGCTAGTTTTAAAAGCAACTTGCCATTTAGGGAGATACTTATCTTACACAAAGCTGTCAATGCTTTAAAACTTTAAAGCAGGTTTAGAGACATGACAGTCGATGGTTAGGACAACCATCAATGGTTAGGCTTACCATCGGTGGTCAAAGGGCCAAAATTAATGGATTAAATCAAGTTAAAAGGGGTGAATTAAATTGTTTAGTTACATGTGTTAATTTAGGGGTTTGATAGGGTCAAGAGGCCATTTGACATTGAAAGTTGTCATGTGCATTTTTTGAGTGTATACAGTAGTTTTTGTGGTAGCTCAGCTAGATAGGTGTTGTATCACCTTATGAGATTGTAGTTTCGTTAAATAGGGATGGTAGTTCCTTGATCAATTGTAGCTAGTCTAAATTGGTTCTTTTATTATAAGATAATAGTCCAATTTCAAGTTTTAGTAGGTTTTCTCCCCCAAGAGGGTTTCTCACATATGTCATGTGTTATGTGATTGATCTTACATTGTCTTTCTTGCTCATTTATATGAATGGTGTGTATTCTTCATGAATGATTATGGTAACTGATGAAGTACTTGAAAGTGATTGAAATTGAAGTTGGATAATTTAGGCTCATTGATTCACCCCCACTCTTAGTGATTGTACTTATAATAATTAGTATTAGAGTAGGTCCTTCTTGTAAGTTTAACCTCTTGAAGGTGATCAAAGGTACAATAAATGACAAAGAGATTGTGGCTTATCTAAAAAACATACTAGTATGTGGATTATCAAATTTCAATGTAAATATGGATGGTGTAAAGACACAAGTGCAAGATCTAGAGGCAATAGTCAAGAACCTACAGGTCATAGTGAATAAAGGTTTCAATCAAAGGATGGAACAATGTGAAAATAAAGTCATGACTTACTCAGATGTGATTTTATCCAAGGAAAAAAAGGATTTTAGCTCCATTAAAAGGATCAAGAATGAAAATCCATTGATTGGTAATGGTCAAGGGAAAAGAGGGTCAAACATGAATAATGTCTTCAATGGGTATTGCTTCTCCTATAATCAATTTAGTCATAGATATAAGGATTATGCTCTCTCTATAGAGATCAAAAGGGATATGATATTTTTAAATTGTAATAAACAAGGTCACACAGCCAAGAATTGCAATAGAGCCTTTTGGAAAAAGGATATACAAGTCATTGACACTATCAAATGGTTTGAGGAGACTAAGTCAAAATAAGAAAAGAATCAAAATCTAAGCATATCACCAAAGGAAGAGTCATTATTTTTTAAATCATATTTTCATAATCAAAAAGACGAGAAAAAGAAATGGTTCATAGATAATGGATGCTTAAATCATATTATAGGAGACAAGATCAAGTTTATCTCTCTCAAAAAGACCAACCTAGGTGTAGTTAGATTTGGTGACAACAAATCTACTAACGTAGTCAGCAAAGGTACTATGATTTTGGAAAATGGTTATACTAGGACTAAGAATGTCTTATATGTAGAAGGTTTGAAACATAATATTTTAAGTGTGAGCCAAATGTGTAAGAAAAGAAATATTGTAACTTTTCATGATGATGTATGTGAAATAAGAAAGGCAAAATCTATTAGATTAATTACAAATTTTCATAAAATAGAAAACAAATGTATGTATTCCATGAATCCAAGAATGGAGAGTGCTTTAGAAGTCAATTGGAAGAAAGATAGATTTGGCATAGAAGGCTTGGGCATATAAATTTTGATAATATGGTCAAAATAAGTTAAAAGGGGTTATTAAGGCATATGCATATGATTTCTAAGATTCCTCATTCTCTTTGAAATTCATGTATTCATGGTAAACAAACCAAGATAAGATACAAAACCAATGAATTCTCTAATACATATCCATTAGAGTTGATCCACACTGATCTATGTGGACTTATGAGAATTCAAAGTTTCAAGGTAATAGCTACTTCATGCTTCTCATTAATAATTTTACTAGGATGTCTTGGATATTATTTCTTAAATAAAAATCAAAAGCTTTTAAAAAATTTGTGGCACTCAAAACTCTTGTGGAAAATGATAAAAGTTCAAAGATCAAGTGTTTGAGATTAGATAGAGGAGGTGAGTTTCGGTCTCATAAATTTGATGACTTTTGGGAAGAACATGGGATAAGAAGACACTATTCTTATTCTAAAACAAAACAATAAAATGGTGTGGTTGAAAGGAAGAATAAGACTATTGTTGAGATAATTAGAAACATGATTCAAGATGCAAAATTATTAGATGGATTTTGGGAAGATGTAGCTAACACTTTAGTTTACATCTTAAATAGGTGTCAAATCATAGTAGATGGTAATAAGATTACTTATTAGTTATGGAAGAATAGAGTGGCTAATGTCAAATAATTTTAGAGTGTTTGAGAGTAGGTGCTTCATCAAAAGAGATGAAGAGAATCGTGAAAAATTTGATTCAAGATATGATGAGGGCATCTTCTTAGGTTATTCTTCTATCAGTACTACCTATAGGTGCTTCAACAAGAGACTTCAAAAGATTGTTGAAATTTTAAATGTAAGGATATATGAGAAAAGTATATTTAAGAATCCAAAACTATAGGTAAGTGATTCAATTCAAAATTATATTACAAATAATGATGAACTATCTATTTAAATAGATGGTGAATATGAAGAGGATGAAGAAAGACAAGACTCTAGAGTTCCATATAGAAGAATTTAGAAAGATCATGAAATCTCTCATGTTATTGTAAATGTTAATGCAAGGTTATAGACTAGAAGGAAAATGTTGATCACTCAAAATAAACAAGACTCAGCTCTGTTATCCATGACTAAACCCAAAAACTTTATGGAAGCTAGAAAAGATGAAAGTTGGAATGATGTAATAGATGAAGAAATTGATAAAATAGAAAAGAATGAAACATGGGACTTAGTTCCTAGGCTAGAAGATAAAAATGTGATAGGAACCAATTGGGTTTTCAAAAACAAGATGAATTAGAAAGGAGAAGTCACAAGGAACAAGGCTAGATTAGTGTGTAAAGGATATGCTCAGTTTGAAGGAATAAATTTTGATGAGACTTTTATTTGCATGAGAAGAATGGAATAAATTAGACTCTTTTTGGCATATTCATGTTTAAAAGGTTTTAGGGTATATAAAATGGATGTGAAATATGTATTCTTGATTGGAAACGTAGAAAAATAAGTATACATTGAGTTACTTGAAGGATACTTCATGTCAAGTAATCAATATTTTTTGTGTAAATTGATGAAGGCTCTGTATAGTCTTAAACAAGCTCCTAGAGCCTAGTATGACATGAAAGATAAGTATATTTTGAGTCAAGGTTTTAAAAGGGTAATAGATGATAGTAATTTTTACCTTAAGATAGAAGGCAATCATCAATTGATAGTTATTGTATATTTTGATGACATAGTTTTTGGATTTAACAATGATAAAATGAGTAGAGAATTTTCAAAAACTATGAAGATTGAGTTTGAAATATCAATGTTAGGAGAATTATCTTTCTTCTTAGGATTAAAAATTAATCAAATTGATGCAAGGATATTCATTTCATAAGTTAAATACATCAATGATATGTTAAGGAATTTTGACATGATGGATTGTAAGCCAATTGGTACTCCAATGATCATAGGATGTAAGTTGAGTAAATTGGATGACTCTACAAAAGTTGATCAAAATTTGTATAGATCCCTGATTGGAAGTCTTTTGTACTCTACTACTTCTAGGATTAACATCATGCAAGCAGTAGGTCTTGTAGGAAGGTTTCAAGATAACCCTAGAGAATCTCACTTAAAATAAGTCAAAAGGATCTTAAGGTATCTCAAAGGCACCATAAAGTATGGTTTATGATACCCCAAGAGTAAAGAATTCTCTTTAAAATCATATACTAATGCTTATTGGGTAGGATGTGTGGATGATACGAGTACTAGTGGTGGGGTCTTCTTAATGGGAGAATGCTTGGTGTCTTGGTTAAGTAAGAAGCAAGCCTCAGTGTCTCTATCAATTGTATAAACTAAGTATATATCATTTACCTCTTATTACAGTCAAGTTATGTGGATGAAACAAAATTTAGAGGATTAAACGGTAAGATAAAATAGACCTTATCCTATTTATTGTGACAATACTAGTGCAATTAATATCTCAAAGAATCATGTTATGTACTAAAAATCTAAACACATTCCTATTAGATATAATTTCTTGGGAGAACAAGTGATTAATCAATGTGTTAATTTAGAGCATGTGCCTATAAAAGAGTAGTTTTTAGATAGTATGACCAAACCATTGTCAAAATCTACATCTGAGTATCTAAGATAAAGCTTGGGTATCATTTCTTTCTCTATGAATCAATAGATGGTTTTTAGTTAAGGGAGAGAAACAAGTTCATTATCTTGATCTAGAGATTTGTGAAGGATTTATATTATAGGGTTATAATGGGTGTTTCTAGGTGTCTTATTAATATTTATGGAGTGTCATGAAATTTTGCTGGTGATTCTTGAGGTGGATTGAGAGAGAAGGCTAGTAAGCATGTGTAGTGGTTCTTTATGGTGTGTGAATATTTGAAGATGCTCAAAAGGTGTAAATAGTTTAGAGATATTAAGGGGAGTCCTTATTAGATGTTTTTTGGTAAGTTCCATCATATTTCAATATTTTGTGTGTTCTTTCTTCATTGATTATAGTGCTTGGTTGAATAGAGTGTTAGCTTGGAGCAAGAAGGATGTTGTCAAGGAAAGAAGAGGTAGGCTCAAGGTAAGAGGGATTTTTTATCATATTTATAAGATTTTACTCTCTTTTTGGTGTTATTTTTAGGTCTTCATGATCAAATTGTGCCCAATATATCATTATGTAAAAGGGGGAGGACGTTCCTATTGTGAGAGTGCTTAAAGAGAGAGAAGGAAGGTGAGTTGTATATTGATATATGATGATTGTTGACATAAATGATAAAAGGGAAGATTTATAGAGAGTTTTAAATTATGTCATGGTGATGTTATGAAGGTGTCCTAGTAATTTGATGAAGTACCTTGATATCCTAAGTGAAAATGACAGAGTGTGCAATATGCTTGTCGTATATGCTTGAAGAAGGCTTAGTTGATCTTCATTGTTTGTATGGTTAAGTATGTTTAGGGTTGAGTATGTTAATTTAAAGATGTGAAAGGGGTAATATTAGAGGTTAAATATGCATTAATTTATTGTATGCATAAGTGGAATTCATCTGGTAGTCCATAGTTTTCATCTAGACATTTTGGGTCTAATGGTAGAAAATTTGAGTAGCCAGTTTGATGACATCACCATTTCCACATGTGATTGATTCAAGGGGAGTTGGTAATATTTTTGTGATAAAATTTATTCCTATATATTATTCACTAAATTTTAGATCATGCACCAAAACATCTCAAAATATATGCAAGTACAAAGTTGGGCTCCCAAGTAGTTTGATAGTGTTTTCCCATACTTAGCCAAATTTACATGAGGCAAGAAAGAGTGGAGGAAGTACTTTGGTGATGGAATATATCACACATGTGGAAATTTTAAGATAATTTTATCATATGGGTTTATTTAATTTTATGGCTAGTTGATTTGTGCTAAATTTTAGATCATGTACTGAAGCGCATCAAAAGATATGCATGTGCAAAATTGGCCTTCCAAGTAATTCTTGACATTGTTGGCTCTGTGATAAATTAATATGAGGATAAATTTTAATGTCATTATATATCACACATGTGAAGGTCTTATGAATATTTTTAAACATGGTTGGATTATACTATTTGAGGAGATCATACGGTCCAAATTTGAGAACATGCGAGTGAGTGAGGTAAAAGATATGATTGGGCAAAGTTGGCATTCTATGAATATTGCAATGGTTACCATACTTATCCATTTTTAAAAAAGTTAAATTTCAAGAAACATTGAGAGAATGTGTTCCTCCAAGATGTTAGGAAGTAGTGAGATGGGGTCAAGTCTTCAATGTTTAAATCTAAGCAAAGATAAAGATCGAGCTTCATCCAAGGATCAACAACGAGAAGGTGATCATATTGATAAAGATCAATGGTGAAAATTAAATTCAAGAGGTCAAAATGATAGTTGTATAGCATTTTTAAAGTAAGGAATGATTTTCAGAGATCAATGGTGCACATTAAGTCAAAGTTTCTAGATTGCACAAGACGAGGTCAACTATTCTAAGTTTAACATTTAAGCATTAGTGTAATAGATATAAATATTAAATAAGATTGATGGTGCATGATCAATATGAATATGAAAGGACACGAGATGTGAGCATAGTGTCCAAGGTTTAACTGTGACCATTTGCATTAGAATTTGTAAAAGAAAAACTAGTGCTTTGCATTTTATCTATATATTTTTATCTATGTATAATTTGTTCATGGTGTAAAAATAAAACTTGTAGAGGACTCCAAGAAACATCTAGAAATATATATTTAAATATTTGAAAGTGTGTATAGTCAAAGTTATGAAGGGTCAAAGTTGACTATGTGTAAATGTGTATTCTGAAAGTGACTCGAGAAGGATATTTGAGATTGTTCTAATGTTATTTCAATGTCTCATGTTGAATTAGATATTAATAAGTGTTTTATACTCCATGAGGACAATATATGTGCATTATGAATGTTTTAACAATTGTATTCAGTATGAACAAAGGTTTATAAGTTAAGTGTGTATTCATTCATGGTGGCTATGTGCATAGAATGTTGTTTGAGTGAATTGTGCTTATGTAAAAGGGTAATATGATGGATATGGACACTTAATTGGGACATATATATCATGTGGAATGGGTCCATGCATTTTTAAATGGTCCCATGTTATTTTTTTTCTTGATGAAGTTATAAATGGGTGAATAGGTCTCTATGAGACATATAAGGTCTACAAGAGCCTAATTGAAAGGTTTAGCTACTTAAGGGTGACCCATAAATGTTATGACTGACCTATAAAGATTTTTTTAAGTTATGTATTATTGTGAGAGATTACTTAAGGGATAAGGGATTACTAATAGATGACCAACGTGTTGATTATCATGTATGCTCTATATATAGTGAAACTAAAGATGATGGTCTCTAGACCTGTGAGAGGCTTATGTGTGGAATATGCATTTGAGAGCATAGTGTTGTGAATTAAATCAAAGGGTGGATACCCATTAGATTATTTAAATATTAAAATAGATTTAGGAATATTTGTATGACCTTTAGGTCATAATTTTTTTAGCAAAATAGTGCTCTTATAGATTGAGTATGAGTGAAGGTAAAGAGTGATAAGCAAAGGTCCATCATTAGGTGTTGTAAACACTAGTCCAAAGGTGGATGTGTTCATAGGTGTTGTTTTGGTAGTTTATCATATAAGGGAGTTTTATCCTCTTTAAAAGGTGAAACTTACTAAAGGTATAGCTATTATGGTGGCTCAACTAGATAGGTGTTGTAGTGCCTTCTGGGATTATTGTCTCACTAAATAGGGATGGTAGTTCCTTGATCAGTTATAGATGGTCTAAATTGGTTATTGCTATTATAAGATAGTATTTCAATTGTAATTTCTAATGGGTTTTTTACCCCAAGAGGGTTTTTCACATATATCATGTGTTATGTGATTGATCATTGTGTCTCTTACTCATTGCTATGAATGATGTGTATGCTTAATTAATGCTTGTGGTAACTGATTAAGTACTTGAAAGTGATTCAAATTGAAGTTTGATTATTAATGATCACTAATTCAACCCCCCACTTAGTGATTATACCTCTAACATGCAAAACACAACCAAACTAGAGTTACAATATAATTTTGGAAGACATTTTAAAGGGGAAGGAAATTCCACTTTATGTAGGGGTAGTTGTAAAACCACCACCTAGATTGATGTAATCATCACCATAGAATAAAAAAATACCCTTATTTTAATACATAACCACCAATTAAATGTATAAATACCACCTAAATTAAAAAACTAATGTGGTGGTTTTGTAACTGAAGGGAAGGTTCTATAATGCAGGGGAGTGGTTACATCACCTAGGTCGATGATTCCATCACATGTGGCTAGTTTTTAAAATAAGGTGAAAGAAGTTGTAGAAGTCAAATCAAAGGGGACCAAAAGGGGGTCAATGGAGGAGTAAGAAGGTAAAGGGAGGAGAAAGATCTAGGGAGCTCTTTATGGAGCATAAATTAAGATATCACTGCATGATCATCATATTTATATCAAGAATATCACATTGTGTAAATTTTGGGTGCATAAAGTAACTATACCTCATACCAATATATGAATTATTGACATGAAAACATAACAAGTTTTGATTATTAATTTTAAAGGATCCACATATTATAATATGGGATAAGTACATTTTATTTACTCTACCTCACTCAAACACCTATCATAACACTTCCATAGAACATAAATAACCCATGATTCCTCTTGAGCAATTTAACATGAAATAATTTATTAGGGGCTACTGATATTTTCATTTGGAGCATCCTTTTAGTGAGGCTCCTAAGCCTAACACTAATCATTCACTAAATTAGATCATATCCACCTTGGTGGGTTGCATTAAAAATTTGGAGAGTAACCAAACCTCTCTCTAAACTAGTTTTTTAAACTAAGGGGTGACCTTAAACCTAAAAAATCAAGGTCATTCCTGCTCTATTTCCATCCCATCAAAAAATTATCAAATGCCAAAATATCAACACAATCCACCCTCCATTGGATATAGACTATGATAAAGTCAAAACCTTGGGAAATCCTTAGTTATAGATTTCCCAAGACCGTAACATCAAAAATCCCCCCATATTATCAACCTCATACCAAAATTCCCATTAGATATTATTTCTCATATTCTCCTCTAAATAAAGTTGTGACCAACAAATTGCAACCCATAGATCCTCCTAACTACATGTTGTCCAATATACTACCCACGTATGATCCAACCTTATATATGGAAACAAAAATCTTTCTTAAAACTCCCTACCACCCTACTAAAATACTTTATCTAAGACCACTAAACCAAATAACTAATTTTTGTAATATTGTTCTTCATATTATCAACCCACATCCTTTCTATCTAGTTTTTTTGTGTCCATTTTCTTACCAAATCCTCTACCTCAAACCTATCTTAGCACAACTTTGGTGTATTTTGGAATCATGGGGAATTACACATAATATTTTAAAGAGATTATAGATAAAACATAGGATCTATCCTACCATGCCTGATGCTTAAACTCCCCCAACATAAGGGGGAGGGATATCCAAATTCACATGTTAAGGCATATATCACCATCATTAGAGAGATTCTACCTTAAGATGGGGTAATTACTAAAAGATTTACTAAGATCCAGAATGATTGCTATAGATTGGTATTACTAGCCCCGTGACACTTTCATTCATTCCTTTTGCTAACTTATGGTTGAATTTGTGAAAGTATTTGACATGAACATATTTAGTAAAAATTTTATATGGGAGTTCTTATACATCAAGCAATAATATACCAAGCCAAATACACACTTTATTTATAGTGGAAAACAAGTACTCTACTCTTCCACTAGTGTTCTTAACATGAACTAGATAGTTTTTAAAACACTTATTACACTCTTTCAACAAATCAATAAGGTAAGATGTCCAAAATTTTCCCTATAGGTCTTATGAACTTCAAGCCACTCTTATGATAGACTAATCAGATATAGACAATGGATGTATGACATAGGAATACAATGGGAGAATTTTATACCCTATCCAAAAAAATGGGGGTTACCAAAACACTAAACAAAACTACCCCAATAATATAGGTCCTAAAATTATGAACCAAAAATGTAGTGCCGCCAAATATGGTGTGATGGAAAAGTTAAAAAGATAAATGTTGTGAACAATAATTAGAACCTACGTATGAATAATAAAAATAATAAATATAAAAATTCAAGTGTAAGAAATTAAAATTCTCCACCCATAGTTATGATATAATCAATTTCAAAATTAATTATAAAAAATACCCAATTTTTTCTAGAATTAAAACCCTCAATTCCCGAACCAACTCTTCTATCAACACAATAAGTAATAAAAGTTTGGTAAACATAATCAAAACTAAAGGCCTAAGTATTATGATCCCAATTTTTATTAACTTTTCCATAGAGTTTTTGGTCATGATACATAAGAAAGTATGAATTACAAAATTTTTATTAAATGACTCCCAAAACACCAATGATAAACACTTTTGGACATTATCTTGGAAAATAAAAATGAAAATCCCCTGCTCTATCCAATGGGTCTTGTGGCACCTCAAAATTATAATTTTTACATCTACAAAACCAATTTAAAAATCATTAAAAACATAACATTCAAAACCAACCATAGGATAAATTAATTAACTAGACCTTTTTTAACTACAACTCATGATGCTAAAGCTTCCACTTCTCCTAGAATAATCTTAGTGTAGATCCCCAACTAGGAACACAAGGAAAGACTAGAATTACGTGCATAAATTATAAATATACGAGGATACAAACATCATCATCATATTATAGAGTACCAATGAATGAATCCCAATCCTTTTTTTTTGGAGACTGACATCCAACCAACCACAAACCCATGGGAAACTATGATCTTATTTCTAACCTTATGAAGACATTTTGACATATCTCCTCCATGGATCACTTAAAAGAATCTCTAGCCCATTATTTTACATTACTTGATGCCTTAGGATTTGAGAATTGAACTAGCATCACACCTCCTCACAAATCCTAAATAAACTCTACAAAATTCGACATGTATCTGTTTGGGTAAATTTTGATGGATGTTAACTATTTATTTGATCTTAGGATCATACCATACAATAGATATGGATGGAAGTGAAGATCTAGACATATATTTATGATTTTATATTTATGAAAACTATGTCAAGAGAGTACTGGTTGATGATGGGGTTGTTTTCAATATATTCCCATTCTCATTTATCCAAAATCTTGGCCATAGAGAAACCAATTCCTCTACACCCAAAATAACTTATGAGGATGTGATAGCCTCAAGTATTTTTAAATTAGGACCATTGAGATACCTATTAATTTAGTTTAAAATAATTGTTTTACCAAATTTTATCATAGATAATGATAAAAAATACAATGTGATTGTAGGAAGGATTTGGATACATAGGATCAAGGCAATCCCTTCTACCCTCTTTTTAAACAACATATTTTTACACCTAAGAAAGGTATTTTTTGCCCAAGGTGATCTAAAGCCATTTTACATTCACCAAGTAGCTATTAAGAGAATACTATGGATTAAAATTGATTATCATTTGATTAGAAATGGTATTGTGAAGCCCCCTACACTATCTCAATAAAAAGATCCCATTTCAACCATTATGTATGGATTGAAATCAAGTTAAGAGAATCATAAATCCTCATCAAGAATATTTTTTAAGGAAATGGGAATAATAAATATGGATAAAATGAGTGAGGAAAAACTTATAACAATAATAGACATATCTACCAAGTCTATGGCTGAGATAAATAACATCTTGTAAAAACATAAACTAATTACACTCCATTTTGACCCACAAGGAGTAAGTACCTACAACCGTTTTGAGTCTCAAAAAATAGAAATGAAACAAGGGTCAGATAATATACACACCATTTGTATTATTTATATTTTATAAAACTAAGAGACACTCCAAAAAAAACATTACGATTCTTCTTCTACGAGTGATCAATGGACATTTCACTATGATTGATAATATTTTTGTATGGGCACATAGGCAAGATTTATATTGATATTTCCTAGAGGAAGGATCATTCCCTTTTTATTAAACTAAAATTTTAATGCACAAATAATAGGGTAGATTATTAGGATTATTACTAGGAATGTTCATTTTCAAAAGGCTAGGTGTTTAAAACCTTAAGAGTTTAAATCAAATCAAAATTAATAACCAACCAAGTTTTAGAGGTTTATGAGACTAAGGTTGAACATATTCAAATATAAATTTTTTTTTACATGTGGTTACCAAGTAATTTGATATTATTTCCATTGGGGATATTCCTATAGACAATAATCAACTTATTAATTCTATGGCTTCTACATCTTCTCATTTTTTCCCACATCTAGTGATACCAAAGTCTAACTTCATAGTTTTTGTAATAATTGAGCCCATTATAAGAAAGATGCCAAATGATCAAACCTTTTCCCACATTGAAGAGGAATATATTCCTCTCATCCTATAATTTTTAGAAGATGAGTGGATATTAGAGTTCTTTAAGCTTACGACCACCTCCCATCATCACACCATAAGATGGGGTTTTCAATTACATATTACCCCTCATCTACCCTCATATCTAATTATTATGACTCATAATAGGATCTATGAATATTACTCTTCTAAGGGGTATCATGATGTTTTTGAGGTAGAGGAGAAAGATGTTGATCTTCCTCCTATCCTTAAGTAATTTTAATAATGGAATGCTTCCCTCATTGAGGACACTATTGATATAAAAATTTGAATTGAATAACACCCTAGAATCCTAAATATTGGATTTTAAATATCTCTTCAAGGGGTGGAAGACCATGATAATCCACTCATTAAATTATTTAAGGCTTTTTCTTTTTCCTACATAGAGATTAAAGGAATTCAACTTGAAGTGGTTTCCCATAATATAGTCATTATGTCTAATTCAAAACCCATCAAACAAATGCTCAAGATAATTAATACCAAAGTTTCATTGATGATCAAGGAGGAGATCATCAGGCTCTTAAAATTAGGGTTCATTAAACCTTTAGATTATACCAAGTGGTTGTCTAACATCATCCCCATTACCAAAATAACAAAACAAATTGGGATATGCATAGAATTTCAAGATATCAATAAAGCATGTCCAAAGATTCATTTACCTCTACCTTCCATTGATGTCATTGTGGATGTTACATCCAATTATGAGTTTTTATTCCTTACGAATGGATTATAAGGATATAACAAACTTCACATTTATGAATAAGAACAAATAAATACATATGTTACCACACCATGGGTAACATTTTTCTATGTATTTATGCCATCCAAAATTAAAAATAATGGGGTAATATATTAGAGGGATATGATCCATATTTTACAAGATCTCATTCACAATATAGTGGAGTTCTATGTTGATGATATTCTTAGAAAGACAAAAAATGAGAGCTAACCACCTTGAGGTTCTAAATATTATCTTTACATGCCTAATCAAATATGGTATTACATTTAATCCAAAAAGATACATATTTGGATTTTTATGTGGGAAAATCATAGGTTTCATTATATCAAATTATGATATTGATACCAACCTTGCCAAAATTGACATAATTCTAGACATGAGCCCCTACTAATGATTAAAGAATCAGATCATTCTTGGGAAAGTTTGAGGAAATTTTGAAATTCATACCAATCTCATTGATGATATTCATCTTTTCAATTATTTTCTCAAAAATCATAGCATTCTAAATTGGACACATGATTGCCAAGATACATTTGAGGTAGTAAAATCATTCCTTATAAATTCACCTAATCATATAGAACCCAAGTCTAATATAATAGTTATTATTTATTTTATGAAAACTAAGGTATCCATTTTATACATGTTGGACAAAGAGGATGATGATGTAAAATAAATAACCATTTGTTTCATTAGTTACACTCTTTTTGATTATGAGACATGATACACACAAGCATAAAATGAGTGTTTGGCTATAGTATTTGTGACTAAATGATTGAGAAAATATATTCTGAATTAGTAGACAAGGGTAGTTCTGAGATTTAAATATCTACATACATTTTTTACCCAACCAAACCTCTTGTATAAGGCTAATGATTTCATTATGCTTTTGAGTGAGTTTGAGTTGATATACATTAACAAAAAGTCTAATAAGGCATAAGTCTTTACTAATTGGTTAGCAGAATCCCTATTATAATTTGGTGATCTAATTGAAAATGATTTCATAAATGAGGTAATATTATACATATATAAACCCACTATTGTTTCTTCTCTATGTTACACTGACATTGTAAACTACTTAGTTTATTGTAGCTATCCTAAAGGTTTAAAATAATAGTAGAAGAAATGCATTCATATCATTGCATATAGGTATGTGATTCTTGATGAGGTTTTTCATCAACAATATTTTTATAGTATGATCCTTAGATACATTTACCAAGAGGATTTTGAGAAATTCCTTTTCCAATATCATAATGGTGTTTATGAAGGACACTTTAGTGGCTATGCAATTGTTCACAAGATACACATGGTGGGTTATTTATGGCCTACTCTCAAACATGAAACTATAGAATAAGTACATAAATATGATAAGTGTCAATACTTCTCACATGATATTCAAATTAATTTCCATGCACTTAAACCCATTGTCACATCATGTCCCTTCTCCAAATGGAAATTAGACTTAGTTAACAATCTTTCTATTACTTATTTTGATGGCCACCATTTTGTTATCATGGCCAATAAGTATTTTAACAAGAGGTAATAATAAATTCCATTAACTATTATCACTAAATCAATAATTTCAAAATTTATCTTAAATAATATAATTTATAGGTTTGAGGTTCCACAAATCATTATCATAGATAATAGATCCCCCTTTAAGAACCCTGAGGTGTGTGAACTATGTAATAAATTTTCTATATCTCATCATAAAACCTCTTTATAATACCCACAATCCAATGGTCAAGTTAAGGAAACAAACAAAACATTAAATTCAATTTTTTTCAATATTATTAATGACAAAAACATGACTAGCATATTCAAATCTATCTTACATTAAGGGCCTCTAGGATGAGTATTCATACACCCATGGAGGAAACCCTGGATTCCCTTGTCTTCTATGATAATTATTTTTTTCTATTTAAGGCAGAAATAAATAACCTCCACTATTATCTTCAAGGCTATTAAACCATGAGGAATACCAAAAATCATGCTTAATTGAGTTAGAAACCTTGGATGATCACTTGATTACTACCACACAAAACAACATTTCTTACACTGATCATAAATGCCAAAATTACAATAAGAAAATTCAAGATCAACCAAATCAAGTATGAGACATTTTCCTAGGACACAATATCATAATTGATAAAAATAAAAGATAAGGTCAAAAATTTAAACATAATTTATTAAGTCCATATTTGGTAATAAAATACTTTGAAAATGGATATTTTCATTTAATCACCTTAGAGGGAAATGAGTTAAATGAATCTATGAAACATTTTCAACTTAAATCTTACTCAATAGAGTAATATAGATATTGCATTTCACATTTCCCTCTTTGAATTAATAAAAAATTCATTTTTTGTGTTTTTTTTTGCATTTTAGTTATGTTTTTAGATAATATTTTGGCTATGGGTTTGTGTGACAAAATATTTCAAATGAAACATATCATCTCACTCCACCATTTCATATTATCCTAGTTATATTCATAAAACACTTTCAAAATAAGTATAATATATGAGGCCTATTTTTTTTTATTTATGGTTATTATACACTTTATTCACATATAAATTCTTGTAAACTTAAAAACTATAGACTAAAGCCTAATCTATAAGGTTTTCCATTATAGAATCCCCTTTTACATTTCCCTCAAAGAAAAAACACTACCATGCTCAAACTAGGTAACCTTATACATTTATCTTAGTCATTGGTGATGGGCCCTTTCATATTATTAGTTGCATGTGGATAATATTTGAGGATAAGAGCCTTATAAAATAAAAGAGAGACATTATATAAAATCAATCTTATGCAAGTCAAAAATCAATTTTAAACATCTCACCTTTCACTAATCCTTGGTGTTGAAACCTCATATGTTACTAGTTGCGTAAGGTTAGAATTTGGGAGATATTACCTTACTCACCTATATTTAGCCTTTGTTGATGAGCCCTTATATTTTCTTAATCACATGAGACTAAGTTAGGGGGTCACAAAAAAAGATTAAAAAAAATATGAAAAGTATCAAATAAGCAATAAAATCACTAAAAATATTTCCTAAATGTCTATGCTAATTGTCGAATCTCGTCCCTCTTATCAATTCTTTCATGGTCGGCCATCTCTCAGTCTAAGTATAGATGAAGTAAAAAAACTAGTGTTTTATAATCCTAGTAAGAAGTAAAATTATTCCTATTTCTCATAAGGATTAGGTCAACCTTCTATTCCTTGTGAAAATTTGTTGTGTAGTTTTCTACTTTCACTATCTCACATATCCGATCCTCCTTTCATTCCCTATTGTAAATAAATGTGATTTGGTCATGTGAATAAATTAACTAAAACATTACCTATAAAACATTTTTTAGCACATTCATATTTTAGTAAACCATTTATCATTTTAAATTTGCATACATTATATTAACATATTAAAAAATATAAGCATATCCATAACATTATATCAAAACAAAGGTCCATATTACTTCATCACATTCCTAGTCATCTAAGGTGCATAAATAAAAAACACACATTACAATAAACAAATCAAGATGCTAGATAATGACTCAGCCTAAAAGGTTCAAATATCTCTATATATATCAGGTTTTATATACATCAAGTCTCATTATAAACACCTATGTAGAGAGAAAGTGTACCTTAATAGTCCAAAAATCTAAAAAAAGTATAATCCTAGATCATCCTTGATACTAAGCTCTTTGAGAGGTTGAGTGTCTAGGAATCCTAATCCTCCTATGGGGACTTTATGTAGAGTGGAAAGGGCTATGGATCCTACTTTGATGGTGTTTATGGTTCATTCCCATCTTGGAGGTCATCCCTTCCATTATTATGGTTCATGCCTCATCCACATTTTACTACAAAAAAATAACTAAGATTCTTCATTTGAGAATCTAGAATGGTCACCTTGGAATATAAGCCAATGTTCTCTACCCTTTATGGAATAATATCCCAAGATATATGATACACTAGGTTAAAGAGGCAAGTGTGCCTTTCAACACTCATATGAAGGTATATGTCTATTATAAGATACTCCTTGGTGATCCTAATATCCATGTAAAACAAGTTTACTAGTGTGTATTTGATCATGTTCCTCCACTCTATGGTCAAATATGCAAAAAAATATATACATAAAATATCCAATCAAAGAAATAAGACAAAACATAATAAATTATAAATCATGTTGAAATATCATAAAAGAGTTAAAAACAAACCACTAGCTTACATGGGTCTCCCTCCCAATCAGGATTTAAATATTCAGCAGAGCTCATCTCACCCTCCTCCTCTTCAACTACAAGATCATTTATAATATGGGCCCATCCTACCTTTGTTTATCTTTTATGATCTCCTCTTCTTGAAACTCCCTTTTTATTTCTACTACTTGGATCTCCCTATGGTGGTGGTTGTGGTGGATTTTATGGATATTGCTAGTCACTTCAAGGAATTCTTGGAGCCACTTGAGTTTCTAGTGTTGAAATCAAAACCACAATTCATTCTCCTCCTATTGGTAACTATATTTACATTACCCATCCTCTTCCTACTACATACTACTAATCAGACTATGTTCTTCCTCCTTACCATATTATTTTAACCACTATAGTGATAGGGGGTCCCAAGTGTTAATGGTTTCCACCCTAGTCTCCTGCTCCCCTCTATAAAACACCTAGAGTAAGGGTAAGTTAGATACATACTTTATAAAAAATACTATGGCACCTTATCAATAGGGCGAGTCTCAACCTAGTCACATAAATTATGCATATGTCATGCATTCTCATAAGCTACTAGTATGATCACATCATGTGCCCACTACCCAAATCTCCCTTGATATAACATCACTATTAGGATTCCAGTCATGAAAGTACCCACTACATTCAGTGTATCCCTAAGAGGAACCATAGACATCCACATTAAAACTATGATGGACCTTACTACACTTATAACTACACCTCTATAGTAAAGTTTCATGCACTTATACACCCAACACATGATGAGTGTCTAGTGGATGATCGATACGGAACCTAAATGAGTAATCTTATAGAGGTATCTATAAGTTCTAGACACTACATCCTATACTAAATAAAACCTCCTACTCATCTCCTTGATGCTCATCACTATATGATCCCAATTAGATAAGTTTATGTTTGTCCACTTGTCTCCCACTAGTTAAGAGGCAAGGATCCAAATTATATCCTTGTGGATGTTCAATATCACTACCTTCTTAGCTCTTACCAACTTCACACCTTGCTTATCACCCACATTGATTATATTATAGTCTCCAAAAGACTTCACCTAACCTTGAGCCTCATATCTATAAGTGGCCTCCCTCAAAGTCACCACCGTACCTATAGGTGACACATCAAGAATCATGTAGACATATATAAGAGTGATAGTGCACTCCCCTATAGTATTTAGGAACTAAAAAGTCTTTTGGTAACCATCCCAATAGGGAAAAAAGTTGCATAATAACATATTTTTTGGGGCAATGATCCCCACTTGTACACTTTTTATTATGATTTCTCTATATATATAATGTTTAACTTATCATATATAAAAGATATCAAAACACTTCGGTGTTACTCCTACTCTATAGCCTTTATCCACCAAATGTACACACCATGTAGAAAAAAAAAGTAACTTATATTAGCCACTTAGCCTTTAAAAACTCCAAATACTCTTTAGTGAAAAAACCATTGCTCTATGTAGGTAGTATTTATACAAACACCATAGATTTAAAAATTACTAGTCTCTATAGACCAATGGTTGTGAAGACACCACACACATAAAGCTACTACATAACTAATATGGTTACATAACCACTGAGGTGGAAGAATTATTATCAATTTATGAAGATTTATGGTTCCACCTTGTAATTGATGATTTTACCTATTGTTCCATCCTACCCAAAATGATACCCTAAAATCATAAAAAAATCACTAACATCTAAAAACTTCAAACACTTTCCTTGCCTATGTATTAATAAAAACCTCATTATGCAATACTTTTAATAAATCATTAACTATAAAATGTATTTTAAAATAAATTAAAAACCTATGGCTGTAGTATGAAAATTGAGATAACTTACGCATGACTACACACCACACACTATGAAAGGTAACCCTACCATCCTCTTCTTACACTCTTTACTTTGAATTCTATCTCACATGTTTCTATCAGAGGGAATCATAACTCAAAATTATCAAACCCATAATGCACAACTAATTTATAAATTTGGTAAAATTTTCAATATGTAGTTCAAATTTATAGTTGTTTCATTTTGAAAAGTTTCTAATTTTAGTATCTTTCCTTTAAAAATGATGCATTTTCACATATTACATTGAATTCATGAGATTTAAAACCTTAACTAAGACTAGATATGTAAAAAAATACTATATTATATTATTTCACTTCCCATAATTTTACTAAAAAAAACATCAAATTTCCCATTTCAGTCTTGAAGATTAACACCACCTCACATAACACCAAGATTAGTCCCCTAACATGACATTTTGGGTAGTATTATTCAGCCCCACATAAACATCCAAAAGGATATCTTGACTAGATTTGTCTATTGTGATGCACAGGTAAGTAAGTTATGTTTTCTAACCTTAATTTTCCTTTCACTGTGCCACTACTCTATAAAAAAAAAACTTTACAACTCATGACGAGGTATCTGCATGAGGAGGAAATATATATGCACCTAAATTTTATATGGTGTAACATTTACAAAATATAATTATGATGCAAGGATACACATAATTAAAACATGATCAAACATATTAATCTCCATTATATCTTGTATTTTATCTATTTACCCCATTTCCCCCCTTTTAAACTTTAAAAATTCATTTTCTAAGTCTTTTGTCTTCAAATTATAAGATTTTCTATGGCATAACAAAACCACCACAACATTTTATGTAACCACCAAGGTGGTTCATTCCACCACCACATAGGTTATGAAAACTAACAAAAATATTTATAGAAATATTGTAGTTGTATTTATAACTACAATAATAGGTTCTTAACCACCTCCTACATATAGTAACACTTTCACCACTGTATAATGTTTTTTACAAACTAACTCCAAGATGCACATTTCCCCCTATTTTGCATTATTTTGTTCATATTTTTTTTTATCATTTTATCTTACAATCACCTTATGAATTAAATCATATAAACTTATTCCTGTTCAATTTAATATTAGGTACCTCCAAGTTAAATCCAATAATCTCCCAGTCAAGACTCAGTTAACTTATACATACACATTCTTGTCCTTTATTACAAGTAACTTTATTTTCATTAAATTTTAGGTACAAAAATTGTATGAAGACTTGATCATATTTGTTTTATAGAACCAAAATATAGTTTATATGGATTTTTAATATGTCATCCCAAGTTTCATAGTAATCTTATGGTCACCCATATGAATTGGAGTAAAAAACCCATGAAGAAACACCATAGTACTTTTTTGTTTGTGAAAAACTAACCACTATTCAATTGAATATTTATTTATTTTGTGATTGTAGTTTTTTTATGTTTGTGATTCCTTTTTTTGGAGAGTTATTTCATTATTTATTTAGAAATATACATGGATCTAACACCTTGGGCATCAACTGATTCTACCACAATTTTATTCTCCATCTAATACACAATTTGGTTAGGTTGGAGGATTTATTTATTATTTATTTTGTTAATTAGTTTGTATAATAGAATATATTTTAATTTTTTTATTAAATTATTTTTAATTTAAAATGTAATAAAATTTTTCAAAAACACACACACAAACACACACACACACACACACACACACACACACACACACACACACACACACACACACACACACACACACACACACACACACACACACACACACACACACACACACACACACACACACACACACACACACACACACACACACACACACATATATATCCTTCCTCTTTTACCATGAAAAGTTGTTTAATCATTCTAGTTGCATCCACACACAAGTAAATATTAAATAAAAATAGATTCCATATTAGATTAAATTTTAATTATAGATAAAAACAAATTTATAATTTTATCTTTTATATATACAAATATCACGCAAAACATAAAATATCAACTTGCATACGAAACTAGAAAAATAAAAAAGAGAATATGCACCTATAATTATTTTAATTTATTGAATGATAAGCAAGATCATTCAAATACGTAGATAAATATATAAATTAATTTTTTTTAATTTTTATATCAAACTTAGCTACATACAAATTTAATAAACAACCAAAACTAAACATTTTAATTTAGCTTTGCATGCACATAATAAATATTATAATTGCCAAATTCATTACACATACACATAATATAAATTTAGTTTTGTTTTTACATTTTAATAATTAAAAGAAAATATTATTTTATATTTCCATCCATATAAAAATTCCAAAACCAACTTCTAGAAAACATAGTCAAATTTATGCACTCTTAAACTGGAATGAAAAAAATTTAGTAATTACATTATCTAGTTTAAATTCAATTTTGATTATCACTACATGCATAAATACCCAAAAAATAAAAAAAATAAAATATTTCATATTATTTTATTTCATTACAATAAATTACATAATTTTTGTGGTTTTATTTTCATTTTAAAAAGCCTTTTTTATAATATAAACAAGCCCAGCCCAAGCCTTGCTGAAATACAAACAAGCCAAAACCTCATTAAAGATAAAAATTAATTATAAAATAATAAATTAAAATATTTTTAAAATAAAATAAAATCAACCATACAATAAGCCTAAAGAAGACAAGCAAACACTCATACAAGATTAAGAACAAACATTTATCACATTCTTGAATGACACTTCTTGAACAAGCTCATTTGCATAAATTAGGAATATTTCCTAAAGTGCTAGACCCTATACTAATAGGAAAAAATTAAAGAGATATAGACTATGAGATAGGGTTAGAATTATTATTTTCTACTCATATTCCTAGTGTTATCATTAGTCAATTAGACATTCTTGATGAGAAAACATGACAAACATAAACCCAATTTATAAGACATCCATCTTCTAGCTCGTTGAACAAAGAACTTGAAAATTTTATTATTTATATTTTATCCTCAGGTATATCCTCATAATATTTCATTCAATTCATTGATTAAATTATCTAGGAAAACCCAACCTGATAGAGAAAGTCAATTCCATTAAGTCCTTAAACCTAATTTTTCCTACTTCCCAAAATCTAGTTTAGACCAAAAAATCCACTATATTATCCTCAATAACTCTATATGCTATTGGAATGATATCACATATAAATTCAAAACTTGTAATTATTAATATTACATAGGTGAAATATTTTTGTATAGGCATGAACATCCATTATGACCTATTTCTCAAAACCCTATGCCAATAGCTCATCATAACCAACTAGGCATTCCAACTCTTCTTATATGAATTCATCAACTAAACTAACCCGACCAACTAAACCACTAATCACATAATCCTTTTCATCATCTATTTAAGTTAAACCTCAAGAAGTTGATTTTAATAAGGTTAGCATTTTGCTTTCTACATGTACAGTCTAGTGACTTGGTATTGTAGTAAGAAAATTAATATTGCATAGTCTACTATGAAATTTATGTATAGTGGATATGTTGATGCTAGCCATGAGTCAGTTTGGATTCAAAATTTATTTTCTAAATTTATATTTAGTTCTATAATACTTTGGTATAATAATTAGAATGTTATCCAAATTTATCATAACCTAATGAAGCACTAATGCACTAAGCATATTGAGATCCACACACATTATATTCGATAGTTAATACAAGGAAAAGTTTTTGATATTAAGTTTTTCCAAATAGATTATAAGTTTTTAAACATCTTCTTAAAATCTTTGTTTGAGGCCTGATTTGTTTAGCTTGAAAAACTTTTGGAGTGAAGGAAGATATCCTCAAGGGTGATAGTTTAATGTTTCCTTAATCATTCCATTCATAGAAGTACATATTAAGGAGGGATTTATTGTATTTAATTACTCATACACTATTGTATAATTTTAAGATTCACTTGTATTATTTATTTTTAATTCATGGGTAGGGCCTAAGTACATCTTAAGGTTAAGTTATTATACTTAATTACTCATACACTATTACATAATTTTAAGATTCACTTGTATTATTTAATCTTTATTTTTGGGTAGGAACTAATTTTTTCACACTTACACATAATTTATTATTATATAATATTATTAATTAATTAAATACTCAATGTACTTCTGCTAATAATAGTATTATCTTATTCTTTTTCAACTACTCTCCCTAACCCTAACCTTAACCCTAGTTTCCTCTCTTATCTATATAATAATGTGGAGGGATAGTGGGTGAGGCATTGTGGATAAGATTTGTTTATATAATATAACAATTATGCTAATGCTATTAATTGAAAGAGGTAACTATGCTAATTGGATGAATATGTGTTACTTTATTTCTAGGATTTCATATATTTACTATGTAGGTATTGTGAATGTTTGTCTTATGGTAATTAAAATTATTTTTTACCCTCTCTAGATAATTTAATAAAATATTACTTGAATAATAGAGACTAAATTTGATATTTATAACCATATAAGATTTATTATTTGAGAACAAGGTTTTTATAGATGTAAGTGCGTCAACAAATTTCATACCACTATTTTCATGTCAACTACCAAATTCAAAATTCATTTATCCTTGATAGATTTTATATGATCACTAAAACTATTTACAGAGGAAAATAAAATGAGAAGTGATTAGAGTTATTAAAACCATCTTCGCTAACTATCTAATTGTATAAATTACACTAGATACACATAAGACAACTTCCAAAAATAGTAATCACTAGCATGATATATTAAACCTTTGTGTAAATATGCCTAGTCACTTTACAACTCAGAACTTAGATTCCAAGGGAAAAAAAATGGAAATAATTAACCAAATATAGAATAAGACAATTATCATTACACTCAAGGAAATTAGAATAAGTGACTCTTTCCAAAATAATCAAGTTGTAGCTAATATATTTTCAAATTAAAAAATAGAGAAATACAATTTAATGTTTCAAACATAATTATTATGTCATTCTTTATTGATTCAACTAATTATCAAGTTAAACCAATTTATAAATAAATTATACAATTTCATTATATTAAAGTATGATGAATAAGTAGTTTATCTACCCTCAAATAAGTGAATATATCTTGGAAACATTAAATTAAATAAACACTTATCTACCAACCTCAACAAATAAATACTAATTAATTAATTTATCACAAAGAGATTATGAATTCATCTATCAAGTTCAACCCAAATAACATTAATAACCACCATTTACTTTGATTCCTTACAATACTATCATGGTTTTTTCTACAATTATCTCACATTTATAGAATAGAGGATAATGTTTTAACTGTAAGGTAATTCATAGTATCATTCATGTAGATAATAATATACCATTGATAGACTCTTAGTTAACCTAAGTAGTCAAGTAAATATTCAAGAGATATCTTTAGGATATAATTTACATTATGAAGAAAGAAATATCTGATAGGTCTTGGAATCACTTGCAACAAATCATAATTATTTCAAAAAAAGGTATTAAATTTATAATAATAACCTTCATATCCTTAATTACACTATGCATAAATATATTATAATGCAAAAACTCATATTAGTTTCCATCTCAACATGTAAAAAGTAGTCATTAACATTTTTTGCTCAGATGAGGTTATACTTTTGCTAACAAGCCAAACCATACCAATGTAAAAACATGCCAAAATATAAATATAGGGTTAAAATGATTCACCATTTATAACATCCAAATATATTTTTTCAATGGATTAACAATATTTTTGAAATGAATATTCAATAATAGCTATGTGCACAAGTGTGTTCGATCAATCTACATACCATAATTATTAGTTTCTTCCTAGGTTACTAGTCTATGATAGGACATAATATGCCTTGAATTTATAATTATTTATTAACGTGGTATGAGATATAACATAACAAATCCTATAGTGTTTATTTAATTGAAAATAATCCCCTGAGGTATAATTTGTCTTAGGTCATCACATCCAAAAGAATCAATAATAATATTTAGCTAAGATACTAATAACATCTCACTAATATTAATACACTCATCCATGAGTTCAACATATAATTCATGTGTGATTTTCATGCTACCATAGTTAATAAGTCATATTCAATGTTCAACTGATATGTTAGCTTTGGGGTCATCATACTTGGAAGATCAAAATTGGTAACACATTCCAACATGGTCAATGAATCCAATATTCATTACCAATATACTAATCATACAAAGTTGTAAATGTCAACCAAAATTACTATTCACAATAAAAATGAGTACATGATGTTAACTTATCAAGAACATGACAACAATACAAGGTTACAGTCAACCCTAAGTAAAATGAAATCAAATAAAAATCATCACACTTCCATGAAAAACATTTCTAATGAAATTCTTAATATCATTGAGTGAAGTATAGAGTACCAATTCACAAGTTCTAATTGCATGACAAATCCATTCTTGACATTGTTCTCATAAGGAACTAATATGACAAGTTATAAAGAGATGATGAATTATCTAGCATAAACTAAAATCATTACAAAGAATAAGTTTAAAAATTAGTCAATATAACTTAATGGTCATTTTAATAAAATAAATTTATATAAATGAATAAATCACAAATAAGATATAAGTGATATAATTTTTATGAATATTTTTTTATTTGATAGGATAAATGATTTTGAAATCGAAGCTATGAATTGAAAAGGTGAGGGATTTGATTAATAGACCCACAACCAAGAATGAGGGTTTTGAAAAAGGGTCCCACAACCAAGAGGGTTTAAGGATCACACAACCATAATAGTTCACAATGAAAGGATTTTAAGGGTCCCACAACCATGCTAGGCATAATAAAAGGGTTTAAAGGATCCCACAATCATAACAAAATAAATAAAGAGAGGGTTTGACAGATCCCACAACCATGACAAGAGGGTTTTAGGAATTCCACAACCTTATCAAGATATATAAGGAAACTCTTTGAAAAATAAAGAATACATACAATAGCCATCACCCTTAGATAAAGTTTCCCTAAAATTTTCAATGTAGAATAAAATCTAGATAGAAATAGAATATATTTCACTAATCTTCTATCTCTTTGAAACATCTTCATATCATCCACACAACTGAATCATAACTAGATAGTATACACACCTACTAAGTCAAACTGTAGCCAAATCACTACTAGGCAATAGGAAAATTATCCTCATTAATCTATAAATAACTTAATCAAGTAATTCAATCAATAAGAGGGTTTAAAGGATCCAAAAAACATATATCCAATAACATTTTAAGGATACCACAACCTTAACATCAAGGGAGGAAACTCCTCAAAAAATAAAAAATACATACCATAGTAGTCATATTTTGGTAGAGCTTCCCTAAAACTTCTATTATAAGACAAAATCAATTGGGATAGATAGTCTTTCACTAATCTTATGCCTCTTTGAAACATCTACATAGCCTCCACACAATTGAAGCATAAATAGTAGTCCTACATGTCCACTGAGCCAAATAATAGCTAAATCACAACAAGGAACTATCTAACTCATCATCAATAATCTAGCATTAACTTGATATAGATTAATAATATTTAGCCAATCATAAATCACGTTTGTCTCTGCTTGGTTAAGAAACCTTAAAAAATTAGTCTACCATCATACCTTTTCCTATAGTTCTAGTTGGGATGACTATTGCACAATAGGCCAATCAACCAATAAATAACACATAGAGGTTTTAATACAAACCCTAGAAAATATAATAGATAGGGGTAAAATCCTCTAATATCCACCCTTCCCAAAAAGACAATAAATTAGATCCTCTAACATCTATAGAGGGAAGGAATCCTATAACTACAAGTTAATTTGAACATTTAAGACAAGCCTAAATTTAACAAAATAGACAAAACATCTATCAATACACATTTAACTAGGTCTAACATGTATGGAGTTCCACTTTTGTATAAATAAATCTCAAAAGTATACATAAAAATATAAATAAAGAATAACATGTCTATTAAAAGTATCTAATTTACTAATAATCAAGCATTTAACCAAATATATTCTATGTTACTGAGAATCAATACGTTCACTACTCATTCATAGTTATAATGAGAGGAAAAACATAAAATGGTAAAACTAAGCAACTACATCAAGTACACCATCCAAAGCATCTTCACTGTGTAATTATTGAAAAAAATAGAAATGAATAAGATGATCCCAAAAACTAGTGACACTTATCTCCTAAATCATCACCCTAAACATGAAAGAGTAACCCAAACAAAAGGATAATACAATAGAATGATACATACGTGTAATGAATAGAGAGAATATTTGCATGCTTATAATTCCACCAACACATTAATGACTAGGGGTTTCCAAACTCATAAATGATAACATAATTAATAGCACATGCAATAAATAATGATCTCATAACATTATAGGCATAAAACAATAAAACAAAAGGTAACCATCTAGGGTTATTAGTTATATTTTTTAACTTTCAACCTTTTTTAAATATTAAACAAGTAGGATTTACAATCAAATCAACCAAATAATTAAATAGTAAACTACATTTTGTTTTGAAATTAAAAAATAGAAAATATCAGTCCATTAACCATAAATAGAAATAAACATAGTAGAGAAAGAGATGGAAATCCAAAGTTACAAATGTTTTTGATAGAATGGATCACTTGGATATGAATAGAGTGAAACAAGGAATCATGCATAACATGGAGTACCAAAAAGGATACCCATTTATACCTACTCCATTTGATTCTATCTACCATAAATAATCTCCATCATGGCACCCAATTAAAATAAGTAAAATTAAAATGAGAAGAAATAAAATAACAAAACTCACTTCTCAAATTTACAACTACTTTCAGCTACAAATTTACCAAATAATGCTTAATTCCTATGTCTTTCTCCTTGCCTTTCTATATTTATTAGTTTCCATTTTGGATATGTTCAAACTAATATATGTACCAATATTAAAAATACTCTAAAATTCTCATGAAAGGAAAAATAATAGATAGAGTGAAGTGGAGGTTCAAAATAATAATGACTCATGATGCCTTAGTAAGGATTCCTCCATAGTACACATAGAAAGGCCCAACCCACTACCTTCATTGATGTTTTATTTCCTCTCTTTTATCCTTTATCATCTATTCCTTCCAATTATTTATATTTCAATTTCAATTCCTTCATGTAATATTTTAATGAATAAAAACTTATAATCATAACAATTCCTTTTTAAATATTTAACATAATTATAATGTTTTATAAGGTCAAGGATTATGACAAAGTATTTTTATTAAGTGAGCATTATAAGTGACTAAAATCCAAAGTTATTAAAATAATCAAACAATATCACAATAGAACCAAGTGGTGCCTTATAAATTAAAATGAAAAACTAAGTTCACAATAGGCTTTCCCTATCAACGACATGAAAATTTATTAAAAAATTAAATATGCAACAAGCGATGAGTGCTAAAATATTAATATTTTATTTTATTTTTATAAATTCTTAGAATAAGTATTCTTATGTTAAATTATTATTAACAATATAAAATGCATAGGAGGCTCATATAAACTCACCTTCATTTAAAAATCACTAATAACATTATACTAATCACATTTGATCAATTATGATTAATTATCAAACTTGAATTGCCATATTACAGGGAAAAAAGAAAAACATCAAACTAGAATACATGCACATTATAAATTTAAACAAATTATGAGACAAAAAATAGGGTAATGGTGGAAAAATAAATTTTATCTCATTTATTATACCTATATATACCTATATGTCATTGTATCATCTATCTGATAAAATCTTTCATCCTCAAGCATAGCTCATCCATCAGACAATATTACATACAACCATGAAAATTAGCATCAACAACACCTGCATTGGGAGGATAAAATATAAAATATTACATAAAATAAATATATAAATGCAATAAACTATATAAAATGAAGCATTAATGCTAAGATGCTAAAAATATTAAATAAAATTAACTCTTAACATAATAAATATTAGTTAAAAGTAGAAAGTGTAACACAAACAAAAAATAGTGGAACTTATTACAATGGCATTTTATGCACATTATTCAAGTGATATAAATTGGTATATGGCATCCACACACCCTTAAAGGAGGTGTCATCCTAATGATTATAAAAATAGGTGAGGGGAATGCTACTATAAAATATTTTCATCTTCCCAAGTGGAACTTTTATCACTTAGTTGATCCAATTGGACCAAAACTTGTTGAATGTCTTGACTTCTTAGTTTAACATTGTGGTGGGTTTGGATATTGACTAGGTCTAGCTAGGTTTTATCCTCTTATAACACCTAAATGTTATTAGGTTCTGAATATGAAATGGATAAGACACATATTTATTAACAAAACAACATGAAATACATCATAAATTTTATAAAGAGGAGGAATAGCTAGATGATAAGTGTCATAGATGATATTTTCTAAAATGTCCAATTGAGTGACAAAACATGGATTCAGTTTGGATGCCTTTTAAAATGTAATATAAGTTTTTTGAGGTATAACTCTTAGAAAAAATTTATTCCTCAATTCAACATAAATCTTTTTTATGTTATAGATAAACTTCATCCTTTAATGAATAAGATCCATATGTGTGTCATAATCATGTAGGCTTTTGGGTCCTATAACTTTTATATTTTCCAAACCTTCCCAACCAAGGGGATTTAATTTTTTTTTCATTACAAGGATTCAAAAGGATCCATCATAATCATAAAATGATAAGTTTATTTTATAATATAATTAACTACATGAAGGTCATATTCCCACTATTATTGATTCATTACATACATTATTAAAATATATTCAACCACTTATTTTGGCCATCAGTTTAACCATTCATTTCTAGATGGTATGTAAAACTAAAATTTAAATGCGTTCCAAAAGTGATAGTTAAAGTATACCAAAATATTGAAGTGATGATATTATATCTATTAGATATGATAACTTTAGGAACTCCATGAAGGAGAAAAAAATCCTCCACAAATATCTCATTAAGAATAGAGCATCATTAGTAATATTTACTATAAAAATGAATAACCTTAGTAAATTTATCAATCACCACCAAAATATAATCATGCTAGGATTGAGACTTACGTAGTCCCAAGATGAAAGCCATATAAATTAGAACCCATTTTTCATTTGGTACAAAATGAGGATAGAGAAAACCACCAAGATGCCAATTCAATACTTTAACATGCTTGAATTCCATGTATTTTTATACAAAAACAACCACATCCTTCTTTAATATAAGCCAAAAAGAGAAGCTTTTGAATTCATGTGTTGTTTTTCTGACACCCATATGATAAAAATGAGGTGTAATATGCACTTATTCCAACACTAAATACCTTAGCTTAGCATAAATAGGAACATAAATTATTCCCTAATACAAAAAATAATTTTAAGTCTAATGAGTAATAAAAATATATATATAAACACAAGTTATTTAGATAATTATATACAAATTTAATTTCAAATACCATCAATTAGTTGTTGTTACAAAACATTTTTTTTAAAAAATTATATCTTAGAACATAAAGTGTATCAAGATAAATACATCTACTAAGTGCATCAAAAAAACAAATTTCCTTACCTTTAACATAAAAAAATGTCTATATCAAAATTTCATAAATTATAACAATATCCATAGCCTATCACTAAGATCATATTGTGAATATAAGTCCACAAGCTTGTGATGATAATAACTCACTTTGAAATTTTCCCCAAACATAAAATTATTTCACTACTTGAGTACATGTACTATTTATGCTAACTCTAAATCACGAGTGTGCTAATTATTTTCATTCTCTTTGAGTTTTCAATACTTATACACAATCACTCCCTCATTTTTAATATAAATGCCTTTGAAACTTTTAATTGATGCATCAATCTATATTTCAAAGTTACCATTATGATCTATAATAATAAAAATAGGTTTAAAAGTTAAAAAATTACTTTTTGAAAAGATTCCTCATAATGAGGATTCAAGAAACACTTATTTTATTTACACTAAATGTAAGTAATGGGATTAGATACTCTAGAAAAAATTAAACCAACCTGTAGTAGTATCTAGATAATCCCATGAAGCTTCACACTTCATGAACATTTATAGTAGGCTACGCTTTGATGGCATTGATATTATAAATATCAATAAAAATCCATATTTATTAAATTATATTCCACAATAAATTTATTTATCTTGATAATAGGAACATTTATAATTATTACTTCAGATCTTGTGTTTTATTAATATTATCAATACTAAACATAAGTGTTGCTCATTTTCAACTTAGTTTTTGGACTATACTAGAATATCTTCCAAAAAGACTAATAAAATTTTATCCTTGAAATATTTGAATATAATTTTCATTAATTTAATGAACACTAAATGTTTATTGATCAAGCCAAAGGGCATTAAAATGAACTCATAATGACCATATCAATAATTGAAAGTAGTCTTATGCACATATTCTTCTTTAATTCAGAGTTGGTGGTAACTTAATCAAAATAAATCTTAGATAATAATCTATCATCTTTCATCTAATCAAGTGTATCCTCAATCCTTAAGAAAATATAATTATTATTTATTCTAACCTTTTTTTATCATACTAAAATTGATGCAAAGTCTCAATTTTTCATCTTTTATCTTGACAAAGACAAAGGGAGAACCTCACGGAGAAACCCTTGGCCTTACCAACCCTTTATTAATATTTTTTTTAAAGTTAGAATTTAGATATGATATTTAAAATGAATCCTATATATTTTTTTTGGAAACATATGAATATCTAGGTACAATATCTACTAAAAAATCAAATTCCCTTATAACTGTAAACAATAAAGTTATTACGGGAAGAAATCATCAAATTCTTACAAGAGTAGAAAGTCTATTAGATTAGGTTCTCTATATTTTGAACTATATTAATATAAATAATGTAAATATTATAAAATTTATATAATAATTTATTCATAAACATTACTAAACATATTTTGTAGGCCATATGTCTCAATATACCCTAAAATTCCACCATTTTCCAAAAATTTCAAGACATTTCAACTTTTTTCCAAAAAATCAAATTAGATAGATGTTTTTACATTTAAGACATGATAATGATTTGGACATAATACCACAAATTTGTTATATATAATATCAACATGGTATTAAATACACCTAGATCAAGCTCAATTTGATCCATTCATTCAAAAAATGAAACTCTTTTACATATGCCAAATTCTACCTGCCATCCTTATCTTATTATAATGGGTTTAATTTTAAATTTAATAGAATTGGAAGGATAAATAAGATTATTTTTTATACCATAATAAATTTAAACATATAATTAAAAAATATATATTATACCTTAGGTTTTAATTGAGGTGGATTGCAAGTTCTCATTATGATTATTGATTGGAGTATATACTATATGGTTGGCAAGTTTATTGTTTCACATCTTGGGGAATATTTTATGTATTGGTTATTGTAAAATTTATAACAATTATCACCTCTTTTTGGAGGTAAATTTACTAAATTATCACCAATTTCTATCCCAATGTGATTATATTGAGGTTTATTTAAGTTCCCACTTCCAAACCTTGATAATTTTTGAGTTTTTGAACCTCTAGTTAGATTCTCAAATATGCAAGAATTAATGCTTGTTTTATTAAACATATTATTTTCCAAATTATTAAAATTATTTCCAATATGAGAGAATAGGGTTTACACTTGGACTACAAGCTATTATTTGTGAATTATTATCTGACATTTAGGATAGACTTCTCTTTCTCCTTAAACTGATGTGCATATTAAATTGTCACAATTGAAGTCTAGAGATCATACATGTTCAAATTATGTATTAGGACCTCATAGAATCCAAAATAAAAGTCAATTACTTTTATTTACTCATCATTTATATAATAAACATAAAAAAGAGTCTATAAAAATTATTCCTATATTTATTTATTATCATAGTGCTTTGTTTCAATAGTGGAAACTTAGTGATCTTCTACTATTTTAAATTTGAATTCATATATATCTTATTGAATTAAATATCAAAGGTATCCCAAGTGAGAGTCAAATTACACACCCATTGGGAGCACATATATGATTACATCATAAGGTAAAATCACCTACAAATGATAGGCTCCAATACGATCTTGGATATTAGAGATGATATTATACAAGTTAAAATATTTTAACAAGTTCACCCACATTACTCTAGTATCATATGTAGATTCTCCTCTATCATAGGTAAGAGGTGGATGATTATTGATCTCTTTAATAATAGGATCAAGTGGACCTTAAATTTTAATAATCTCATCATCCACTTTAATGTGTTTTCCCTCTAGTGGTTTGTTGTTGTTATGACCTTATAGATTATCCATTTAGTTTTCTTTGGATTCTTGAATTTATTGAATGGAAATGAGTTCCCTAAGAATACCAACCATAAATTCATAATTCCCTAATCATGGATTATCATTAACACAATAATTTTTATAAGTTTCATTTATGTTGGCATTTGTATGAATAAGAGGGGATCCATTTCTCAGTTTTTATTTTCCATCCTACCCTCTCTATTTCCTTTGGTAGGGTTGTTGGAATCCTCACCTATTTCAGTTTATGTTCTCACCATACTAAGATAAAAAATAAAATATTATAAAAAATTTCTACATATATCCCTAGGGAATGAACTTATACTCTGATACCAATATCATATCCTCAAACTTTAATTTTTTTTTTAAATAATCAATGATAAAAAATCATGATCACAAGTCAAATAGCCACTAAATATGTGTTTAATTATCTTAATATACTTCAAATAATTTCACACTTCATTTAAAATTAGTCATCATTCCCATGGAAAATCATGCACTTTCTAAATGGACAACACACATATTTATTTTGGAACACATGTGGTCAAAATTCATCCACTTAAAATGTTTCCATGGTTGTTTTAGGTTATCCAACTTCACCTTATGGATTCAAGAAATAAATATCTCATTAGAGACTAATGTAAAATATTTCACTCCTATATTTTAATTGAGGGAAATTAAGGTAATCTCAATCACCTTAATTTAGCTTAAAATAAGTTGTCATGAGATTTCCATTCCAGAATCCTCTAATTTAGATAAAAAATGTACACTTAATATTTTACTATGGTAGGGTTAGATCTCACTAATTTAAAATATTACTTAGATAAAAGAGACTAAGTTTTATACCTAAATGCATCAATTCTTTATTATTTAAGAACATTGATTACATTTCATACTATTGATGAGGTCTTTTGACACACCTACTTAGGAAAGGGTTGTTAGTACTTTCCTCTCTTTCAATGAGACTTGTGTGAGAAAATATACCCAAGGTATCAGTTACTAGGTCTTGGTGTGTAGGGTAACTTAGTTAGATCATTGTGACCATTCTGTTTAAGGGGCATGTGTGTGTTTTAGCAATGCCAATGTGCATTAAAAATATAAAAATCTTATGCCTATAGAACTGGCCAAATGATTTAACTATGAATAAATATATGATTTAGAGAGACACATCTATTTATTATAAGTTTAACAATACATTATTGATCAATAGATAAGAGCATGCAATCAAGATAAATAGTAAACTCAGATACTAAACTAACCCACTAATTTAAAAAAAGGTAAAAGAAAAGAGGAAAAAAGAGAAAAATTCTTGGGAGAACATAGCCAAATACACATTGTATGATCACTTATAACCCATAAACCAATATTGCATTCAACCAACATTCACACAACCATAATGCAATGCTACTATATACTAGGCACACACAAATGCAAAATAAATATTCTAAACTCTTCATATTAAATAAAAATGTTGTTTTAATAACACAATAGGGCTATAATGATCATTCAAGTTTAAATATAGATAACATCTCCCCATGAAAAATAAGGAGTAAAAATGAAGTAAAATATAGAAAATAAGGGTTGGATGGATCTCTATTCTTTTTTGGAGAAGAAAAATAACCCTTATTATGATAAAAAAATCACATACATAGATCTTAGTCCACCAAAAATAACATTTAATGCACCAACTACTTTCTTAAAATGGCCGAAAGCCTTCATTAATACCTAATGAATATTAAAAAATGGTTGCTTTATGGACTTGATGTAGATTTTACTACCCTCACCATCACCTAATGATGATCACCACCTACAAAAGGTAAATAAAATAGGTTACTTTCTATGACAATTCTATAAGAATGGATATAAGATAAGACAACACATAGAAAGTTTAGGTCGATAGATAGTAATGTGAAGGCACAACCATTGACTAATGGTAATACCATCAAATGATGCCAATGTCATTGCCTGATGGAAATGCCATCTACCAATTCCATGCACATCAACCATCAACAAAGAATACATATGATAATGTTTCCTTTGATTGGTAGAATATCTAAAAATCCCCTTAGGATAAGGTTGAGATCTAGGAGACACATGAGAGATATGATAAAAAGGCTAAATTGGGAGGCCCTAACTCCATTTTAACTTTAAGTGTAAAATTTCAAGTTGATTCACATAGATGTGGTCTTTCCAATAGTGGTGGTTTCAAGTGCCAATTCAACAAGTAAATGAAGATAGACCACCAAGGTAATTTGTATCACTAAGGCCAATAAAATTTGAGTGTATGTCAGATCAGATTAAAAGGCTAAATAAAGGTTCCCCATTTTAGGTTGAAAATAGGGTGTGTTTTGCTAGCAAAAAAAATGGATTCCTATTAGGAAATATTCCTAAGTATTTCAAGAATCTAAAATCTCTAATTTCGCAAGAAGAAAACATTAGTTGTAAGCTATCACTTAGAATAATATATATTTCAAAGGCACCAAAGTCTATAATAATTATTTATATAATAAGATAAAATCCTACTAAATCCATCTAAGTGTGTGATTAAGTGATTAATTCATTTTATTTGCATTCACATGCAATGATTCATATTTTCATAAATCTAGAACAATTAAAGTAAAAAGGTTTTACAATTTAGCTTGGGGGGAAGTGATATGGGAAATTTTCTACTACCATCTAGGCATTTATATCCCTCCCAACAGAGATACCTTTGGTCCCTTTCAAAGGCCTTGATCCACTACTAACCAAACTAAAAATCCCATGGTGGAGGCTACCAAGATCACCCTTTCAAGGAGATTTTTTGATTTTAAATTTCAACTCAATTATTTTGAAAAGGATATTTTGAATTTTCATCCATATAAATTTGGGGACCAAGCCATGGGTAGAAGGAAATCAAAAAGTTCATTATCATAGAAGACAAACTAAAATTGAAATAATGTTGCATTTTTATTTAGATATTTCTTTAAGTGCATTAGATGGATTCAAATGATAAAATAATTATTCTAAAATTGATAGTTTACATTATAAATCATTGACCTTTATAATCCAATAAATGAAAAAAGTAATAATGATAGTTCACACAAGTTACTCAAGTAAAATTATGATTAGGCTTTTTGAGTGCCACCCATGTTACTATTAAAACAAATCCCATTTCATTTCTTTGATTAACAAGGGGAAACTGAGGACAAAAATAGTTGAGATAAACCAAAAATGAAAACATAAAACAAACAAAATCAAACCTAAACTAAAAACAAGGTAGAAGAAGGAAATAAAAATCAAAGCAAAACATGGAAGAAAAAGAAACAATATTCACAAGAAATGTTCAAGCAAGTGCATACTTGACCCAGTTAGACACCTATTTTTTTAGGATTTCAATAAGGGTAGAGGGAACACCTACTTTATTTTATGTTTCCCTCTATGATAAAAAACTATCTGATAAATATTTATCAATGTATTTCTCATAAAAATTAAACAAGTTAGGACTATATAATTTTGCATTATGTTTGCATCTAAATTGAAAAAAGTATGAGGGATAGGGTTAGGTATTCACACATACCAAAAAAATTGGAAGATCTAACCTATAAGTGGCATGTTCTTGATATAAGTGAATAGATTATTCACTTATAGGCTGCTTCTCGATGCAAATAGATACATGAATGGCACATTCTTTGTCATCCTCAACATCTAGAAGGTTTGGGAGTGGATTATATTTTTCCCATATCATAGACTTTCTAAATTTGTCATCAGTGGTTGAAGTATGTAGAGAGCTAGGCTAAGTAAATTCATATTTAAATTGAACCTCCATTGACATGAATTCTTCATTCAAGTCACTATGTTTATGACTTCTCATTTTGATTGCTTCTACTACTGAGAGAAGCATTTGAGTAATATTGGCTGATTTAAAGGTAAGGCTAAGATTAGGGGAGATCATCATTTTTTAGATCTTATGGTTATATCTATTTAGAGGTATAACCACCTTCCTCTTGGTTTTATTCTTCATGTAATCATCTTAACTAAGCACAACTTTCTTCTTTTGTTACCTCCTCTTCAAATGACAAAGGAGAAGCCAAAATAATACCACCAAGTTGTTGACCATCTTGGATCAATTCTTCAAATAGAGAGGTGGAAGAATAGGACAAGAATGTTTTAGGTGCATAAAATGGATATTCTTCATCCAATAGCTTTAACTCCTCTAATTCTTCTTTTGGTTGATCATAAGAGATGATAGTTTATTCATTTTGGTTAGATTGATTCTCATTAATTTGATTTTTATCCACTAGGTTAATTTTTCTAGCTACTTCTTCCTCATCCTCATATTCATCATCATTACTGTTGTAGCCTTAAAATAATGGATCATGCTTATGAGATGAGATGTACTTAGTGTGCATGATCAACTATACATTAGTAGTGTAACTAGAATCACAAAATCTAGATGGTGCAAAAGGATATGTAGCTTCACAACTCAAATTGTGAATCACCACCTAATTATCTCTTGTAACAAATGGTATCTAATTAGTGACAATATTAAAAGATACATAATCACTAAAATTATAAGTAGTTTGATGTTTACACATAGAATTAATTGAGTTATATGCATTAAATAAAAAATAAGGACTCTCATTTATCATGAGGATGTTTGGATGGATGAAGGTTTGGGGAAACACTTTGTTTTAAGGTTCATGTTGGTCCATGGGATGAATTTTAGGCATTTGAGCCAAATGATTTTTGGTAGAAATACCTTGGGTCATTAATTGTTGCTCTACATTGATAGCCTCTTAGTAGATTGATGCTAATGAGGTGAGACTAGAGGAGTTCATATTAATGAACATGGCAGTTAGAGGATCTAAAGCTTGGAGATATAACCTAATTATTTCATCATCTATTTACAAGAAAGTATCCCTTTACCTAGTGTATAGTTAATGGATTCTATGGTTGAATACACTAGTTGGCTCATTAGGCCCCTTATAGGCTACGGAAAATTGATATAATAAGATATAAGGGTCAATAGGCACACTAAAATGGTTAAGGAATAGGTTTTTAAAGATGACCCATGTAGTGATGCAATGTTCTGGTAGACCAAGGTACCAAGAATAAGTAGTTTGATCCAATGATAAGGGGAATAGGTGGAAAGCCACATCCTCATGTTGAATATATTTTATGATAATGGCTTATTTTAAAGATTATATGTTTTTCTCAATAATTAAACTCCCACCATGGATATACTTCACACAAATTTGTGGGATTTTTTAGGCAAGTCATGACAAGGTCCTAAAATGTTCAAAGGATAACTATGTCCTCCTAACCAAGTTAATGCAACTTGAATATTTAGATAATAAATTTTGTAGTCTAAGAACCTAGAAAATAATGGGGTTAAAGCTCTTAAAAATAAAATGTTTGAAAAATACAAGTTTGGTCCTCCTTCTAGTGCCAATCTATTGATGAACATTTTAATCATGTAAAAAGTTGGGAGAATCATAAAGGAGAGGGAATTAGGTTTAAAAATTTTAAAAACCTAAAATATTTTGATTTGGCCCCCTTTTATCTCCAATCTATTGATGAGCATTTTAAACATGCAACAGGTCGGGAGAAGCATAAAGGAGAGGGCACTAGGCTAAAAAACATCAATGACAAGCCTAATATATTCCATTTAGGCCCTCCTTATATCAATTGTCTATTGATGAGAATTTTAAGAATGTAATAGGCTAAGAGAAGCATGAAAGAGAGGGAAAGATGTTTAAAAATAAATTCAATGACAAGATTGAAATATTTTGATCAGGCCCTCCTTCTAGCACTAGTCTATTGATGAGGTTTTTTGACTTTCCAACTTAGGTAGGGGTTGTTAGTTCCTTCTTCTCTTGAAAGGATACTCATGTGAGAAAATCTCCCAAATTTTTTTATTACTAGGTCTTGGTGTGTAAGGTAACCCAGTTGGTTCATTGTGACCATTCCATTTAAGGGGCCTATGTGTGTGTTTTAGCCATGCCAATGTGCATTAAAAATATAAAGAGATTATCCCTATGGAACCAACCAAATGATATAAACATGAATAAACAACTGATTAAAAATGAGACACCTATTTATTTTAATCTCAAAAATACATAAGTGAGTAATAGATAAGAGCATTTAATCAAGATAAACATTATACTTAGACTATAACTCAAAAATTAAATTGACCCATTGATTAAAAAAAGGGAAAAGAAAATTGGGAAAAAGAGATATTTTTGGGAGAACATATCCAAATCCATATTTATCTGATCACTTACAACACACAACCTAATCATGCCTCTAGATAAGATTCACACAACTACAATGCAAACTAGTGCCTTAATCTGAGGAGGAGGGAACCAAGAATAAAAGATACATTGTTACCATATACCACACATAAGTAAATGAAAAACAAATCTTCCAAAACTCTTCATATTGAATAAAAATGTTTCTTGAATAAAAAAATAGGGTTACAATGATCATTCAAGTATAAATCTTGACAACATCTCCCCATGCAAAATAAGAGGGAGGAACAAACAAAAAAAAACAAAAAAGAAGGGTCGTCTGGCTCTCCTCTCTCTTTTAGAGAATAAAAACCAACCCTTATTATGATAAAATGATCATATATATATATATATATATATATATATATATATATATATATATATATATATATATATATATATATTGGGCCACCAAAATCTAACTTTAAGGTGCCAAATACTTTATAAAAATGGCCAACAACCTTTATTAACATCTGATGACTAGTAGAATGTGGTCAGTTGATGGCTCTTTTTATAAAGTTTGTTCCCCTCATCATCACTTGATACTATTAACCACCTACATAAGGTAAAAGAAACAAGTTATTTTCTAGAAAGTTATATAAGAATGGAGATAAGATAAGATATCACATATAATTTTTAGGTTGATAGAGGATAATGCAAAGGCATAACCATCGAGTGATAATAATATTATCTACTGATAATATTCTCATTGATCATCAATAAAGCAGTCACACAATAATATTGCCTTTGACTAGAAATCTATCTAGAAGCCCCATTGGGATGAGGTTGAGATATGGTATAATGTGAGAGATAGGTTACAAAGGCCAAATTAGGATGTCCTAACTCTTTTTTCATGTTATGTATAAAATACCAAGTTGATTCGCACAGATGCAATCTTTCCAATAGTGGTGGCTTTGAGTACCAATTTAATAACTGAATCAAGATGGACCACCAAATAAAATTATAGCACTGAGACCAACTAACCATGAGTGTATGCAGGAGTAGAGAAAAAATACAAAAAATAAGGTCCCTATTTTTAGGTTAAAAATGGGGCATGTTGTGCCAAAAAAAAGACATCACTATATTTTATTTAAATAGCCATCTAACCATTCATTTAACCCTAGTATATTAAAAATTATAACTTAAAATATTTCCCAAGAATAATAAAATAATAATTTATTAGAGTCATTACAGCCCTCTCCTCTAATTCTCTAATTGTATAAATTACATTGGCTATACATAATACAACTTCATAAACTATATATTACGAGCATGGAATATTAAACCATTGTGTAAATAGGCCTAGTCATTTTTCAAGGTAATAATAATGCTAATAATAGACTAAATTGAGAATGAATGAATTATTATTACACTCAAGGGAATAATAATAAGCGATCCTTTCCAATATATTCAATTTATGTTTAATGTATTTCAAATAATAAAAAAGATAAATATACTCTAATGTTTCAAGGACAATTTTAATTTTATTCCTTAATGATTCAACCAATTATCAAGTTAAATAAATTTCCATACAAATTAATTATACAATTTCCTTCTATTAAAGTATGATAATTTCCTAATTTATCTACCTTAGAACATGGGTTGATATCTTACAATGTTAAATAAAAAACTAATTTTGTATCAATATTCAATAATATTAATATCCATGGTGAAAGCAACATCCCCATCAATGTTCTTAATGTCTTACAAGCTGAAGGTACCGATGCATGTCAAAATCATCCTATCTCCACACATGTATGATCTTAGTTTGGAGGTATCAATTTTAATTATGTTGATCCACAATTATATCTATAAAAGGGGACTTAATTTTTATAATGAGTCTTTGACAGGCTTCCCAAACCATTCTTGCTCCTTTCAAATCTGTTGCATCCAAAAACTTCCTCCTTCTCACTTTAACTCTACATACACTAATTTCATGAGAGGAAATAGGGATAGATTGGAACCCACCTCCTGTAAGGATGTTCATAGCTGGAAAAAAGTCTGTAAAAAGCTAAAATGTGGAGGTCTTATGGAGTTTATGGAGTGAGTCATAAAGTATAGTGCAAAGGTTACTCATGACTTCACTACAACCTAGAATAAGTGAAAAGTGACCATTTGTGGTGTTAGAATTAATATGACATAGGAATTCATTAGCAAAGTGATCGGTATGTCATGTGAAGGAACCAAGGAATTTAAGGACCAATCAAAAAAATAAGAGATACTACAACACTTTTTGAGGACAAATGATTTTATGCATATGGATAAAAAAGGCTTTTCATAAATTAATCTCCCATGCTACTTATTCAAAATTCATCTTCAATCTATGTGTTACATGATAATTGAAGGTAAATACACTCTAATATTTTCCCACCTTTTTTTATTCTAAATCATTTCATTGGATAAAAAATTAGTCTACCTTACTTCCTTCTAAAGTCACTCAAAAACACTATCTTACTGCATCAAGTGAATGTCTCTAATCTCATCTTTCACAAAGGTTTGATTTTCCTACTTTTCAAGCATGGCCAAGCCTTCCATGGTTGATAGGTTCCTCCTATGGGATATTACTCTAGGGAGGACTCCCAAGAAGACTCCTCAGTGGAGGATCCCACCATACCTCTATCCAATCTCCTTAGGATAGCCTATCCAAGCCCCCTTCTGATGATCTCAATCTTAAGATATTTATTCCCAAACCTAACCCTATCTATCTTAATGTGGGTACCCCAATGGAGACCTTCCATATAGGGAAAGCCATTATGATTGATGAAATGGAAAGGAACAAATTACAGTTGGAGATATTTAACTTTAAGGTTCAATAAGTAGGGATGGCCCTTACCAAACTCATTCAAGACTGGAACTCTTTGTATAGATAATCCAAATACTTGGTTTAAGCCTTTGTTTATTATACTCAAACTACCCCATCCCCTTCTAGTTAGTTGCCTAAATCCTTAAGATCCCCCCTCCAAGTTCACCCAAAGCAGTCTCCCCTATAGCTTAAAGGACATAAGCATCCTTGCGTGCTATTTTTGGTGAAGCTGATGAAGGCCTTGGGAACCACACTCAAGAAAAGGTTTCCAAGATAAAATAGATCATTTTGAAGATGTTGAAGACCCATTGGAGGGGATTTCCTCCTAATTTTTTTTCTAATTTCCTACTTTTTGGGTTCTCAGTTTAATATTGTAGTTTTTGATGTTTTGATTTTTTAACCTTGTTTTGGCCTATTTAAACTTCTATACTTCACTTTGGTGGTTTTAGGATCCCTATAAAACATATTTTTTGTCTTATCAAATAAAAAATAACATAAATATCCAATTAAGTAATTTTTGACTCATAACTTATGACTTTATCTATCATGTTCAACTCAAATAACATTAATAGCCATCAATTACTTATATTCCATAAAAGACTACCATGGTTTCTTCTGGAAATATGTTACATTGATATAAATGAGGATAAAGTTTTAAATGTAAGGTAATTCACAATATCTTTCACTTATATATTAACATTTATCAACACTAAGACAAATAACCTAAGTATTTAAGGAAACAATCAAAATATATTTTTAGGATACAATGTAATGATGAAACTAAATCTATTATTATTGAAATCAAATGAAAATAATCATTATTCTACTAGAATAAGGTAGTTAAGTTATAATAATGATTTTAAGATCATTAATTATAATAACAATAAATAAATGAAATGAAAAAACTTAGATCAATTTCCATCTCAACATGCACAAAATAGTTAGGAACATTTTTTACTTTGATCAAGGTAGACATTTTCTCAAAAGGCCAAACCATCCCAATGCCAGGCCATGATTAAATATAAATCTAGGGTTATAATGTTTCACCATTTATAACATCCAAGTGTGTATTTTGTAATGAAATAATAATGGAATCCAAACGAAAATATTCTTAAATCATTGGTAAGTGCACAAGAGTGTTCCATCAATCTACATAACATAATTCCAAGTTTCCTCCCATGATAATAGTATAGAATAGGACAAAGTATGTCTTGGATCTTATAACCTTTCATTAAGGTTTTAAAAGTCACAACATAACCCAACATGCAATATTTATTGAAGTCCAATAAAAATCCTAAGGTATATTTTGTCTGAGGTCATCACATCTAAAAATATTGATAATAATACTTAGTTAAGTAACTCAGACTATTTAATTTAGACTAGTACATTCATCCATCAGTCTACCATATAATTGAGCTATGCTTTCCATGTTAATATTGGCCATTTTGGACCATATGCCAAGATTTTGCCTTGATAGTTTAACTGAATAAAGTCATGATTGAAATGGATGATCAATAAATAACCTAAGAAAGCCAAGAAGAACTAGGTTGTCATCAAACATCATGCACAAATGAACATAAAAATTTGATTGTGAATTTAATAAATTCACTTGGAAAGACCCTCAAGCCAAAAGATTACATGGACATGATTTATTTCATGCCTAAATCATCCTTTGTAAATTTCATATCTTAATGTCTTTTTTATCTCAAGATATAAAGATTTAAGGTTAAACCAACAATCTGAGATGTGCATGGAAACATCAAGATAAAGATATGACAAGTAACCATTTAGATTTAAATAATCCTAAGGTTTAATGTAGATCTAATAGGTGTCAAGATCTTGAGGGCTCAGGGAGAAGATCTATGATAGGCAAAAGGTCAAAAAGTCAAAAAGTGCTTGGAATAAGATCAACAATCAACATTTGATCAGATCAAAGATCCAATGGTGAATGATAACCTAATGATGTTTTTGGGTCTCAAATATCTAATGGATCACATTTGATCATGAACCTAAGATCTAATGGTTAACATCAAGTAAAAAAATTAGAAGATCTTGAGATAAATTGAAGGGATGATAAGTGGAATGATCATGATGAATTAAAGGATTAATGGTGCACATTTAATAATGTAAAAAGTAGATAAATGACATGTGTTATATCGTACTAATGAAATCAATGGTGCACATAAGGTTAAAAGGTCAATGAGATAGATTTTACATGAGGTTGATACATGACATAAGTATGTGAAGTGGATGGAGAATAACAACATGATCCTGGGATTAAATGTGTGTTTCCAAGTGTCCTAATTTGGGAAGCCCAAGGAAAATATTGATGGAGTAAATTTGATCAAATCCCAAAAGGTATAAAATGGTGACACATGTCAGAGGAAGTAGTAGTAATATTTTAAAATATGATAAATAATTTGGCAAAAATGCCACATAGGAAAACACATTAGATCAAGAGATCCTACAAACCCAGATAGGAAAATTTATAGAGCCAAGATCCAGATGTGATCTGGGTTGAGCTAGAATAGATATATTGAAGGGCCATTATTAAAGCTCAGTTTAGACCTAGTGTGAGGGTTTAGAACTTGTAGACCTTATTCATTGATATTATAGTAATTTTTTACAATTGTGTTTATGGTATTTTGAAAGTGATTCACATGTATGATGAGTTCTTGTATTCTATAAATGCTCAAAGGAAAAAGTAGGTATTTATAGGCCTAATAAAGATCAAAGATGGGAAGTTAGTTGTTAAAATGAGATCAAGAATCCTATGTATCTCCATTGTAATTATGGCATATGAAAACCAATAAATGAGATTAGTTTTCATCTATAATAAACCTATGATTAGGTTTGAAATAGGAGAAGATTTATGATTAATGAAAGGATTATCTTGTCTTTTTATATGGTCAAATCCTTGAAAAATAGGTACCTATAGATGCTCAAAATAGACAATCATGGCTCTATCAGATTCAAGATATGAAGATTTCATCTTCACAAGCAAGTCAAGAGGAAGATGGAATGGAGTCCCAAGATAGAAATCTAGTGGTTGGTTAAAGCATTTGGAGAATTTAATATATTTTTAGGAGTCTCTAAAGGTTTTCCTTCATAAACAATATCATGACTCACCACCATTAGAAAAATCTTATCCTCTATCGTGTTACTCAGCTAATGAGAAGATTCAAAGGCTATTAGGATAAATCAAAGCTATGTTATCTATAATATGTTAACCTTGATTTGATAAAAATATGGTGATGCATTAATCAAAAGGTGTAGTCTCATTTAATGATTTCTAATGGTGTGTTCCCTCTCTCTTCACCATTTTTATTTATCTTCTATCTTCTTCCACATTGAAATCTCTCTCTCTCTCTCTCTCTCTCTCTCTCTCTCTCTCTCTCTCTCTGATGCATTAATCAAAAGGTGTAGTCTCATTTAATGATTTCTAATGGTGTGTTCCCTCTCTCTTCACCATTTTTATTTATCTTCTATCTTCTTCCACATTGAAATATCTCTCTCTCTCTCTCTCTCTCTCTCTCTCTCTCTCTCTCTCTCTCTCTCTCTCTCTCTCTCTCATATTTTGGATTCCCATAAGGACTCTTTTATTTTTAAGATCATGGGACTCTCTAAGATATCTTGGTAAGATATGCTCATATTGATAAAGCTAAACCATATCAATAATTTATAAGAACTACCTCTTGATGTAAAAAAGGACTTTATTTACCTATTTTTTGCCTTAGGTTAATGTTTAGTGAGTTATGAATGATGGAGTTGTGAAGGAGATTCTTCCATATCCATTGTCCTCCTTCCTTTCCTCTTCTAAAGTAGTTTCAATATGTTTTCAAGTATGTATTAATGTTATTTTTTCCATTTAATTTAGGCTTGGTGTGGGTATTAGAATCCCTCCTTGTTTCCATTCATTGCTTCTTGAGCCTAGTCTACAAAATACTTATGCAATCAGTTGGTCTATGAGGTTATGTGAACTAGCATTATCTTGTGTTGATCTAGTGTGGGTTAAATATTATGGGAGTCTTCCATTTTTATTTGGTGCATCAACTTTTATATTTATTAAGATCCCTCTTTCCCCATTTCTAACACTTTTGTCAATGAAAACATTAGTTTAGGTGATCCATGAAGAGGAAGTTAACCTTCTCCATAGATTCAACCCTATTATAGGATACCCATAGATTTGGGTTGTTCCCATATTGTTAATGATAGTGGAGGAGCCTAAATAACTCCTCTAAAATGGTGTAATCTCACATCATAACAATTTATAGCATGCTCAATGGGATTTACTATGTTGTTCATTGGTGAAGAGTTTTGGTGTTCTCTTCATCTAATTAACCTTTGGAAGTATGTGTACAAAAATCAATGGTGACTATGAGAACTCATAAACTATTTTAAGTATCCTAAGTGCCTAATCATCATAATTTAGTATATACAATCATCCATCTTTTGATCAATATGCTTATTCTCTACCTCAACATCACACTTATTAGGCAAATAATGTCTGTGTTCCCCCCAAGTGGCCCTAAAATAACTTGTTATCCCTATCATGGCTTTTTTCCTCCTCCCAACATTTCATCTGAATGAGGTTATCCTCATTTTCATTTAAATTAGTACTCTAATTCCCCTTGTCAAGACTAGGCTTATTTTATTACATCCTTATCAGGATTCAAGTAAGCATTATTAGCTTATATTGAGTTGATAAACGAGATTGGTAGGGGTTTATAAGTTTTTTATATCATCCCTATCCATGTTTTATAAGAGGTAAGGAGTGCTCTTCAGCTGGTCAAGAATAGATATTCAATTTTTGAGTGTGAAAAATGGTCATCTTGTAAGAACAAGGACATAGTAATGATGAGAAACATGATATAAAATGTAGAAATTATATTGATATATTATGAAGATCAATAAGCTCATTTGGATTAGTCTTATGTGTCCTCTCCCTTATAAGATCCTCAATCTTAGCCTTTAATACTTCCTAATCAGCCCCTTTTAGTCATCCTTGTCAAAGTCCATCCTTGTCAAAAGTTAGATAGACAATATTATACCAAGGGAGAACAATCATGAAAATAAATGAGGGGGTTAATAATAGACAATAATTCCCCATTGATTCCATAAAGGGGATAAATATCTTCTTGAAAGAGTTTTGGAATGTGTGGGAATCTATTGAATAAGTTGACTATCCACATGTTGAGAAGAAATAAGTGAAAGGATGGGTATTATCCATTAAAAATGTGTTTGAGAATTGTGAGAAAGAGTATGTCAAACCCAAGTCAATCAATTTTCCCTCTCCTACCCCTACATCCATTCCCACTCAAGATTATGAAGTGATTCCATCATGGATCTTCTTCAACACATTTGACCTTAGATATGTCATTCCCTCACTTGTGAGACCACCCTCTCCTATAACTATTCAAAATGAAGAAAAGGTGTTTATTACCTACTCATTTCCTTCATGGAAATTAGTTTGGAAAGGCATAAATAAGAATGAGGTGTTAGTTGAGGTAGTTCCTCAATAGCCACTAAAAAGACCCTACAAGGTACCTAGCTAGAAGGACACTCTCTTAAGCTATAAGCAAGGTGAAATTATTCACCCTCCCACCATCTCCCTCTTGGAGAAACAACCTATTATAAAAAGGATAGAGGAGGAGTTTTGAGTCATAAGTGAGAATACAATGAAAGTGTTTATGAAGAAGAGATCATGATAGGTATCCAAATTCATAGGAAAGATAATGTTTTAGCTTTCAAGTTTTAGGATCTTTATGAGAAACAAGAGAACAACCTTCATGAACCTATTATAAAGGTCAAGGTTATCTTAATGAACTTATAAGATCAATGGTAACATTTGTGCTCAAATTTCTTGAGTGAAATGGAGTAGCTTAATGTTGTAAACTTGCCTAAATAAGACAATACTCAAGATGAACATGGGGTAGAACTCAAATGGAATACTAAAGATCCATTATACATAGTTGAAGAAGAGGACAAGAACTAGGTGATTGAGGTTGGTCCACTTCAAGATGAGGTGTCAGTTGAGGATAGCCCTAATATGTTAGAGCTAGAAGAAAGCAAATCTGATCTTGAACAAGATAGGTGTGATGTTTTAGACCTTGTATGGTCAAAACACCCCTAATTTTTAGTTGAATAAAAAGATTAAATCTTGAGTGAGGTTGATGAAGGAGACATCTCAAGTGCTCAAGTAATACAATTTGATGAACATACTAGTAAAGAATTTAAAGAGTTGTGGCAATGATTTAATACCATAACCAAAGAGTTTGAGGAGGCTTAAAGACATGCCCTTCCTCAAAAATATTATGATCATGCTGATATAAGAATGATTAGTCCTAATTTTCATAAAGACAAGGTAGAAGAACATGGTTTTTTTTAACCACCAAGTGAACCAAGTGCAGTTGCTCCCAAGAGCCTAAATTAAGTCTTCATGCAAGGCTTTCTCAAGAGTGATGATAAAAATAAATCAAGTGTTCCCATAGTCCAACATGAAATAATATTAGAATAATTGGACTAATATATCTACATTGGAGACATGTTTGTTCCATTTCATCCATTGGAAAGTATATCAAAAGGATTGGCCATCAAGCTACTTGGTTCACCAATTCTAGTACCTCCAAAGCAATGTATTTTTAATCTTGGTCTATTACAAGTGAGTGATACTAAAATTTTCCCATTTGACCTAGAAGGGAGGTGCTTGTAAATTCTAACCTTGTATATATTAGAGTATATTTTATGTTTTCCTCTAAGTGGCTTGTGTATGTTTCCTTTATATTTTATGTTTCCCTCCATAAGTGCCTTAGGTATAGTGGTTGTTTTATTTCCTTTTTGTCCTTATTATTTCAAGAGGAGTTATCCAAGGGTTAGTAGCTAGTTTTAGCTTTAGATCAATATGTTAAACTAAAGTAGAGACTCCATGCCAAATGGAATATGTAAGGCAACTATTATGGGTTCTTAAGCATAGTAGGCATGCTTCCCTTTTAGTCATTAGAAATGTTGTCAATTTTGGCCCACATGCCAAACTTTTGCCTGGATAGATCAACTAAGCAGAGTCCTAATTGAAATGGATGATAAAAAAATGACTTGATCAAGCCTAAAAGAACTAGGTCATCATCAAACTTCATGCATAAATGAAAAAATCAATTTGATTATGCATTAATTAGATTCACTTGGAAATCCTCTCAAGATAAAATATTGTAAGAACATGATGTATTTCATGCCTATATCATCCTCTATAAATTTCATATCTTGATGTCTTTTCTTTCTCAATATATAAAGCTTCAAAGTTAAACCAATAGTCTAGGACATGTGTAGAGATGTCAAGATAAAGCTATTACAAGAAACCATTTTGGTTCAAATTATCCTAAGGTTGAATGTAGACTTAACAAGTGTTAAGATCTCAGGAGCTCAGGGAGAATATCTATAGCATGTGTAAGGTCAAAGAGTCAAAAAATTCCTGGAACAAGATCAATGGTCAACATTCCATCAGATCAAATATCTAATGGTGAGTAGTAAATTAATGATGTTAATGGGTCATAAAGATCTAATGGAGTAAATTTGATCATGCACCTAAGATCTAATGGTGAGCATCAATTCAAAAAGTTGGAGGATCTTGAGATCAAGTGAAGGGATGACAAGTGGCATGATCACAATGAATTAAAATATAAATGGTTCATGTTTGATCTAGCCATAAGGATATTTATGGCATGAATTCAATTATACCAAGGAAATTAATGGTATATGTAAGGTCAAAATGTCAATGAGATAGATTGCACATGAGGTTAACACATGGCATTAACACATGAAGTAGATGGAGACTAACAACAAGATTTTGGGATTAAATGCAAGGTTACCAAATGTCCTAATTTTGGAAGCCCAAATAAAAGATCGATGGAGTAAATTCAATCAAATCATATAAGGCATAAAATGGTGACACATGTTATAAGTAGCAGTCATATTTTTAAATATGATAAAGAAAGTGGCAGGGATGCCACACAGGTAAACACATTTGATCAAGAGATCCTATGAACCTAGATAAGAAAATACATAGAGCCAAGATCTAGATGTGAAGGTTGAGCTAGAACATATATCTTGAAGGGCCACCATTAAATCTTAGTTTTAACCTAGTGTGAGGGCTTAAAACTTGTAGACCTTGTTCGTTAAGATTGTATTAATGTTTTATAACTATGTTCATGGTATTTTGAAATTAATCCACGTGTATGATGAGTTCTTATCTTCCATAATTGATTAGAGGAAAAAATAGGTCTTTTTAGGCCTTTAGAGATAAAATATGGGTAGCTAGGTATTGAAATCAAATTAAGAAACATGCATATCTCCATTGAAATTATGGCTATATGAAAACTAATAAATGGGATTGGTTTTCATCTATAGTAAAACTATGATTAGGTTTGAAATAGGGGTAGATTTGTGATTAATGAAAGGAGTGTCTCATATTTTAATATGGTCACATCCTCAACAAATAGGTACCTATAGCCACTCAAAATAGACATAAGCATGACTCTATAGCATTCAAGATATGAAGATTTTGCCTTCAAAAGCAAGTAAAGTGGAAGGTAACATAGAGTCCTAAGATGTAAATATAGGTATTGGTGAAATTAGTTGGAGAATTTAATTAATTTTTAGGGGTTTCTCAAGGTTTTCCTTCATAAATAGGATCATGAATCACCATCTTTAAAAAACTCTTATCCTCTAGTGTGTTGCATGACCAATGAGAAGATTTGGGGGCTATTGGGACAAATTAAAGATATCTTGTCTATGACATATTAACCCTAATTTGATCAAAATATGGTGGAGAATTAATAAAAATGTGTTATCTCATTTAATTATCTTGAATGGTGTGTTCCTTCTCTCTTCACCCTTTCTATTTATCTTCCATCTTCTTCCACATTGAAAGTTTTCTATCTCTCAAATTTTGGATTCCCACAAGGAGTCTTTGATTTTGAAGAATAGGGGACTCTCTGAGATACATTGGAAAGATATACCCATCTTGATAAGGCTAAAACCTATCAATAATTTATAAGAACTACCTATTGATGCAATAAAGGACTTTTTTTACCTATCTCTTTCCTTGGATTAGTGTTTAGTGAGTTATGCATGATGGCCTTGTGAAGGAGATTCTTCCAAATCCATTTTCCTCCTTCCTTTCCTCTTCTAAGTGTTTTCAAGATTTTTGTAGGTTTGGATTCATGTTATTTCTATAATTAATATAAGATTGATGTGGGTCTTATAATCCCTTATTGTTTCCATTCATTGCTTCTTGAACCTAGTCTATGAAACACTTATGCAATCAACTGGTCAATAAGGTTATGTGAGCTAGCATTGTCTTGTCTTGATTTAGTGTGGGTTCAAGCTTATGGGAGTCTTCCATTTTTATTTTATACATCACCTTGTTAACTTTATTAGGATCCTTATTTCCCCTTTTCTAACCCTTTTCTCAGTAGTAGCATTAGTTTAGATGATCCATCAAGATGAATTCAGCCTTCTCTAGATTTTCAACCCCACTATAGGATACCCATAACCTAGGGTTATTCCCATATTATGACTAGGAGTGGAAGATCTTGAAGAAATCTTTCATAAGGGTGTAATCTCACATCATAATAGTTACCATAGTTAATAAAGAATATTCAAACTTCAACTAAAAATAGATAAGGTATCCTCATACTTGGAAGATCAAAAGGGGATACATAGTCCAACATTGTCAAATAATCTAGTATTCATTAAAAATATATTGATCATATTAAGTGCAAAATGTTAACCATAATTACTATTAGTGTTTAATCTATTTTAATTAAATGAACACAAATTAATTGATATTAAACTATTGAAATTTTAATTCTAGTATATATAGATCTAATAATGAAATAAAATATGCTACAAAATTAGAAACTTGTTAAAAATAGTAAATGAACCTAAAAATATTAAAAATCATTCAAACAAATCTTATGTTGACTGTGATTGGAAACTAATTGATATATATATTTAATGTGTCATGATTGGATATTTTTTTATTTAAATGTGTTTATAAAATTTCATAGGAGAACAAGAGTGCAATTTAACCTTGTATATTGACTATGGCCATGCCTTAGCTGACTATGTGATTTATTTCTCAATTTGGGTCCATACAACTATCTAAAAGGGTTTATTGATTAATTTTGTGTGCCATCTTGATGTATAGCAGACTTAAAAAACATAAAACCTTGTTCATTCATAATAAATAAAATATATATCAAATTCAAAGGGGTAAAAATGGTTAGGGGAATGTTTGAGCTACCCTTATAAAACCCTATGTAATTTGAGTGCTACATATATAGCTGAAATGGGCCTCATAATGATGTAGTTCTCCCTTTGGGTGATTGTGTGATCCATTATTGATAAAATATATTACTACAGATATAATATTTATTTAAATTCTTTAAAATGGATGCCATTGACCTATAATAATAAAATATTTAGAATTTGGCCTATGATTGTTAGAATGTAGCAAAATTTAAATTAGAATAAATAATGCTCTTTTACATAGTGTAAAGTAATAAAAATAAGTGATTTATAGATGTATCTAGATAAGTATTGATATGATTATATAGGGTAATATTTATATTTTTTTTCCTAACTAAAATTTCAAAATTCATAGAAGATCCATTATGAGACATCTCAAGCTGAAAAGTGACCATTGGAGAGTGGGGGACAAGGCCATAGTTCAACCCTGTCTAATCTAGTATGAACTAGTTCTAAAAGAACATAGATTGATAGAAAAGGTCTAATAGGAAAATTTATGATGAATATGGTTGGAATAAGGATGTATATATGATATTTTTAGTGTTTAAAATATAGTGAACGTTCTCTTATAGATTATGAGTTAACAAAATGGAAAATAAAATAAGTAGGGTAAGGATGTCAAGAATAAACATTATAAATAACTTAATGATTAATTTTGTGTGTCTACAATTATAAATAAAGGATAAATAACATTAAATTATAATTAACATGACCAAAATACAAGGGAAACATAAATACTAAGAGGAATGAAACCAAATAAAGATCATCATTCTTCTATTAATAATATCTTATTAAATTCTTATTATCATTAGGCAAAATACATTGTACCAATTCTAAAGTTCTTATTTTAGGAAAAGTTAATTCATGGAATTAGTATCATAATAGATTAATATGTCAAGTTATGAAGGTATCATAGACTATCTAACATATAATATAGTCATTGAAATGCACATGTTTAACAATTAATAAATCTAACCCAAGGGCCATTTTAATCAAACACATTTATATAAATGAATAAATCATAAATAAGAGCTACATGATAAATTTTATATGAAATTAATTTATATTTTATTTTAACTTTGAATATAATCCTACATTAAACATTTTTCACAAATAATTTATCAATTAACATTTAACCAAGTCTGACATGTATAAAATTTAATTTTTTGATATTTCAATATCATAAGTATACATAGAAAAATGAAGTAATGTAAAACATGAATACAACCTTATATATATATATATATATATATATATATATATATATATATATATATATATATAAATCAATATTTTTTTATTAATACACCTATGCTATTAAGAACCAAAACATTCACTAGTCATTGGTAGTTAGAATGATAGGAAAAATATAAAATGACACAATTGTGAAATTACATCAAGCACACCATCAAAATAATCTTCACTATGTAACTTATAGGGGAAATGGAAATTAGTAATATGAGACAAACCATTGGTGTCCATTACCACTTGAGCCATCAACTTGAACATGAAAGAGTTACGCAGACATAAGGATAAAAAAATTAAAAAATAAACATTTGTAATGAAATGTTCATGGAAGAGAGAATTACATGCTTATAGTTTCACCAAAAAAATAAGGAATATATGTTTTAAAAAACATATATGATATAATATTTAACACCAAATACAAAATAAAATTATCTTATAACATTTAAATCATATAAATCATTAAATAAAATCCAACCAACTAGGGTTATTATCCATATTTATTGAGTTAAAACTATCTAAGGGCAATAAAGAAGTGGGATTTATAACCACATCAACCAATAAATGAAATAAATAAATAATGTTTTATTGGTAATAAAATAACAAAAAATCATAGTCCATTATCAATCTAAGGCAATCAATCGATTAGAGAAAGAGGGAGAGATAAAGTTATGAATGTTTTGATAAAGGATATCACTTGGAGAAGAAGAGGATGAAATGGGGAATCATGCAAGGCATGGAGTGCCTGAAAGTATACCCATTTCTTCCTTCTCCATTTGGTTCCATCTATAAAAAATAATTTACATCATGGAATCCAACTACAAAAATAATAAAAATGGAATGAGAGCAAATAAAATAACAAAACTCACTTCTTATTTTTATGGTTGATTTTAATCTCAAAATTTTCCTAATAATGATTGATTCATATGGATTTATCCTAGGATTTATTTATTTAAAAGTTTACCTATTGTAAACCTTTAAAATAAAATATATAATATAGTAAAAACTTCTCCTAATATTCCATTAAAGGAAAAATTAGATACAATGCAAAATTGAGGCTCAAAATAACAATGCCTCATGATGGCATATCAAGTATTCCTCCATAGTTCATGTATCAAGGATTAGTTCACCACCTTCCTCATTAATATTTTATTTACTCTCTTTTCTCCATTATTCTCCATTCCCTCTAAATATTTCTAGCTTGAGTTCAATACCCTCATGACATATTTGAACTAATAAAACCTTTCATATCATAACAATGGATTTTTAAATATTTATCATAATTATAATGTTTTATAAGGTAAATGATTATGACTAATTATTTTTATAAAGTGAAAACTATAAGTTCATAAAATACAAGGTAATTTAAATAATCAAACAATAACTCATTAGCACCAAGTGTTGGCTTCTAAAGAATAATGGCAAACCAAGTTCATGACATGCATGCAATACAAATTTCATCCAAAACTATAAAAAAAATTAAATACACAAGGAGACATGAGTGCCCTAACCTTATTCTCTTCCTTAATTTTGATAAATACTTACAATAAGTCTTATTACTCAAAATTATTTTAAAAAATATCAAATGCACAAGAGGTGTATTTGAACCTGAATTTAACGTAAAAGCACTAATGGCACTATGCCAATTAGATTTGATTAAATCTAAGAAGATATTGAAATGGAACCGCCCTAGTGTAGGGCCATGACACAAAACATAAAATAAGGATATACATAAATTATAAGACAAAAAATAGAGTAATGGTGTAAAAATAAATTTTCTTTAATTTATTATACGTATGCATACCAATATGTCATTGCATCATATTTTTTGTAATAATATTTTACCCTTAGACCTATCTCATCCATCAAATGCTATTTCTTAAAATTTTATAAATAAGCTTCAATAAAACCCACACAAGGAGGATAAACTATAAAATTATACTAAAAATAAATATCTAAATGTAATTATTTGTTAAATATGAAGCATTAATGTTAAAATACTTAAAAACTCATTAAATTCAAGTAACTCATAACCTAAGTTTAATCTAGTTTAGAACATTTAGTGTAAAAAAAAAAAAAAACAAGTATAACTTATTATAATGGTGTTGTATGCACATTATTAAAGGGATATAAATTGGGATATGAAAATAATGTTATAGTGGGAGACTTTAGTAGCCATCCTCAAAGTCACACACCTAGATTAAAGTTCACCCAATTTAATATGGTCCACGTGCATAATTTCTCTAGCATCCATAACATCAAAACCTGGTATAAACTATTTATTGGTGCTTTGAACGTTGGATTACCATGTATTTGTCTAAAATAAAGGAAATTTTGTCATGAACCCATGTTGATCCACTCTATTATCCTAATTGGTTCTAAGAGATTAAATGTTGTTCAAATATATATTTTTGGAATCATTCCATTATTTTTATTTATTATTCTTCCACACTATATTCCTCCATCAACTCATATTTCCCTCAATCATAGGTCAATGATACAATTGATTTTATTGATATTTTAGTCCCACTATTAGGATAATCATAATTAGATGTGTCAATTTCAAATAATTTAAGGTCATTTTCTTTATATGTTTATTCTTACCTTAATTCTTATGCCATTTTTAATTTCTTGTTTTCATTATTTGACTTATCTTCTCCTCCAAGTTGTACTTCTTATTTTCTTCCTCTAACCTAATTATCTTCTTCATTACCTACATAAATATCTTCCTTGAAACCATATTCTTCTTATATATGCTTTGGGAATATATCCTTTAGTTCATGCAATCTAAAATCATTATGTAGCACTACTAATTCTTCTAAGTTTAAGGTTCCATCATGTTGTTCTTCACCTGTGTCAATACCCATGGGGTCATATTATAATAAAAATTTGTTTATAGACCTCTAAAATACATGTCGATCCTTGTATTCATGTGTAAAATATTCTAAAGGGTTACTTATTAGACCATGCATCTTGTCTATTCCCATGCCTAGATCATTTGTCTCTGGAAAGGGTATAGTTATATCTTTATCTGTTCAACCTCTTTTTTTAGATTTATAGGTTTTTGATGTGATAGCGGAATGTGATTATATAATGGAGTAGATTTACTAATGGAAGATGGTGTGGTCAATTGAGGTGAAAATCAATGGAATGTGGTTTTCTTAGGTGGAAGAACATGTTACTTTGGTAGTACTAGCATGGATCTTAGGAAAGGATTCTTTCATTGAGTCCCATATTGTGGAGAAACCCACCATTTCTTGTAAAGTGGCACATCATCCTCATCTAAAGTAGTGTGATCTAAGTATTTATTTTGAGGTTCATTTTTTAGAGAGTGTTTCTTTACTTTTAATTATTCACCATTCTATTGGATGAGGCTTGATGGTTCTTCTCAATATGTACTTTTTCATGTTATAGCTCTAGATCAAGTTTAGCTTCATGCATGTTTTCCTTATTATGTGGATTGAGTTCATATGCGATATTACATTAATATTGGCCCATTATTTTAAGAAAATAATAATTAATCATGTTTGATTCATAATCTATATCATTCTCATCACTCAAATCTAGCCTTAATAGATATTTAAATAGTGCCTAAATAATAAATATATCTCCTTCAATCTATGTGTTTTTACATTCTTTAGTTATGCATTACACACCTTCTTTACTACATTCTCAAAACAACATGCTAAAAATGAATATGGAAATTTTAATTGAATCATAAATATTCTTATTATCTAGTAAAATATTTTTAAAATAATAAAGCATCATTATAATAAACTATGCATAATCCTTGTATGCTTTAGGTAGTGTGATTGAGATTTTCCATTAATCCCTAAACACTATGATCATTTTTTCACACCAACTTTCAATTATAATCTTATATAAATTTTTTTAGATTTCAACACAAAGATTACTTCATATCTTTTAGATATAATATTTCCACATAAAGGATGGAACCAAATTTTCTCACCAAAGCCATATGGAATGGCAATCTCATCTAAAACTAGTGATACAAAATTTTTACCTCCCTTAAATGTGTCTATAATTTATGGGTGCACTCAGTGTATTCAATAATTTAATCATTAATAAATTTTACAATATTTAACTACATGTTTTCTACACCCATTTTATGTGTAACATATAATTTTTTTTTATTATACCATCCCATTGGCTAGTTACACATAACTTAGTTCTCATTAGGCATTCTTATACCCTAATTGCTTGATCACTCAGGTTTTTTATGGAAAAATTATATTTATCCTTTTTATACTTCACTTTTGACTATTATATCTATATCTTTTTTGTTATCCAACATGACCTTGATATCTTCACCCAAATAAGGCAAGATAGTGTATATACTTATGCACTTGGAAGTTATCTTCATACGGTGCCTTTTAAAGTAAAACCTTTTCTAATTTTATTTTAAGAGGAGTAATCTCACTAACCTATCTCAATTTCAAAAATAGGTTAGTTCAAATATTTTCAGCACACCAATCTTATCTAGTCAAAATTTTACATGTGTATCTAATGTCAACATGATGTACACACCATCCCTTTCTATTCACACTATATAATAGCTCATTCAATATATTTCATTCTTACCTATGTAGTGGTCTTAATATTTAATTATAAACTCTCCCATTTTCAACAAGTCTTATTTGCAAAAAAAGAACAAATATATTACGTTTATATAAAATGTGCTTTACATTTTCAATTTTTCTCTTCACTTCTATAGTTTCCTCCTCTATGATAACTGAGATGATTCCTATTGTATATATAAAATTGGTGTGATCCTTAATATTTGAAGCCACAATGGTTAAATTTTACTTTACAACCATATTTCTCCTAAAGTTGTTATAGAAAACACTTATGTTATTAATCCAACCAAAACCCTAATTTTGTGTTTGGTTATGCTATTCATCATGGGTTAATATAATTTTCCATACCATATAATTATAATATTATTTTATTTTTATTCTTTTGTAGTTCCTTTGCATAGATTTTACTTTCAAAATATCCACAATCTTATGAAATCTCAAATTCAATCCTCTAATACATAAAATTCTACAAAATTTTAAGAATTTGATTTCTTAGTTCTTTCTTATAGGTATATGATTTTTAGATCCAAATATATTTGATAGAAACAAGTAATGAAAATGACCTATAGAGGGAAACTTATAGTTATTTTCAACATTTGAATTTCGCTAATGGTTCCTACCATACCATTAAATAGTCATTATTATTGCTTCCATTCCTTTACATTAACTCCTAGTGATGTCCTTCCTCATATGATTCTATTTAGGTATGACCTAGGTATTTTATTATTCCCTAAGTTCTTGGGAAAAGTGAATATCCATTTTCCTTCATGCTCCCTTATGCCACATACCATAATTATTTGGAAAATTGGTTAATTTTTCCCACACATCCACCGATATTTACTTTGTTTAATGTTTTAGACCATTTCAATTTTTACCCCAGATTAATCCTATCCATGGTCTTACAAAGAAAAAATTATCTCTTATTTCTTAAGTTCAATATTTTTCAATATCTATCTATTGTATTTTATTTATGCACGTGTAGTTTGTATCTTAACACTTATGAATCAATATTATCAAGAGGTGCAACAATGGCGAATATGATTCTTCTATTAAACATTGTGAATAATGGTGAGATATGTATTTTTGGTTGTATTTTTAAATTAATTTAAGTGTTATTATGCATATTTTAAGTAGTGAAAAATAATTCTTAAAATTATATAAAAATATTAAAAATAAATTTCAATATAAAAATCATAGATTCAAGAATTAAACTTTAAAAAAGAATGACAACACTTTTTAAGAAACACTTAGACAAATGGCATAAGGATATCAATCAAATACTTTGCTTGAATTTTCTTAAATGTTTGTAAAGGGTGTTCACTTTATTACTAATCAAGATTGTGAAACAAACAATTGTGCTTATTTTAAAGAAAAAATCATATATATAAACAAAGCATGAAATAAAAATATAATATGGCATATGCCTTATTTACATATGGATCATTACATATAACATATTATAAGGCTTGATCCTACTTATATTGTAATACCCATTGATAATTTCACCCTTCATATTGTGAAATTTTAATGCACTAATTTCCAAACTACCATGAATATCCATATAGTTTATAGATTTATCAAATATTTGGCATAATTTGAATTACATAAAAAAAAGTGGGAACCCTTGTGTATAAATATTCCTTTAATATGTTATCATATACAAATTATGGAGGAAGATTACTAGTTTGTATTAAAAAATTGATGAAAATTAATCACACAAAAAATAGGTTTCCATGTGACAAAATGGAAAGTTTGCATGAGGAGAAGAATGGGGTACAACTAGAATAAACTATAAGAGTCATGGAGAGAATTCCATTGTACACAGTCATGTGTGTGCATATGAGAAAGGTGATACACATAATAAAGAACACATTTACACATAAATAGGTTTATATTCACCTTCCAAATGGTGAAAAGTTTTTGATAGTGGAAGGGGAAGAGGATTCACGAGAGCAATATTATATTGGGGTAGCTTATACACAAACCATATAAATTGCCTTAGGTTTAGAGTGAAAGTATTAAAAGGTTACAACACATAAGAGTCATAAGAGTCATAAAAGTGTCACATTAAGATGTATATAATAATTAGGCATGTATTATTAATCATTAGTGAATAATACTATGTAGTTAAGGTGCATGTTATGAATCATGTAACCAAACACAAATGTGAAGCTGTGTGATATGGATCACATCACCCTTAAACTCATCAATCTTAATGAAAATGTCAAGTCCATGATTCAAATGATATAAGGATAAAAATATCAATTAACATCATACACATAAGGATGAAGGCCACATAAAAGGTTCAATAAAATATTTTAAAAAATACCAAGGGATGAAACTAACATAAAATACATGTTTCACACACAAGACCAAGGGTTTCATTAAAGGAAAAATAAAATTTCACACAAACAAGGCCAAGGGCCCTAAAAAATGGATAATATTTTTTTCACACAAGGCCAAGGGATTAACATAATATATGATAAATGAGTATCCTATTATGAAATGTAAAAAACATATATGAAGCACATAATAATTCACACTAGTCTACAATATCAATGTATGTCAATGTCACAATCTAGTATAATAATAAATTCATAAAATCTGACAATATATAGAGTATGAGTAATAAAAAGAATTGTAATAAACTAGTATAGATAAAATTTAAAAATGGAAAGTTCATAGAAGTATATAATTTATATTAATTTAATTTATGGAATACTATGCCCACAACATTGTCATGGCCCCTGGGCATAAGAATGTACAACATCCATTATCCATATATAATGTGTATCTTCATGTCCTATATGTCCCTCATGTATACCATGAAATACATGTGTGTATGAAAATGGAATGTGTAATCTAACAAAAATTTAATAAATAACATATTTAAATAATGCTAAATATCAAACATGTCATTCTTAGTCCCAATTTTTTATTTTTAAAATATTTTAATGTTTTTTTTTTGAAAAAATGTGTATGAAAATTAATGATCCAATAGATGTGATGTGATATTTTAAGGTGTTTTATAAATAGAAATAATAATCCTTTATTGATAAAATGTAATCAAATTATTTTTACATGGTGTTTTTGTGATTAGCTTATTGAAATCATGCCTTTTGATTTTTTTGTTGTAATACTTAATAATTATTTGTATGATCTAATTTATTCTTAAATTCCAAATATAAACCCATGAAGATATGTTTTGACCTTATATTATCCAATTAACTATGTTCTAACTTGATAGTGATTTTAATTATCTCCTTTTTCATTAGGTTCTACAAATTTTTAAAAAGTTCCATCTAGTAATCTCTAGGTAAGAATTTACCTTTCATTTATGACACTTATGTCTCATTTGGTTATCTTATAATTTCCTTTTATTCTTATTTAATATTAAACCTCCTTATACCTAAGTGTTACATGACCATTTAATTTTGTATGTGTGACCTTCACTTTATATAGATCATTGATATTGTAAAATAAAAAATACTCCTCAATGTATGCGAGCCAATCAATGATCACTTCATGAATTAAAATTCATATAGAACATGAAAAATCCACCTTGGAGTCTCATTCAATATTTAAATATATCTTAAGAGTATACATTAACCTACTTTAATGTTTCCTTCATCATTGTCTTCACCTTTTACATGTTGTTTTTAATCCTCACTGACATTTTAATAATCTCTTATCACAAAATCATGTCTCATATATTCATATATAACATAAAGTGAGTTAAATTTTCATAAATATAAAAAAATGGGACTTATTCATGCCTCCAAACCACATTTTCTATTACATCACCTCCTATACAAACCATTTTCATTAGAAACATTTCAATTTAATGATTATGAAACATATTATTGCAAAATCTCATCTCACATTATTACTTAGGTGGAATCAATTTCCTCACACTCTAAGGTTCATAACTTGGATTTGTTACAAAAAATGGTAAATTCACATGAAGATGGTTCTGTCAAAGTAAATACCTAGCTCAACAACTATATGTATACACATACAGAGTCAAATTTGAAAAAAAAAAATTAAGATCATATATTAATGTAATAAATATTACAAAAAATATTTTAAAATGTGTTAACTATAGGGCATGTCATAATAAAAATCTATAACATTCAAGATTCAATAATGAAATCTCTTATACTTGCATCCAGACTCAAATACTAAAATTGATTCTTATCTATAATGTATGCTTCTTCTGATATCTTTATCCTCTCAAAACAATATCCATCTAAATATAATATAATCTACTTAATGTCTTATTGAACATGAATTTATATAGACATGCACATGTGTGACATGGTAATAAACATTCTTTCAAGTGTTATAATAAGATGTAACATATACCTAATGGTTTAGTTATATTCACTCAAGTTTAGATGAGAAATACATGTCTTTTGTATCCATTTACAATAATAGTGGAGTCAATAATCCATTTAAAGATATTTAGATTCAATCTTATCAGAATTGCACTAGTTTATTCCTACATACCAAGTCTCCTTACAGAATCCTTTCTTTTCCTACTCCTACACAATAGTACCTACATGTGTAATTACACAATTATCTATGCACATTAATCTAATATATAAATTTGTTTTGATGGAAATTCTTTTACAAATTTCTATGCTCATTCCAAGTGATCTCCTTTATTCTAGTTATTCCATATGGTTTTGTGCTAAGATTCATTCATAATTGTCACAAATGTTTTATGTGTTACATGTGCAAACCCAATGCTTTAAAATTATAGTGAAACTATTTTTAAAAAAAATCTCTCCTATGATACTCCATCCAAATTTTGTGTAACCATGTTTTTTCATTTCACATTCACGTAGACACATGCACTCTTAGCTTATATTCCCAACAAATATAAAATAATCACACCTATATGAATGATTTACATGTTTTACTACACTATTTTAAAAACCATAGTTAGCCATTTTTGGTTGATTTAAGGTTTATGTCTTCAAGGGATGATCTTAAATTACTTGAAATTTATAAGGGTTAGGCTTGAGTGAATTGGAGGAGATATTGACTTAATGTAGTAATGGTGAATTATGGATAAATCTATGGAAAGTGAAGATAGACTATTAATTTTGGACCCTACTAGGAAGAGGGAACTAATTCATATAAATTCCATGAGGAACCACATATAAGAGAGATAAAAAGTGATTTATTCATGAGGATGTGATTTTTAATTTAATGAGAAAGATATGATATATAAAAGATAATCAATAGGTGAAAAGAGTCAATTTATTAAGAAACATTTAAATCAATAAGAGAGTGGATTGTGATACGCAAGTTTGGAAGGTCTTAATTCAAATTATTTTTATAGCCAATTCCTACGTGTGCCATGTTTTTTAAGAGATGTTTTTAAAATTAACATTATGTTTGTGAATTGAGTGATGAATTATGGTCAATCAAAATATTCCATACACTAAGATTTTATAATCATGATTGAAATAATGAGAATAACAATAGGAGGGGGGAAATATAGGGTTTGTTTGTCATTTATAATTTATCTAGATTAAAAACAATAGTTAATGCACAAGAGAGAATGGGCCAAATAATTTATGGAATTGGAATCACAACTAATAAAAGTGGTATACATATAAAACAATCTACATAATAATTTAAAATATTATAGGAGATGTTGATTAATCTACTAGATCACCATGGAATTTTAGATGTTGTGGATCACATTCAAAAGTTTGAGATCAGATAATGTGCAAAGGGAGTGATTATACTAGAGAAGAAATCAAATCCATTTTCAATGACTATGATGAATCATGAAAATTCATGATATAAAAAAATTTATCCAATCAAAACTATATTGGGTTTCAAGAAAATCAAAAATGTGTTCTTGAGGGAGTTCCAAATCCTATAATTTAAGTTACAATTTTTTTTCCTGAAGGAGTAAGTAAGACACTAATATTTAAGCATACATGTGTATCATATATTAAGGAACTAATTTATGATATTTATTATGAGATTCATCCATTATATCATAAAAAATATTTTATTAGGGGATTATTATTAGTGTTTCAAATAAATTTGGCCATGATTTCATTCATTGTTAAGAGAGAAGCATTATGTGTTATGATTTAGATGCAAGTTGTATGGAATTTTGATATTATAATCACTCCTTTTTTGGAGGTTAAAATTTTAAAAATACATATGTATATTTATATTTTATATTATAACAATACAAAAAATTCACAAAAATAATTATGGTGCATAGATTGTGAGATTGAGGAGAATATAAATAAAAACTACACATATAAAAGTTCAAGTTTTTATAATGTGCTATGAAGTGTGCAAGGAGAGTCATGAAAAAATGATATATATGATAGCTCAAAAGGTCAAAAAAGTCAAATTAATGTTTTCAAAAATATATGACACTCATACTTATGACATGGTAAATTATCAAGTCACTGATGAGATAAGTGATGTAAAGGGAAGGTGGTTTAATCATACCCCAAAAAATATTTTCATTCAAAATAAATGGAAGATGATATGGTTTTATTAATTTTAGAAGATGAAGAAGTGGAAGAGGTAAAAATATATTCCAATGAACTTGTTTCAAAGAATATAAAAAGTTTCTTATTTATCCTCATTACACCTAAATGGGATAATTTGGATGATTTCATAGATATTTATCAATGTGTATTATAAAATGGTATGACATCAAAGGGTACATGGAATATTCAAGTTGAATATAATGGTGAAATTGGGAAGTAAAGAATCTATAAATAATGAAATCATAGGCCTGAAGATGAACATAAACATAAAGGGAGGAGTGGATAATTAGGCATTGAATATGTTAGTTCTATAGATTGAGGTACCACATAAGTAGTGTGTATCTTTATTTGACTACTCAGGTGTGCCACTAGATAGGATGTTTTTGGATAATGTGAGAGATATTTATTAAATAATTCAAGAGGAGATATGCATTACCAAGGAAATCAAAGTGAAGATAAAAATGAACCATCAACATAAAATTTTCAATGATAAGAAAATTATATAGATCATGAAAATTATGTCCATGTTTAAAATATATGGAATGTTTCCATCATTAAAGGAGAGGTTGAATAAGTTAGGGTGGTTCTGCATGAAAAATTACGAATAAATATGAAATATAATCATGATACTAATAATAATTAGTAAGACTAGAAGATAATTATTGATGATTTAATAAATGACTTTGAACTAATAAATATCTTTATTGATATAGAAAAACTAGTGAACATTATGAGATAATATGTGTGATATAGGATGGCGAGTCTTAGGATAACACATTCAACTAATTTTATATTTATGGTGGAAAAATAAAAATGTCACCATTAGAAGTCTTAAAGGGTGTATAGTTGACCATAAATGAAGTATAGTTACAAGTTGACTTTGATATTATAAAGTTAGTGAAAGTCAAAAAAACCATATTTACTTAGAAAACATTGGTGTTATGAAAGTATGATCAATATGTGATTTGAACAACACTACATAAGTTTTTGAAATGGGATATAAATATTTATAATCCATTTGAATGGGATTCATGAACCCTCATATGTGGGGAGCAGATATTTTGAGGAGGAAATCAATCATATTTATAATTTTTTAATGCAATGGAAAAAATACTTAAACCCACACTCTGATGATGTTTTAAGTAGGAATAGTGGCACACTATTCTTAGATTCCATTAGTCATGCATGTACAAGATATTTGTAGGAAGAGTAAGAAGTGACTATAAGGACATGATTAAATGTAAAGTTGGGGTGTTTGAGATATTAAAGAATGATGATGCTTAGCTGTGGAATCAATAAGACTAGGTTATCAGTGGTCATAAATTTTAAAAATAAGTGGATTAAAAACATTACTCTTACACCTAAAATTGTGTACAAACACCACAAATGGATATTTAGGAATCTACTACAATATGATGACACAATATGTGTAAATAATTATGCAAGTGATGTATAGATTTTTTCCCCAAGGATGTAGATTGGGTGGAAGAATTTGCATATGAGTTATGTAGTTCTCATACTTGATGTTGTTAAATTCACAAACCTTACTTAAAAAATTGGATAGCATGCATGATACATTTTGGGTGAAATAATGAGAAAATATTATTACTAGTGTTTTTAGGAGGGAATGATCCTAAAGGGACTTGAATAAATATGATAAGTAATGAAACAATCACACATATATTATTATGATATATATTTTTTGGAACATGAATTAGTTTCCACATTAAAATCATGGGAATTCACATGGTATATAATTAATGAAATAAATATTAATAATATGGACTAGGATAATGCAAAAGAGGATTTTACACATACATTCATTTTTTGGGTTACAATAATAAGAATTTAATGCACTGATAAAATTATTTTATGATACAATGTTTAAAAATGAGACACAAATGTAAGAGATATTCATGAAAATAAACTAAGAATGGGACTAAAGGAGTGTAATAATTTTTAAATAGGGTAAGTTATATAATAGTAGTGTGGGAATAAGTGTAAGTCTCATGAAAGAAATAGATGATGCACATGTACATATTCCAAGTAAAGAGAAATTTATCTACCAAATTATGGGAGAAAAATAATAAGATGAAAAGGATGATCATATAAATTTATAGACTAAGACTAGAGAAAGAGTAGCTAAAGGTATACATAAAATTACATACAAGTTTTACTAATATCCATTACATACAAAGGAATAAACTTTTTGGATATAATTGGATCCATGGATGGTCATATTTGGAGACTATTAGACTAATGTGGAAGTTTCACACATCTTTTAACTCATTAGGTAATTCAAGGACATGTTTCCTTAGAATTTCCATGAGATAAATAAGTGCACGACTTCTTTGAATTTGTTTCCATTATTTGAAGGAGTAAAACCTATGAATACAAATTTATATTGGATGAAACTAAAGGTTTGATTGAAGGTGAAGATAGATATAGACAATATAATTTATGTTTATGTGATATACGTAGTGGAATATTATAACTTGGTGATAAGTATTAATATGGATGAACAAATCATTATAAGTGTAGATTAAAATGTGATAGATTATTCATGCCTATAGTATATGTTACAAAAAATATTAAATGGTAAAGTGTTTAAAGGAGTGGATAGTGATGAAATATACACATTAATAGATAGGTTTTTGAGGTATCCCCAGTTACAAATAATAGATGAAGACAAGTATAAAGCTATTTTTTTATGGAATAGGGGTTGTTTGATTATAATATGATGCAATTTATGTTGAGGAATTTTCATAATATGTTATCACATGTTATTTTTGAAGCATTTAAATATTTAATATAAAAGATCTTGAAAATATATCAAGATGATTGTATTGTGTATGGATTGGTCAAAAATCACTATGCTAATTTGTGTTTGATGTTTGATAGATGTAGATAACTTCATATATCCTTGAATATTAATAATTTTTAATTGTCAATGCCCCTATTAAAATTTTAGGACATGTTATTTGCAATAAAGGCTTGTTGTTTTAACCTTTGAAGATGGAAATAATACTATAATTTAAAGTGCCATGCATGCATAAGGAGTTGTGTTAATTCTTTAAACATTTTGGGTACCAAAATAATTTTACCATTATTATGAATATAATATAAGACCTTTGGAGGATTTTATAAATAAGTATGGTCCATTTACAGGGATGAAAATGTAACAAGAGTGTTATAAGTGCTAAAGGGGGAATATTCCAATGCACCAATTATATAATTTATAGACTAAAAGATTCCATTTCATATGCATATTGATGCATCCATAATTATAGTGAGATAAATATTATACAACTTAGGGAATGGATGATTTATGATCCTATTTGATTTTCAAGTTAGAATTTAATCAAGGATTTAAAAAAAATATACAACACAGAGGGAGGTGCTATTCATTATTCACACATTATAGAAGTTTAGGTAAAATATTCTTCCAAATTTATTATTTTATTTATATATAATGAGGCACTAAAAATGTAGTCAATAAAATAATGATATATAGTCATATTTTTTGATGGATAGTGTTATTTCATGAGTTTAAATTTCTAGTAAGATTGAATATAGGATTAAAATATTTGTTGCACATTGATACAAGTGAGGTTGAATGATAAATTGAGAACAAAATTATGTAAGAGCATATATATAGAGTGAAGATATTTCTAGAGGATATGATTGACATAGCCACTTTTTTGAGATTATGGTTGACTCAAGTGACTAGAGATACCTAGATTTGGTATAAGACATTTCATGATATTTTTAGGCAACTTTGCATGTATAGATCCAAAACCATATACTAAGTACTTAGTGACACATTTCTCTAAATATTTTTTATTAATGACACCCTTTTCCCATCATGACTAGGTTCACATGTAATATTATAGAGATCTCTATCCCTTCCTATAACCCTAGAATATTTTAAGATGTAGGTTAGTTTTTACATCTATGGCCAATAACAACTAGAAGTATTGATTCCATATAGTGGAACTAAACCATGTCCTACTTTAATTTCATTTGGGCACATTTCAATCTGTAGTTGTTATTTAGGTACATTTTAATTTCTTTTTTCTACTTTTTCTCACCATTAGGTCCTTAATTCAAATTTGTAGATTGTTGTTGTAGGAATTTTTGGTACATGCACATTTAATTATCAAGAGATATAAAAAAATTCATATTGCACTTATAAAATTACTAAATTTGAATTTGAATTTTACCAGGGTCAATTCATATTTACATTCTTTTACTAAGGAAAGATAGGAGAAAGATCATAGAGGTTTACATACACAATTATACACATACATGTTAATGGGATAAATACATTCAAGTTTGATCCATTTTCAAAGTATTGGAAGTGTAGTGTAGTGGCCACTCTATTGACAAGGATTGACCAAAGTCATTCCAACTCAATCCCTTCATGTGACACATGTCTA